>JAHTLZ010000129.1:57857524-57891942 GCA_023846285.1 Phrynocephalus versicolor
TTTCCCCTCAGACCCTGTGCTAAAAGAGAGCAAAAGGGAGGAGCAAAACTTGGACGAGTGCAACAAACTGTATATGGGATGCTTGGAAACTTCATCTGGTTCAAAATGCTGCAGCCAAACTGTTGTCTGGTGCTGGTTATAGGGAGCATGTGACTCCCCTTTTATTACAACAGCTTCACTGTCCAAGAGGACACCGGCATGGTTAACGAGTAGAGTTAGAGAGGCTCTAAAGCACAAGGAGAGGTCTTTCTATAAATGGAAATCCTCCCCTAATGAGGAAAATAAAAAGGAACACAAACTCTGGCAAAAGAAATGTAAGAAGATGATAAGGGAGGCAAAGAAAGATTTTGAGGAACGCATCGCTACCAATATAAAGGGTAATAATAAAAGCTTCTTTAAATATGTTAGAAGTAGAAAACCTGCCAGAGAACCAGTTGGCCCTCTGGATGGTGAGGGAGGAAAAGGGGATGTTAAGGAGGACTTGGACATTGCAGAGAAATTGAATGAGTTCTTTGCGTCTGTCTTCACGACAGAGGACCTTGAGCGGATTCCGCTGCCTGAGCTGCCCCTCTTGACTAAAGAATTAAATCAAATACAGGTTAAAAGAGAGGAGGTTTTAGGACTAATTGATAAATTGAGGATTAACAAGTCACCGGGCCCAGATGGCATCCACCCAAGGGTTATTAGGGAACTGAGAAATGAAATTGCAGATCTCTTAACGGTTATATGCAACTTGTCTCTTAAAACGGCCACAGTGCCGGGGGACTGGAGGATAGCAGATGTCACACCAATTTTTAAAAAAGGAAGGAGGGGGGACCTGGGAAACTACAGGCCGGTTAGCCTTACATCTGTCCCAGGGAAGATGGTGGAAAGCCTCATCCAAGAGAAAATCTTAAAACACATAAAAGAACAAACCTTGCTGAGAGAAAATCAGCATGGCTTCTGTAAGGGTAAATCTTGTCTGACAAATCTTTTAGAATTTTTTGAAAAAGTTAACAGGCACATGGATTTGGGTGAACCGGTAGATATAGTCTATCTGGATTTTCAAAAGGCTTTTGACACAGTCCCTCACCAAAGGCTGCTGAGAAAATTGCACAGTCAGGGGATAAGAGGGCAGGTCCTCTTATGGATTGAGAACTGGTTGAGATCCCAGAAACAAAGAGTAGGTGTCAATGGGAAATTTTCACAATGGAGAGAGGTGAAAAGCAGTGTGCCCCATGGCTCTGTCCTGGGACCGGTGCTTTTCAATCTGTTCATAAATGACCTGGAGACAGGGATAAACAGTGAGGTGGCCATGTTTGCCGATGACACAAAACTTTTCCATGTGGTAAAAACCAGAGAAGATTGTGAAGAGCTCCAGAAGGATCTCTCCAAACTGGGGGAATGGGCTGAGAAATGGCAAATGCGTTTTAATGTAACCAAATGTAAAGTAATGCATATTGGGGCAAAAAATCCCAACTTCATCTATCAACTCATGGGCTCTGAGTTATCCGTGACGGATCAGGAAAGAGATCTTGGTGTGTTCGTGGACAGCTCCATGAAGGTGTCTCCCCAATGTGTGGCAGCGGTGAAGAAGGCCAATTCCATGCTAGGGATTATCAAAAAGGGGATTGAAAATAAAACAGCGAACATTATAATGCCATTATACAAAACAATAGTAAGGCCCCACCTGGAGTATTGTGTACAATTCTGGTCACCACATCTCAAGAAAGACATAGTGGAACTGGAAAAGGTGCAGAAGAGAGCGACTAAAATGATTACTGGCCTGGGGCACCTCCCTTAACAAGAAAGGCTAAAACATTTGGGCCTCTTTAGTCTGGAAAAAAGGCGCTTGAGGGGGGATATGATTGAGACATACAAACTATGCAGGGTATGAGTAAAGTGGATAGAGGGAAGCTCTTCTCTCTCTCCCAAAATACCAGAACTAGGGGACATACACTCAAATTGAGGGCTGGGAGAGTAAGAACTGACAAAAGAAAATATTTTTTCACCCAGCGCGTTGTAAGTCTATGGAACTCCCTGCCACAGGAGGTGGTGATGGCATCTGGCCTGGATGCATTCAAAAGGGGATTGGACAGATTCCTGGAGGAAAAGTCCATCACAGGTTACAAACCATGATGGAGATGTGTAATCTCCAGGCTTAAAACCAGGGTACTTCAAGCGCCAGATGCAGGGGAGTGGTATCAGGAGACAGATATCTAGTCTCATGCGCTCCCAAACGCATCTGGTGGAGCCGCTGTGAGATACAGGAAGCTGGACTAGATGGGCCTTTGGCCTGATCCAGCATGGCTCTTCTTATGTTCTTATGTTCTTACTGTCTGGCTGGCTTCTTCTAGGCCACATTCAGATTGGTAGTTATTATCTATAAAGCCCTATATGACTTGGTCCAAGCTATCTGAAGAATCCTATCATGCCATAGGAGCCCACTTGGGTTATGAGAACCTCTGGGGAGGCCTTTCTCTCAGTTCTACCATCTTCCTAAGCTCACTTGGCGAGGACATGAGAGGAATTTTGTGATGGCTGCTCCCAGCCTTTGAAAAACCCTGCCCTGGGAAGCCAGGTTGGCCCCTCTGTCTTGTCCTTCCATCCTATATAAATGTGATTTTTATATGATGTTTTAGAATTTCTTACTTTATCTGTTGTGAGCTCCCTTGGGTCACCTATGGGGAGAGGGGAAAAGGTAAAGTTTCACCCCACACATGCATGCTAGTTGTGTCCGACTCGAAGGGCAGTGCTCATCATATTCAAGCCAAAGAGCCAGTATTGTGCATATCTGTGGTCATGTGACTGGCATGGCTACAAGGAAACACTGTTTTACTTACCCGTTTTTTATGGCGGTACCTATCTATCTACTTGCATTTACATGCTTTTGAACCGCTAGGTTGGCAGGCACTGGGGTTAACAGCGGAACTCACTCTGCTGCGTGGCACCTGGGATTCAAACCGCTGAGCTGCTGACTTTGTAGCCAACAGTTATCAGGCCTCTAGCCCGCTGAGCCACCATGCTTCATATGGGAAGAAATGTGATATATAAATAATTTTAAAAAGAAACAGACAGATTTTAAAATGTGCACAACAAGGACAAAAATGAGAATGAATGATCTGACTTAGCTTCAGGAATTTAGGCGGCTGCCTATATACAGTATCAAGTCTGCTGCCCTGAAGCTGAGCTGATCCATTGCCAGTCAATGTCAAGAACAGTGCACTAGATGGATGCTTGCTTACCTATGTTCTTCTCATCCCACTGTTCCCAGGAACTCACTGAATCAATGTACTGACTGTCATACAGATTATGTTGTATGTATATCTTGCTCAGCGTATGAGAAACTGCCATGTGATTTTTGTCATGATTTCTGAACATCATGATATTGTACACCAGAGCAGTGGTTCTCAACCTGTGGGTCCCCGCATGTTCCTGGACTGCAACTCCCAGAAATCCTGGCCAGCTCAGGTAGTGATGAAGACTTCTGGGAGCTGCAGTCCAGGAACGTCTGGGGACCCACAGGTTGAGAACCACTGCACCAGAGTAATTAACCTTCCACCTTAGCCAGTGCCAAAAACTTTGTACATCAAATACAGCCCAGTTAATTAGAAGATTTGGTTCACTTATCATATTGGTAAAGGAGTGGAGGGATGCCCATTTCATTGTGTCATACTACATCATAGAATCATAGAATCATAGAATCATAGAATTATAGAGTTGGAAGAGACCTCAAGGGCCATCGAGTCCAACCCCCTGCCAAGCAGGAACCCCTTCACAATATTTCCGACAGATGGCCATCCAGCCTCTGCTTAAATACTGTCAAAGTATTGTTTGAATGCAAACTGAGGAGAAAATATGGATTAAGAATGGAGGGAAAATGCTCCCTTGTTATCATCCCACTTTGTTTAATGGCATTGGTTCCATTCTTGATCTAGCCCTACTACTTTGTACTGCCACTGTGTGGTTTATACTAACTAAGGATTATCCTACCCACTAGTATTTCTGTGGGTAAACAATGATTTGGGACAAATGTGGAGACTACCTGTTATTATAAAATTATCTATATAAAATCATTATAGATGGAAAAAACAAAGAAGTGTACATTTTCACTGAAAGTCTTTTAGCTGCAGTTCATCAGGTGCTGCAACACAGAGAGTTGAGCCGTTTGGCCATCACAAAACACAATTGCAAACCTATGTTTGCAATTGAAAATTATGGGAATTCCATCTTTTAGAGATAAGTTTATAAGGTATAGTTTTGGCCTCAGTCCATCTCTCTGTGAAAAATCTAATTCTTCTCTTTTGCCTTTGAGATCATTCTTTAATGGTGGCAGTTGCCCTGTCCAGAAATCTACAAAATAAGAGCAAGAAAGAAGCTGATATAATGAAACCTTCTGTCTGAATTATCACTTAAGACTTTCTTACTGCGTATGAATGCCTCAAATGTGCAATTTTTACTCTACCTGCTTAACTCATATTGGTTTGTATTAAAAACAACTCTTGTGCAATAAATCCAATAAGTCAATGAGATACTGAACTCCAAGGCACAGGGCTTGCCTCCCTCATTATTATTTCCTTCCTAGTCATCTGTTGTACTGCTACTTCACTAGCTGTATAAACAAAGTTACCTAATGTGCTCTTTGGCAAGGAAACGGTTACTTCCTGGATCATGTTATCAAAAGCCATCATCACTTTTTCTCTGTCTCACAGCCAAACCCTGTTCTGCGTGCAAAGTCTCCAGCAGCAATTCCTTCATTTGAGCTTTAAGAATAAGCCTCACACCTGTCTGTTTATTCAGCTCTACATGCAAATCTTGTGCTGATGAAAGGTGTTGGACTGAAATACATGACGAAGAATAGCCATCTTGTCACAAAATCAGAACAACCCAATACTGACAGATTGTCCTCGCTGTCCAGTCTGACTTAGGGGCAGGAAGGAAAATGGAATACAATGCAGCAGCAGGCATCTGCTTTTGTCTGATTTGCATAAATTAAATTACTGTAATTACTTCACAGGAGTTGTTTTTAATACAAACCATACAGTATTATAAAAAATCCTAGCATTCTGGTCCAGCAATAATTCTGCAATGCTTTCAACAGGGCAACAATAATATAACATTTATAGTATGGACTTATTTTGGATGGACTGACCTACATCCAGTATGAGGCCAGGAACATACAGAAATATGTACTGAGTCCTTTTAAGTTTTCCTTCTCAGAGTTGCCTACAGTATGTTACAGTCCAACACATCTAGAAGGTGCCAGGTTGAGAAAGCCAACTTAAACTACAAAAAGACCCAATTTGAAAGACTACACATTTTGGAAGTAGGAGACAAAGAAGCTGCATTCTCTCTGACAAAACAAGATCAGAAACGCCATATTGATCATTAACTGTTAATATCTAACATTAGAATAAAGCTGAAGAAAAACACCCACTTAAAGAACTGTACTGCCAAAATATAATTTTATACAACAGTCCTGATGAATTTAAGGTCCACAAAAGAAAAAGCATTCCATTACTAAACTCAGCTGACTGTGAACCAAAAGAACTGTGAATTCAAAGCAGATATTATCAGGGAAGAAGCAAAGCAAAAGAAAGTGTTCTGCTTATATACCGCCCCATACCACTTCAAGTAGTCTCTGGGCAGCTTACAGTTGAATTATGGAGACTACACATCCCCCCAAGCAAGCTGGATACTCATTTTACTGGTCTCAGAAGGATGGAAGGCTGAGTCAACCCTGAGCCGGCTACCAGGGATTGAACCCCAGGTTGTTAGCACAGTTTAACCTACAGTACAGGCATTTAACCACTGAGCCACAAAGCTATTACCTTGAAAGAAAGAAAACAAAAATGCAGTTTCTGTAGTGAAAACAAGAGAAAAACACTTACAATTTTCAAGGACACCCATGCAGCAAAACTAAAGGTGACAGAAACAGGGTCAGAGCTCTGAATCCAGTTTTTCAGCAGCAGGAGGCAAAGAGAACTATTACAATAAGCAGTGAAAATAAAATAAAGGAGAATGCAAAAGGGGGGAACAAGTTATCTCTTCCAAAAGATTCAAGAAATCAAAGGGAAATTTAAGCCTAGATTAGGTGTCTTGAATGAGCAACTGGGAAGCACGCTCAGGGACACAACTAGGGGGAGGCAAGTGGGGCATGTGCTCCAGGTGCCATGCAGGATGTGTGTGTGCGTGCCAAAATGACAAATAGCATTGTACTATTCTGTGCCCCCCCCCCAGTGCCGGGGTGTGCATGTCACAGAATCCATGTTTCCCCAAGTAACACAGACCCCAGTTATGGCCTTGAGCACTCTATCTGATGAGGAGAAAACAAAGAAAAAGAGAAAGCAGAAACATTATCCTGAAGATCTTTATAGAAGAGATTAAAAGAAGACAGACTGCTTTGAAGAGGAATCTTATGCTCAAGAATTGTACGATAAAGAATCTACAGTTCTAGAAACTCAAGTGAAAGCTGCTCAGAAAGCACTAGGATGAAATAAATTGCATGGGGTAGAAGATGGAATACCAATAGAACTATTTCAAGTCACAGAAAGAATCTGTCAAAATCCAAACAACATACTAACAAATATGGGAAATAAACCTACAGCCACAGACTTAAAACATCCAATATACATTTCTGTCTCCAAGAAAGGAGATGCCAAAGAGTGCAGTAACTGTAGGAGCATTGCTCTAACCTCCTATGCAAGCAAAGTAATGCTCAAAGTGTTGCAACAAAAGCTTTTACGTTATTTGGAGCAAGAAATGCCTGGACTCCAAAAATGAAATATTGCAAATATCTGCTGGCTACTGGAATCCCTAGCATGTACACTTTATTGAAACAGCGACGCCTACGCTGGCTTGGACACGTTGTGAGAATGGATGACGGTCGGATCCCAAAAGATCTTCTATATGGAGAACTAATGAAGGGAAAGCGCCCCAGAGGGAGACCACAGCTGCGGTATAAGGATATCTGTAAGAGGGACCTGAAGGCCTTGGGAATGGACCTCAACAGCTGGGAAACCCTGACCTCCGATCGCACTGTCTGGAGGCAAGAGATACAGCATGGTCTACATAAATTTGAAGAGGCATTTGTCCAACAGGCAGAGGAAAAGAGGCAGGCATGGAAAGAACGAAACTCGAGGACCAGGCAGGAAACAGAATACATCTGCCCCCAGTGCGGTAGAGACTGCCATTCCCGAATTGGTCTATTTAGTCACACTAGGTGTTGTTTTTAGGATCTCTACTCCAGGCATGATACCATAGTCTTTCGAGACTGAAGGATGCCAATGATTATGATGATGACTGGAGTACAATAAAAGTGGAGGGGATGATGGGGAAAGAGCGCAGAGAAGAGCATGGAGGATACAGCTGTTGAAAAGACCAGATCATGGACTTATCACTGCAACACATAGAGGCTGTGTGCATCTTGTAGGGCTCAAGCATAGAGCAGAAAACCAAAGAGAAAAAGCATATAAAAAGCAGCTGAGCCAGATAAAGCATCCTAGTTGCAGGAAATCACTTTTTTGGCAAACTAGGAGAAGTAAAAATAGAACTCTCAAGACTAGGGAGTCCCAAGGAGAACGGGTGAACTCAACTAACCAGCGTTGTCATGTCTTGAGCAGTCTAAGTAAATACCGTCAGCAGCAACAACCAGCCTAACAGCCTGTTCAGAGACAAGAGCTCCATGAAGGCTTTTGAACTGGACTCATCATTGGTTACCTCAGAGTCAACCACTGTTGTTTGAGAGATGCACTTGCACTTACTGCTGTTCTCATTATCCACACTAACTCAGGTTCTGGGTGCATTTGTATAAACACATTTCACAAAGATTTGCCCAGTCGTTCCCCACCCACCCCTTCCCAAACCCCCAAGGTGGTTATGCTCCTCTGTAGATAAACAAGCTCTGTGTGTGTGCATGTGTGTGTGCATGTGCAAGCGTGAACACACATTTCTAACATTTCATTTACATTTAGAAGACTGATTAGTTTTCATTGGGACACCTCTTGAACTTAATCATTTTAAGCTTGGCGTCATAACCCAGCCTACAGCTGTCAGAATTATTGAGGAAACCAGGCAACAGTAAACACAATTGGGAAGGGAAATGAAGCAGATTAGATAACAAGGAAGTGTTTTATTGTTGTACTGGGAGACACAATTCACCTGCAGGTTGTTCTGCAGACTACAGAAAAACTGCTGCAAATTTTTTGAACTAAACCTTACATTTGAGATATAGTTGTTAATGACAAATGGACCTGATTCTTCTTCTTCTTCTTCTTCTCCTCCTCCTCCTCCTCCTCTCCCCCACCCCCAAGTCAGGGCTGTGTGATCGAATAGAGAGACTGGTTGTGAAACCAGGGCCAGGACTTTGAATCTCCAGTCTGCCTACTGGATTTGTGGCTGATCAGGTTAAGTGCCCTGCCAGCTTGGGCAAGCTGCACCGTTGCCAAGTGCCATCTGAAGAAACGACTAAAAGAACCCTTTTGTTGAGCTTTATGCCTAGAAAACATTAAGACAGTTTCCATGAATTGAGGTCATTTTGATGGCACATTATAATGACAGATGTCACTGTGTTAGTACTTAAAAGAGAACAGGAAACACTATGCATGTCAATAATTTCTTTTTATCTGGGTACCGTATATACTCGAATATAAGTCAAGTTTTGGGCTGAAACAAGGGCCCTTGACTTATATTTTTTTGGATGAAGCAATAGCGGTGGGTTTTTAAAAACTTTTTTCTCTATCCCAAAGCACCAATGTCCGCCATTGGCGCTTGCTTTGGGAGAGGAAAAAAAGTTTTTAAAACCCACCACTTCTCCCCCCCCAAAAAAAAAATCCGGCATGCAGAGGGAAAAGCAGTGGGTTTTTAAAACTTTTTCTCTCTCCTGAAGCAAGCGCCGATGGCGGACATCAGTGCTTGCTTTGGGAAAGAAACAAGTTTTAAAAACCTACTGCTTCTCCCCCCCTCCCCCAGAAGAAGAAGAGGAGGAGGAAGAGGAAGAGGAAGGGAAAGGGAACAGTTGGGGCAGCAGCAGCAGCATCCAGCACTGCCAGCTGGTTATACTCGGGTTATACTTAAGTCAATCAAGTTTCCCACTTTTTAAATGTAAAATTAGGGGCCTCAACTTATAATCGAATTGACATATACTTGAGTATATATGAGTAAAATGTGAATGAATGCATTAAAAAGCAAAAAGCATATTGTTCTACTTATATACCACCCCATAGTGCTTAAACCACTTTGTGCAATTTACAGTTCAGTTATGCAGGCTAAGCACTGCCCAATCTCTGCCCCACCCCCACCCCCTGAGAGCTGGATAATTATTTCACCAACCTAAGAAGGATATAAGGTTAAATCAACCATGAGCCAGCTATCTGGGATTGAACCCCAAGTCGTGAACAGAGTTTTGGCTGCAGTACAGCAGTTTAACCACTGCACCATAAGGTATCCATGTTGTTCGTCAGCTAAGTTCTCACAAGAGCAACAAGGGCCACCTTCTCTCATATCTATGTCCTGACTTTATCTGAGGTTATTTAAGTTAGTGGAGAACACGACCAATGGTGGCAAAACAGTCTTTTCATCGACCAGCTTAGATGAGCTTTTGGCTTGCTGAGGTTATTCAATGACACTTTGAGATTTTAGTATTCTTCCTGCTTTAAACCAATTCTAGTAGATTTAATTCACATTGGTCTTTTACATGAGCAATAATTTGTTTCCCTTGGCATTTGCTGAGGTCTGGGCAACTTGTATCTATCTCAATGTTGTTGCACCACAGTTCTGATCATCCCTTATCTTTAAGCATCCAGAAAAGTGCTGCTGGAATTTAAGACTGCCATTTGCTCACCTCTTCTCATTTTTATTCAGTTGAGTAGAACATATGGCTCACAGTATACAAAGCAATCCTCCTCCAATGGAGAAACATAGTGTTGAATTTTCAAAACCTTCCTAAGTTCCCCAATACTAACCTATGGCTCTTTCCATTATACTGACTAACAAGTTGTGCTGCTTGTCTGTGGAGATTATCAGTTTTCCAGGTGAGGTTATCTGGGAGCTGAGTCATGGCAACTGGACTTCTTTTTCTTGTTAGATCAAAACATTGCATTACTCCTTCAAGTAGCTTCTTTGGTTTGAGAAAAGTTAGTTGAAGGCTTCCAATTTATAGTTCAACTTGTTTTCACCCCACCGTGATCCGAATAGGTTCATTAGGTGGACAATGGTCTGAATAGGCTTGTTAGGCAGCCAATGACCTGTGGGTGTGTGAAAGTCCCACCTATGAAATTAAGTATGGGTTGTTAGTTGTGGCCTTCCTGGAGAAGGTGTGAAGTGGTTCCAATTTGTCTGTGGATCGATGAAAGGGCAGCATGACGGGTGGCAGACAGATGGTGCCTGAGTCCCCCACCCCTGTTGAGAGAGGGATCTTCAATACTTGAGTTGTGAAACGTTTTGATCCCAGGTTGTCATGACTCAACTCCCAATTAGTTGGGCTGCACATGGACTGATATCTTATTGGAAGAGCTTGATGCTTGGTGTGCGTGGTTTTTTTAAAAATTCCCTCTTCCCTCCTTTTAACAGCTTTTATTCTCCAGTCCTGCTTTGTTTAAACAGTAAAGTGGGACCTAGCTGCTTCTAGTTCTTCCACTGCCCTTAAAAGATAACATGCACAGGAAATGGAATTGCTGGCAAATGCTTCTAACTGGTAATTACTGAGCAATTAATTACTCGTTAGCAGCAGCTGCCAGCTTCCCAGCCTGCCAAATCAAGTTTTCTGCTGCTTGGTGCTTGGGCAGTAAAGCAACCAGCTCTGGATGCAATCAAGTGTTGGTTGGCTTACTAATAAAGACGCAGAAAGCCTGATCTGCCAAGTTAGTTGGGAGTCGAGATAGGCAGGAACTGGCAGTTTAGGGTTCGTGATTGTTTGTTTATTGGCTGAACAGGTCTTCAGTGCTCCAGAGTTCCTCCTGTTTCGGGAGGCACCCAGTCAGAGGCAGTGCCCATAGGACTTTGAAGCACTGAACATCTGGTTGGCCAAAAAGTGGACTTAGGAGGCGAGATGTAAAATTTCTGGAAACTTTAGGAGAAAATTGGGGTGGGCCATTTTCCCTTAAATTTCTCCATTTTTCCCAAAGTCTGCCCACCTGTGGCTTCAAAATTTGTAGAAGTGTTACCTCTCTACTTGGGAGCATCACATGAGTGTGGATTTACATCTTCCAATGATCCATTCTCTGTAAAATGGGCCATCACAGGGTGAACATTTGAAAAACAGGACATAGGGCCTGCAGATTTAATACAAGTGGTACCTTGTATAAAGGAATTAATTTGTTCCAAATGAAATTTTGTTAAGCAAATTTTCCTTTATACAAATTCCCATAGGAATGCATTGAAAATGGAGTGATCCCATTTTTATGTTGTACGGATTCTCCCCATAAGCAATTATGTTAAGCAAATTTTCCCTATCTCCAGAATTTTTTATGTTGTACAAATTTTATGATATACAAGCTGTTTGTTATACAAGGGTCCACTGTAGTTGCTTAGAAAAAGAAATTTGAGCAGGTAGAGTGTTTAGTGCAAGCCACACATGCTGACATTTCTTCATCGACACAGTTATGAAAGATATAGGGACTCTGCTATCTTTTTCATTCAGTCACCCTATTCACACTTGTGTGCATTTACAGAGCAGGGATGAGAATGACATAAATCTGTAAACAGGATGCAATGGGTGATGCAGAGAGAATTACATTCTAACCAAATCCATCACTTTCACATTCTGCTCATATACAAAGCCAGAGAAAACAAGATTTGCTTCAAAATGATTAGTGGAACTCCTTCAGTTGTGTTGCCTTTTAACTGAAGGAAGGGGTTTCCACATTCAGAGAACTCCCCAGAGCAAGAGATGCTTTGTTTTTATTGAAACAAACTAAGGGTGCAGTCCGACAGCAACATTAAAAATAGCATTAGATCATGCTGAAAAGGGTCACTCTCAGGGCAGAATCATTAAAGCAATCATTGCATCAAAATGCAATCTGGCCTCCCTGTCACTGTCCTCTCCACAACCAACCAAAACAAAACAAAATCCCTCCAGAGAGAGCACAGAACAAAGTTGGACTGGTTTGCAATCTTGGATACATCATCTAGTTGCCAACAAATAGAATGAGCCAAACCATGTTGTTAGCAGTTGAAAATGCACTCAGAAACTGTCTGATGGCACCCTAATACATCTGTCTATCTGAAAACCTCTATTTTGGTAGTTGATTAATAATAGTTTTGCCTAAAAATTTTAAATAGATTTAAACGAATGGGAGTGGTGCAAAGATCTGGAATTAATTTGCAGGTATCCATTTTCTGCCCCCTTCAAGCAACTGATCTCCCTTAGTTAGTCAGGAGACAACTGGAAATGCAGCAAGTAAGAAACCGTTGCTTTAGAATGCAAGATGGTCATGAAAATGGGTTGATCTAGGGCAGTGATGGCGAACCTTCGGCACTCCAGATGTTTTGGATCACAACTCCCACAGTCCTTTGCCACTGGCAATCTAGGCTCGGAATTCTGGGAGTTGTGGTCCAAAACATCTGGAGTGCCGAAGGTTCACCACCACTGATCTAGGGCAAGAAAGTGATTTCTCCTTTGCCCTTTTTCTTTCTCCAAGAGTACAGGCCGGAGCAAGACAACACTGAACCAGGCCCAAAAAGGTTCTCTTACATTAGGGAACTCAACTGTGCTAAAAGGGTGTCCTCTTCCTTCAGCTGAAGAATAGCAGATGGTCCCTATCCATGCATTCAGGAGACAATATAAATCCAAGCCTTGAATTGTCAATAACTGTCTCCACCTCTGCTCCACTGTATCATTTTTATTGTGTCCATGCACATATACAAAGTCTCCATAAAGTTCTACTCTGCTGCTGTATTGCATCATGGAGGCAAGTCTGGGCTCTAGAAGGCTATGTACGGACAGTACAAGCTCTGATAGTTTCTTCCAAGAGACATGGTTTTGAATATGGCCCCAGTGATGAATGGTGTTTCTGCCATCCCAGCTAAGCTAAATACAAACTGCTTCAGCAACAGAAGATGGGGCACTAGGTAATGAATTTGCTACAGAAACGATGGACACACCAAAGTGGAGTAACTGCAGTCTGCAATGACAGACTACCAAGGCTGATGAAATCAGATCTTGAAGGTGGCCCATGATGATCAGATCTGTAAATTCTAAAATTATTGGGTCAGGTGAATTTTGGATTAAGAACTGCTTTAAAAAAAGATAATCACTGGTCATGCACAACAGGTACAGCTGTTGCGTTTATTAAATGTAAATATAGGGCTGCCAGAACCACACACATCTGCTCTACCATTGTAAGAATCCTCTGATAAAATCAAAAGACTTGTAGATCTGCTCCTCGTGTTCTGTCCGCCCACCCAGAGAATTCTTCTAATTCTTCAACGAACATGTCTTCTGGAATTACAAAGAATGAAGTGAAGCATGTTCATCATATCCCTTCCTGAATTCAGGAAGAAGCAATTCTTAACAGGTAAATTAATATAGAGAAATGTACGGATATAATTGAAAACAGTAGTTTTAACAATATTAGTTGCCACCATTTAGCAATTATCCAAACCTAGAGTGGTCCACCATTTTCAGCTTCCTTGGAGAAGGTATTCTCCTGGAGCTTTGTTTAATGTGCCAGATGTCAACTTCAGACAAATATTGGATTTCATATATTTTGTAAAAATATATCTACAGTATATCCTACTATGGGATTGAGGATGATTTTTTTTTTTCATAGCAAAAATATCCAGGCAGTGATAACCGATTTGCAAAATGCTTCTGACACCCCCTGGTGGCTTTTAAAATATCTGTTCAAAGATTCATGCTTGAGGGAAGTACTCAGGTAGTGGTTGAGGAAAGGTTTCTCTAGCTTCCTATTAAGAAACTCAAGCTGGATTGTCTTTGGTCACATTCAGAAGAGCGACACTATGGTACAACATCCCATATATCACATTCTATTTAAAAAGAGACTTTGGGATACTTAAATGTAAACATAACTTCCAGAAAGAGATTGCTTATCTGGGCCTAATTTTCAAAAAAATGCATGCTGGCAATGAGCTATACACTCAATTAGCCAAGGCGGGAAAGTGACAATATGTATGAATACAGTTACCCTCCACCCATTGCAGGGGTTAGGGCCTTGACCCAACCCGCAATATGCGGATGCAGGTCAGGTCAGACCTGGGGGGCCTAGCTGGGGGCCCTTGTACTTACCCGCAGCCTGGCACCGCCCAGAACGGGCTTGTGAGCGCCTTCCCAGGCCTTCTGGAGGCCCCAAAAGGGCCTCCTTGCAAACCAGAAGTGACTTCCAGATCACCGAAAATCATTTTGGAGGCCTCCAACAGACCTAGAAAGGCCCTTGGAGGCCTCAGAAATGATTTTCGGCAAACCGGAAGTGACTTATAGTTCACAGGGAAGCTATTTTGGGGCCTTGAGAAGGCCCAGGAAGGTCCTTGCAGGCCTGTTCGGAAGAAGAGGGGTTCTTAAATGTCATGACCTTTGTGGCAAGCATGGACCTGCGTCCAGTTGTATCTGGCCCACGGAATGCAGTAGAATGCCCTATGGATGCATTGTTCTTTGAAGATGGGGTGAGATTGTGGTGGTCTTCATGTGGGGAACTCCAGAGGAACTACAATCCCCTGCATTTCTACTGTCACACCACATCCTTATGTGGTGAGGTTCAGGCTTGCTTGGATGGCTGAGCTTGTGCAAATTGGGATGCAGATTCAGATTATCCATCCAAGGATGGCTTTAGTTTCTTGATGGATCTATGTTTAGTTAAACCAGGGCCCCAGTTACACTTATACTTGGAGATGTCTCATGTCTTAGCTACAGTACATCCCATTTGTCATACACTATTTTGGACTGCCTTCAAAATATATCCAGAAACCGCAGGTACTGTAGTTCAAAAGATTGACAAAAACGTTGGCTAGGCCCATACAAAGGAAGTACGCAATTAATCCACTTTTTATGATTGCACTGCCTATGCACAATTGAAAATGCTGATTTTGACCCATATTGCGCTGTGCATTTTGGATGCAGGCTATCAGAATGCCTGTTTTATTTCATATGTCTTCCAGAGCTCTGAGAGCTTTGATGGATGCCCTTATCTTAGACCTAACATCTTGGACGGATGCTGGTGAGACACATGAGAGAGATACTTCTTTGCATCTACACCCAGGTTGTAAAACACTTTGCAAGAGATGCTGCCAACTGGCGTGCACAATTTAATTCATGTCCACATTAAACCACTGATTGGTTGCTGCAAAAAAAGACTTCTAAACAAATGGGTCCTGATGTTTAAAAAATTAAATTCAGTAGTGTTTCTACATTATAAATGGATTCAGATATCATTGAGTCAGACCCTACTCTCAGTCCTACCACCCTCACAGGGATATCATACTTAGCCTTTTCTCTGTTTTAAAAACATCAAATGTACATTGACCAGCTAAGCTCAGTGGGTTAAGTTTCTGGGTGCAGAGCCAGAGTTGTGGAGTCAAATTCTCCATTGTACTTCCAGGGAGAAGAGCCGACCTCTATCGCTGTGGGCAAGCTGCACAGTCCCAGGTGCCCCCAGAAGAAGAGAATGGTAAAGTTCTATGTATTTTCTACATTTAAAACCCTGAAAAGGGTCACCATGACAGAACTGATTGGACAGCACACAATTATTAGGGATACAATCCTTCTGTGCATCTAAATTAACAACATTATTAGATTGTTATATTTGGTTCGAAACCATCTTGTTCTTCACTGCTAGAAGGCATCAAGTACATTTGCATGGTGTTTCATAATTGCCAGACTTATTTTTTTAAGGTTTCAACTTTGAAAACTCGCACTAGATTAAAAGGAATCTTTTGGTCTCAGTAAGCTTACATAATTAAAGGTTTGTGCCAGACTGGATTTATACAACTCTTGTGGACTATGGGACAAAACAGGTTACTTCAGGTTTCTGCTAGAAGTTTCCTGAAACAAATACATTACTACCTCCCATATTCAATCCACTTCCATAGTCTACCTCATAATTGATAGAATATCTAGGCTAACACTGGTCACAAACATTCGGCAAGCTATGCAAGCTCATTGTTCACATCAGGCATTGTGATGAGAAGTTGTTAGTTCTTGTTTTATGCTTTAAGTTCCCTCCATAGTACGTTACTTGATAATTTCGGATACAAAGACATTATGCTTTTGTGGATTACAATCAACTTTTGGTAGACACATAACTTTTGTGGATTTAATGTACTTTTAATTACAGTGTAATTTTAAAAATGACACGCTGAAATGAATCTGCTGGTCTTAAAGGCAACACAATACTTTTGGTTTGTTTTCGCGACACGTGCTTAAACAGGCTCGCATGGCTACCTTTGAAGCGTGAGAAATGATGTCACTTGCATCCCTTATAAGATGCAGTGGCCAAAGTCCTATTACTTGGCATAGTAAATCACACCAGAGTAGGCCATTAAATCAACAGGGATTTGGTGAGTCAACTGCTTATCAGAAGGTACAAAGTAGTTCCATTGATTCCAACAGGCATCCTCTAACTGCAACTTACTTGACAGTATTATGGCCAATGGAAGAGGCAGTGTATCAGTGCATTACATAGGCATCCCTGGAAATGACTACAATAGGGAACCTTTGCCTAAGGAGTAACAGTCAGAGTGCTATTCCAAAGATGAGGGTGGAGAGTAAATATTTGACTCCACACAAACTTCCACTACATTCAGAATCACTGACCTATCTTTTGTTGGGATTAGCAATATAATGGTTTTGAGGTGAAGCTAGCAATGAATATCAGACATTGGGCATGAAGAAATTAGGGTTGGGTTTTATTTATTTATTATTTTATAACTTATATGCCGCCCACTACCCAAAGGATGGAGATCACAGCTCAAAACCTTGATTACACATGAAGTTCAGTGAGTAACCTTGAGTGAAGTCCTCAGCCTAGTGCCCTTCAAAGGACGGTCAAGAATCTTGACTCAAGATAGATCATCATGATGAACCTCTTGTGGGTCAGCTCAATTGGAAGATTCAAGTTGGTCCTGAAGTTATTTGTTTCTAAGCAGGCTGTGTGGCAAATGCAGGAGTTTCAGGAAATATCTACAATTTTAACATGTTAACCCTGTTCTATTCAGTACTTCTCCTGATATATCTTGCAAAGCCAAACCCTGCTGAAAGGAACTTGAAATTTAGAACAGCACTAATTTAAGGAGCAATTTGAAATAGAGTCTAAAGCTCTCCAATTGTACCATTCTAGAGTATCAGGGAAAGGCTAGAAGCTTAACTTTCTTCTATCCCTGAAAAGTATTTTGTGGACTAATACTGAAATATATGTCCCTTCCATTAGTCTGCATGCCGAAGTGGCACAATCCAGAGAAATATATGCCACATGCTGTCTGGACTGGTTTGGTGAATAAATTACCAAACATCTGCAAGAATGTTCAATTTTAAAAATGCTGTACATTTTTTTAATTTGTACCTGCAAGAACAGCAATGGTAAATATTAGTAAATGGGAATTACTTACATGGTTCTTACACAGAGCTATATTTTGGGCAAAAGAGGAACCTAACTTTAGAACTGCACTTCTTTATATTTCAACATTTTGCAGACTTCATTGAGAAAGACTGAAGGAGTTATAATGTAATACATTGAATCAAGGTTCTGACATGTGCCACAAAAATAAAACTATATAACAAGAAATTTCTTACTTCCATGGTCCCCATGAATGGTTACATTCCTTAAAGAGGAACAATGTACAGGTATCAGCTATATTTTAATATTTTATTTCAGTTCTTTCGACTAATTTCTTATCCTGTTCTGCTCTGTAATTATTTGACTCGAACTTTGTCTCTTGCACCACACCCGTGGCATGTACCACGTAAAAGTCATGGCCGATCGCTTCATTTAAAATGTGTGCATCATATTGATAGCGCCATTTATTTGCCTGCTCCAAAGAGAGCATTATAATGAAGGTGTGATCTGATTGCTTGGCCTTGATGAGTTCTGACAGGTTGCAGCCCCAAAAGCAAACAATCCTGAAAGCAAACAAGTAAATGTTAAGGGAGGAAAATAAAGCAAAAATCTTAAATAATCCAACCACTAAACACGTGAAAAACAGTTGGGAGCACTGTGACCTCTAAAGATTCAGTAATCCGCTGAAAATTACCAAAAGCATTCAAAGGAGGACATCAGAACAGTCACTCTTGGTCAAAAAGTGATGTCGCATTTATTCCATTGCATAAAACGTAGCAGTGATTTTGAAGAATTTGAAAATTTAACATGAAGAGACAAACTATGCCTGTAGCTTGTGACAGCTGAGAAAATGGACAGGGTTTTCCCTCCACCCTAAGCTGTGTACTCCAAATAACAGTGCTTCTTACCAGCGAGTCTGCTTAGCCTGGGTTATTTGTTTTAGTGTAATTTGCAAAGTTGTTTCATTTTTAAAGGGAGCACTTCAAAGGTTTAGCTTTTAGCATGCATTGTGATGAGAGCGGCATGACAGCTGTACAAGGGAGCCACAAATGGCCCTGTTCCATGCTGAAATCTAAAAACAATAGAATATTGTGCCACTTTATGACTAACACGTATTACTTAGGGTGAATTTGCATGCATACAGCCTATGTCCTCACATATATGGAGTACAGTATGCAAGCCAAAAGTTTATATGCACAGTGGTTATGCTTATGGGGTAGAAAAGAATGAAATGGGATACAAAAATCCAATCATATTATTAATATTGGTTATATACTTTCAAAGGGATAGTCAGCATAAACATCCTGGCAACAATGAGCTCAAATACACAAATTAATTACCCTATAAAAAGCTGAAGGTTCCCCCTGCACATGTGTGCTAGTCATGTCCGACTCTAGGGATGGTGCTCATCTCTGTTTTCAAGCCAAAGAGCCAGTGTTGTGAAAGTCTGTGGCCATGTGGCTGGCATGGCTGCACGGAACAGTTTGCCTTCCCGCTTTTTATGACAGTACCTATTTATCTACTTGCATTTACATGCTTTCAAATTGCTAGGTTGGCAGGAGCTGGGATTAACATCGGGAGCTCACTTCGCTGCGTGGCACCCGGGATTCGAACTGCTGAGCTATCGACTTTACAGCCGACTGTTTCAGTGCTCTAGTCTGCTGAGCTACCACGCCCTTAATTACCCTATAAAGTACTAAAGCAATGGCACCTGTTTTTTAAGACTATGTCTTAGCTAAAATAACCTATTTTGTCTCATAGCCTTGTTGAAAAAAAATCACTGCTGCTATACATAAATTGATACTGAAATGATATTAGAAACAGAATGGAAATAAGAGGAAGAATATTTTATCTTTCTTGGACACTGTTTATGAATTTAGCATGGCTATTGTTGAACATATTGCAAAGGAAACTGCTGAAAAAGACAGCTTGGAAAGGAAACAACGGAAGAAGACATCAAGTGATTCACCGGCATATCCTTGGGATTTTTGTCTCATTATATTCATTTCTATGATGCAGGTCTGTCCATATTACTAGCATACTAGGTGCAGCATAAATGTTTTTTCCAACATAACTATGGAACAAAACAGGTTACTTCAGGTTTCAGCTATAACAGTTTCCTGAAACAAATGCATTACTACCTTCAACTTCCATACTCTACCTCATAATTAACAGGATATCTAGGCCAACACTAGTCACAAACATCCAACAAGCTATGCAAGCTCTTTGAAAGTCTGCATCTAGCATTAATAATACAACTGCCATTTTCTGTTTTCCATTTAATCCTGTAACTATATTGAATGTGCATATAAACCTGAATGATGGCTACTTAACACCAAATGTCTAACTGCTCCTCCCTTTCATTTTCATTTTCTTTGCTTTTCTTTGAGTGAATTTAACATCTGAATAATCTGAAGACTTTTAACTCTATTTTCATCATTTGCATGTTTAACATCAACTGTTTGTTGTTGACTCTTACAACCACTAGCATTTTTGTTTACAACTGCCACCTGGCACTGACTGCTGCAATGTTCTATTGCAACTGCCATTGGGAGCAGACAAGAAGGCGTTTGTAGCCTAGGTCATTCATAAACCACAATTGCCTTGTGGCTATGTCCATTTATGGGAAAGGCTTTAGGAGTTACCCTCAAGGCAAAATCTGGAACAGGAGTCCTGGAGCGAGAGGGTGTAGGAGGAGTAATACCTTCTTTAAAAACCTTGGTCCAGATGGCCCAGCTGACAGTACCTTGTAAGGGCTCCATCCCAAGGTCATAGGAAAAGATGGTCAATGGTTTTGGAGGCAGAAGGCTTTATGCCCCAACAGCTGATAAAAAGGAAGAACCATCTTCTAGAAGGAAAACTGATTTTAAACCTCCATTGCCTGGTGGCTATATCCATTTTGGAAAAGGATTCAGGAGTTAACGAGGCAAAATCCAGAGCCGGAGTCTCGGAGGCAGTTCATGACTGTGTACAATCATGTTCTGGGAACTCCTGAAATGCAGGTGGAACTAATAATATTGGCTCTGCCATTCCATTAGACTATTCCAGTGACGTGGAGAGGTTTTTGTTTTGTTTTGTTTTTTTGCTTCTTGGGTAACAGTTTTAACGCCATATTAATCTACCCAGGCCTTGTACTCTGAAGACGCCACATCAGCTTTGCATGCGGTGTGGAAGCAACACGAGAAGCAGCAGTTACCTGGCATTTGTAGCCACACTAGATGTTCCTTTAGGACTTCTATACAGAGCACGATACCATAGTCTCTCAAGACTGAAGGATGCCTATGATGAGGAGGATGATAAATCTGAAGCTTGAAGATTGTACCTCATGTAACTGAAGAAGGCAATGCCCATAAAAGCTTATATCAAATAAACTGTACTTTGTACATATGTAAAGGTGCTACAACATATTGCTTATGCTTAAAAAAACTCACATAGTTTTCCCTTTGAAATAATTTTGAAGTCTGTAAAAAGGTTTTTGGGCAGGAATGTACAGCTTACCATTAAATGGAGTATCTCCAGTCCAGGATTTCTTACACAAAATCCAACTCTTGTCCTAAAAGGTAACTTCTAATCAAGAGGTTTCTGGTTTAATTGCAAAATACAATGGCATGTACCAAGTAAATAAAAAGCAAATCTATAAAAATATTATGCCTAAAAGCACTGCCTGGGCAGTTTACAATTTAATTATGCAGGCTACACACCACAACCACCCTGCAAGCTGGGTACTCAGTTTACCAACCTCGGAAGGATAGAAGGCTGACCACAAGCTGGCTAGCTGGGATTGAACCCTAGGTCATGAGAGCAGTTTTACCTGTAGTATAGCCATTTAACCACTGCACCTAAGAGAAGCTGCAACAGCCTTATGGAAGAAAAATGGTGTACTGTACCTTGGAACATAGCTAGAAATGTTTTCAAAGTGCTGGCTGCTATCTACTGCAAGTGTTAAAGCTGCATTTTAAAAAAAAAACTATTGATACATATACTATGGATATAATTAGCTTCTCCATGTGGTGACAAACATAAATGGTTTGCATCTGTATTGTTATTGTTTTCACAAAGCCATTTTAGTCTGTTTCAAGACATATCACAGAAACCCAACCAGAAGTATTGTGGCATTCTTAAAATTAGTTATTATGGTGTGAATTTTCCTGGATTACAATTCCCTTTCTCAGATACATGGAGTTACTACATAGATCACAAGTTTACATGGAAAGGAAGCATAGTTCTGGGAATGGGGACTAAGTGCAGAATGATATAAAATAGAGGTAATGAACTTTCAAAATGGTAATAGAACAGGTAATGAACTTTCAACCTAACACAGAAATTGCTTGTGAATTGTCTATAGATTGGTATTTGATAGCTGTTTTTGAAATGCAAATACTTTTAATTTCAGGAAGAAGCTGTTTTCCCCCCAGAAATTCCCATTCTGAATCCAGTTTTGCAAAAGAAAACGTTTGACTGTATACAAAACTGTAGCAAGACCTGATTAATATACTGTACATAGTGTTAAAAAGCCCTTGAAGCACACAGGAAATTATGGTCACAACCTATTTTAGCTGTCTCCCTCTTAAATCTCCGTTTCTAATTCCCATTGTATTTTCCACCTACACAAAAACTCACTCTGAAATAAATCCATTAATTTTAAGGTGCCACAATACTTGCCTTTATACATATTCCCTTCCACCCTGACACTTGATAGCAAAGGACTACCCTTTTGCTTGCAATGTCAGTCGCTCATCAGTAAAGGGACTTCAAGGATACTATTCTCCTCTTGGCACCTGAGATGGAAATGTGGGGGCAGTGAAGATGGAGAACCTGTGAGTGTTCCACAATAAGTAGCAGAAAGTACAAAACATGAGAGATATCTGTACCGCAGAGAGAACACTGGTGGCCTGTATTCTGTTTCCTTTTTCTGTATCCACCTGAGAGAATAAAGATGACTTCTTGTTTGCTGCTGCTGCTACTCAACTTGATGGTAGTTAAAAAAAGAAAAGAAAGCACACATCTAGTGCAGGATACTGAGTTCATGTAAATCAATGAAGCCTGCCTGCACAGAACACGCATTGGAAGATTGGCTCAAGTTGTTTCAACCCAACAAAGTTGAAAACACAGTAATTGTGCGTTATGGAGAACAATTGGAAACATCCAATATATAAACATTTCAATGCACACTATACATTGCTAGCAGAAACACAAAATATAGGGATTTTACTGCAATATTAGCCAGTCTTATTAGTTTGGGGGATAAAGTGTGAGGAATTCCACTAAGTATAAATTTCACTATGCTCTGTACTGTATTGGAAGCAGATATGGAGAGTGAAGAATATTAAGACAATTACTGAACAAACCAGATCACTCTTTGTATAGGGTTCCAATTACCCTTTGAGAATTGCAAGCTGTTAGTAGCCCAGCTAAAATACACAGCAGGGTTGGCCTCCGACAAAATTTAATCCTCTTTTGTCTGTTTCTATGCCATCACAGACCTGCTTCAGTGACTGCTAGTGATAGCAGTAATCTCCTGTAAAGCTATTCAAGTGATTGCTGAACCTCACTTGTTAAAGAACATCGACTAAAGGACTTTACAAGGAGGAAGGAGTCAAACCCAAGTTACAGGAAAGCACTCTAACCAAGCCATTACAAAATATAAAGTTCCAAATAAATTTGGTTTCCACAATGCCCCCAACAAAAAGGATCGAAAATGAAAAGGAAGACATGCAAACTATGAGGCAATATTGCAGAATTAAGCTTTGCTTATAAAAAAAATGCAAATGTCAGATTGTTTTGTGTTAATTTAATCATACAAATATTCATTTATACATTAAGGAAAAAGCATTTTTGTTTTCCCCCATAATGTGCTATCACAGATTCTTCCCAGACTCAATGAAGCAACACACCATCCTGCTCTACACATGCACTCCCCCCAGAGAGAATAAAGACAGGCTGCAGAATCAACCATTCACTCACACAAGAGAAAAAACTATGGAAACCCAGACATGGGACAGCGTGCATTTCTCAGCCTCAGATAACTTGACCTATATTTGTACCTAGAACAGGTTAGAATATGCTTATCTAACAGCTAGGGGAGGGATGTGTACAAATCCCCAAGGCCTCATGATACACTCTTCACCTTCCCCTGCTCCAAATCAACACAAAAACATAGGCTCCACCTGCTACTGCATATTTGATACCTATATGCAAGCAGAGACAGAGTTTATTTCCAACCAGGGGCCTCAAACTAGCCCAGACTTCCAATGGAAAGACTGGATGCTCTTTCATCTCAGACTGAAGACCTATTATCATATGCAGAGGTTTAACAGCACATTTTCAATAGCGTGGGCTATGGTTAAGTTTACATTTGTAAAAACCTTGCAAATAAAACTTTGTGAAAGAGAAATTAAAACTTCCTGTTGTTTAAATTTACAGTTACTTCTTCCCCTCAGAAATCCATCATATTTTCTTCCAGAACAAATCACTAGATATATGAGGAGACACAGCCAACTGCACTTGCTATATGAGGCGAAGTCTGATAGAGCAAAGATTGTCTTGCTTATAAGATCAAGGAGAGGGCCAAAGGTCAAGCAATATTTATTTCAGCCGTATTTATTTCAATGGTAAAAGGAGTTAAGTATGATTTTATTAATAGGATTTTCTTATTAATCCTGTAGACAGAAGTTGATGCATGTACACTATAATGTTAAAAGATAGAAGGACTGCTTGCTTTGTTATGATTACAACAATGTGAGAGCTACTCACAACCTTCAAATGTGGCAATCTAAGCACTCATGCAATTCCAAACTTGACAGAGTACATAGTTTGCCCCAATATGACTGTACTGTAAAAGATGTTGAGTGATGCCAGTCCAAAAGGGGTTGTAAACAGAAATGTGCATGAAACACAACAAAGCTGTTAGCTGTTCAGCAATTCTCCCAGTCCTGCCTCAACTTTGGACTGAGTGGCTGTCTGTCTGAAGAGGCTGAAAAGCGCAACTCCTTCCTGGACTGGTGTGCTGCCAGAGAAGGAGGACCCTGATGGCCTGTTGACAAAGGTGAGTGGGCTTCCCAGCCATGGGGGAGAAGAAAGGTGAAGTGCAGTACCAGTGGTAGTGTGCTAGAGATTCAGCACAAAGCATACTTCATGCCCATCTCTAGTTGCAAACCTAAGCACCAGTTCATACTGTCACCTCTTCAACACTAAGGGTCTGTACCTTTAAAATTCTGTGACATGCAGCAGTTCTACAAGTGTAGGTAACCCTCATTATTGCACATCTATGTTCTGAAAAGCGACATCTACTGAGTTTCTACATCCTGCTCAGTTGTTAAAGCTACAGGCTCTCCACTGCAAGTGGGTGGGAATGGCATGCAGTAGCATCAGCTTCCCTGATGGTTATAAGACAGGTATTGCATGTGTCTGAAAAAGCCGTTGTTCCTAGTCACCAAGTTGTCTTTACTGTTCACATTTGAAAGTGATAATCCTAATCACTTAACATGATTTTGTCATCATCCATTTCTGTGCCTCAAAAATCATAACTTTGTTTAAAAATTAATGAACTGAAATCTGTGCCCTAAGGAATACAGTAAATAGTAAAACAGATGTTGTTACCATAGGAAGAATATTTGAAAAAAAGAAAAAGAAACCAGCGGCCCAGTAATCAGCAAGATAAAAATTCTCCCATTGTCATCACTAAAAGGATGATTACTTTGACCAAAATACCAACAAACTTGTACGAGCACTTTGTAATTATTTATAGAGATCAGCCCCAAAGAGAAGAACGAATGCTTGTCCTCTGAAACACCCTGGCAACTAGTGACAATAAAAGGACAATTGTTCAATGCAATCTGCCTGAGCAATGGCCCTCCTTTTGCCCTCTTTCCAGAGGTGACTGCTTCAGTTCAGAAGAATCACCAGCACTTAAGAGAAATGACAGCATGTCTAGTGACTTCCACAGAACCAACCCCTCCAAATGCTTATGGGAAGCAACCCAGGAAAATTTGTGGCTTTCCCAGATGGTGCGGAAGAGTAACTTCCATCATCCCTCACAGTTGGCAGTATTGCTTCAGGCTGATGTTAAGCTGTAACACCACAGCCACTGAAGGGCCACAAGTTACCTTTTGCTGATGTAAGAAGATGCTAGGTAGCAGTGGGTTATCAGCTCTCCCCCTACAAAATGAGAAAATGGATGACAAACTCCAAAAGAGATGACATCTTGGCTGGATGAATTCTGAGTAACTGCTGTACATATCAAATTGAAGCTATTTTATCTTGGTTTGGCAGCTGCCAATTGTCACCACTTTAAAACTGTTAAATGTTGCTACCAGAATGCACATACATTGACAAAAAAAAAAACTTATCCATCCTTCTTCTTTACCCCAACGGGAGTGGATTTTTCAGGAAGAAAAATTAAAAGTTATTAAAACCAATAATCATGAATAATGCTACACATGATCAGATTCTATAGCAGATTTTGCACTTGGAGAATAGTGCTTATGAAGATTAAAGTTCCCAGAGCCATGCTGGGGGGGAAACACATTAAAAAAAACAAAGGAAGGACCTTCCTAAATTTTATACAGCCACAAATTATTCCATCAGGATTAGTGCCTTACAGTAATATTCCTCAGATTCAAACCTACACTGATGTGCTATTCAAAGAAGACTAGCAATTTTAAAAAAAATTATGCATGCTTTCCAAAACTGCAATCCAAATCTGATGCTCAATTGAGTCTAGAAGACTAATGCTTAAGTGCTTGCCCTGTAGAGGATCCTAGCCATAACTGTTTAGCATTTACAGGTGCTACCCATATGTTATAGTGGGGAGGAACATTGTGATCAGCACAATGTATTAAACAGGTATTTATATCAACCAGAGTAGTAACCTACCTTGAAGTAGGTTACTATGGGCTCTACAGCCTTCTGTATTATTCCCATCAATACATATTAACACACTCATTACTCTCTCACACAGAGTAGGCAGTTTGGTCTTTTGAGTGAGAAAAAAGGAAGGGGGCATTGCATATTGTTCTATCTTTGGCAGATGGCTGCTGTGGCCTTGTTCAAGTTTCTGAATTAGACAGAACCCCCCTCCTGCATCTCCTCTTCTTTCCAAGTCTTACACTGATGCAGAGCCCAAGAATTTCAGGAGACCAGGCTCTGCTACTTCTTCCAATTAAATTGGATCACTGGCCTCAGTTATATATGGCTATCATTCTTCATGGACTCCACACAGTTAGACCTTAAACAGCTTTACCTTAAACACACACATATATAACACACAGAGAGCCCGGGCAAGAAAATCAATACTATAAAACAAGCAAAAAAAAAAGCTGATAAAGAAGAAATTATTGTGAGTGGCAGCTGACCATTCTTCTTCTCATATATGCAAAGTAATTTAATTTCTTTATCCCTGAATTATCAAACTGGTCACCCTACCATAAAAGTGAAAATGTGAAGTTTACACATAAAAGTGATATGGAAGTTTAATCATCTTAATCATCAGCACTTTATAATTCTAGAAATCAAATCTTCTTCTTGGCACAAAACTGACACAAACATGCATAACTGTCTCAAAGATTGTTACTGTACATTAGTGAATATGGGGCTATTTCAGAATGTTGAATTACCCAGACAAATCTAGTAAAGAGTATGTGCATATTCAAAGCATATGAGAAGCCTTCTCTCTCCATCTACTTATCCCATTCATGAATAGTATAACTGAATCTAAGGAACTTTTCAGAGAGAAGACAACTAGTATATGACTAATGCATTTCATGCCCTGAAGAATGAAGCCAACAGCAGATTTTTTTTAAAAGCAAACATTTATGGATCCCAATATTGATCCTGCTAGAAATTAATACTATCTGACGTTGAAGTAGCGGCTGCACTTATCAAGGAAATACCAAGCAAGCTTCCATTCATAGCAAACATATCTCTGTAAAAATGCACGCTGTCCCTTTTTGAAAAGTGAACAAGAAACAAAAAACAAAAATAAACAAACAAACAAACAAAAACCCAACATTTGCTCAGACTACAACCACTCTGTAGGCAAAATAATTTTTTTTCTTTTTAAAAAGAGATGGCTTTTTCATTTTAATTTTTTTTCTTAAAATTTCCTTTAAGCTACCTAATTAACTGTGACAATGACTTCTAAACAAAAACATTGGTGTATTTTTCCTCTCTCATAGCACTGAACAGCACTCTTGAAATTCAGCATCCACACATGCATACTTTTAGTTTTTTAGTTTTTTTTCTGAAAACAACTAGTCTTAAGTTATTGTTTTCTTCTTATCCCACGATATGGAGACCAAGAAGGGGGTTCATTTCATTTCTTCTATAAGCCACAAGAACTCCTCTTCTCTCTCAAGTCCATTCTTTGCAAATTCTCTTCTCAACAATACCCGTTTTTTGTTGTTTTGTTTTTAAGACTGTCCAAAGGGATAAGGACCATGAAAACCCTGGAAGAGAATTAAAGACAAAAAAATTAATTTCAGGCAGAATAAGCTAAACCATATTGGCATCTGTATGCTCCCAACTCAACTTCACAAGTACAGGAAATATGCTATAGCTTACTTATTTCAAAGTAATTTTGAAATTTTTATATCAATGTACACATTTCAGCCCAACCCATTTGTTTCTTCATGTTAATGCTTCACTTCAGTATTTGTAACCAAAAGGTCTACCACAAGTGCTATTTCTTTAGCAACTGTAATACTTAATTAGGTAATCTGCTCCATTCAGACACCTATGGCAGCCCTGACAAAAGCCTTTGAACCATAGTTCCAGTTTAGAATGTTTTGTACACTGAAATCTTGGACAACCTTCACAAGGTGTTATGTCCCTTACATGTGACTGAAAGTCTTGATAAGTCCACGTTCAAAAACTCAGAACAGTTCCAGTCCCAGCAGTTTACATATATGCATACAAAGCTGCTCACTAGGGCATGAAGGCTCATTCTCTTGTCTCCAGCTAGGCCTAACACTTTGACTTGCAGTCTGCATGTATGTTTTGTGGCAAGCAGACACTGGCACTATTAGCATGGCCAACGCTGTTCAAATAGCTGAAGAAGGAAACAATACATTTCCACAAGCTTTATTTACAATGACTCAAATTCGCCAATATATGCCAAGGTAAGCAGCATCAGTATAAACTATCAGCTGTCAGCTTTCTCTTTCAGCTTTTTAATAGCTGCCCATTATGAGGAGGAAAAAAAAATACAAAAATGAGTATCTTTAGATGGCTCTCAGTATGCTACCATTTTCTACCTGTTTTCAATCATTCCAACTGTTGAATGCTGTCCTCTTGGAAACTCAAATGATGCTATCATGGACATCCCTTCAGCAACCAAGTTAAAATATACTTATCTATTAGAGTCTTTAGGGATTGAGAATTCTGGCCTGTGCAGGTCTTGATGTAATGGTTTTAATGTCTGAATATTCTAAATTTGCTATTTAAACTGATTTTAAATTATTTTAAAATATTACATTATACATGATATTTTAAATATATAATGAATACATGAATATTAAATTGCTGAAAATGGCATGTTATTAAAATAAATATCTTCTACCAGCTACTGAACATTTTTACCTACATATTCCAAATATCACACCCTCATTAATACAAGGGAAAGAAGCTATGAGATTTTTTTTTAAATGAGGAACAACCCCCACCATGCATTCTAGTCTTACAACCTGATGCTAACACACAGTCAGCTATTATAATCACATCATCTGCCAATCTCTTCTGATATACTTTAAAAATAACACATTTGCAAAAAAAAAAAACATAAGAAACAATGTTAAGAACAGAGACAATGGGATGTCTATTACACTGTTCATTACCCAGCACTCCTCGCTCTGGCAGTTATATACAACTTCATTCGCTCTAATATTTAGCTTCTAAAAATCATTAAGGAAATATGTGTTTTAATAGTGCTGATAAAACACAATTCCTGAACATATGGGTGGGTTTTTTTTTACTTTTTACTGTAACATGTATATCCTTTTAATATATCAGTGCTATTAAAATTGTTTGATCAAAACAGGGATCATCCCATGAGCTTTCTTACTGATTCAGAGATTTACAGTGGCTCCTCGGTTTAAGAATGCCTCGGTTAACAACAAAAAAAATGGTTTAAGGAAAGAAATTATTGGAAATGGGGATCCTTCAGTTTAAGCATTTTTTTCAATGGAATGCCCCGGTTTACATTTTTTTTCATAAGGCATTAAAAGTTGATGTGTGATATTCGCTTGATTAAAAGAATGGGGATGCTTTGGTTTAAGAAAATTTTTAATGGAATCCCCTAATTTGCCTTTTTTCTGACCCCCAGAATGGATTAATTGGTTCTCAGTGCATTCCTATGAGAAAACACATTTCGGTGTATGGTGTTTTTCTTTTCTTTTTTTTTGGCAATAAGAAATGGCCTGGATAACTAATTAATTACTTAAACCAAGGCACCACTGTATATATTTTCCTTTTTTGTCTACATAAAGCAATATTATTTATTTATTTATTTATTTATTGGACTTATATCCCGCCCATCTTCCCGAAGGAACTCTGGGCGGCTTCCAATAGACGAACCAAGCAGTGGTCGTCAGTACAACATACAGTAAACAGATTGAATAAACAATAAATACAATAACAATCAAAAGACAAATTAAAAACACTTCTGGCACCCTAACCATTCTAGCAAAAAATACTTTTAGTCAAGAGAGTAAAAGAAACCATTATACAATGTACCAAATTTTCAAGAAAAGATATCATTACTTTTGCTAGCACTATTATTAAACTATGACACCAAAACTATAATTCAGTTTGAACACAATTGTACCTAAACATACATGGCAGAGTAAGATCCACTTAACACAACAGAACATACTATTGTACTAGTGTTACTTAATTTTCTCTGTGCTCTCTTATTATTGTAAGTTTACCATATATGGCATGGTCTTTGCTTCAGGCAATCGTTAGGAAATACAGCAGGGCCCCCGTATATGTGAGGGATCAATTCCAGCCAAATTTAAGCAACACATGCGGACAAGGCTGTATTTGTTTCCAGTACCAATGTGTTGAAAGTTTACACTTCCTATGCAGGCCTTTGAACATGTGTAGGTATTCCACCTGACCGCTGTAACTTTAGTTATGTTACTGGTATTAATTAAGAAGCATATGGGCAGGAAATGTTTGTTCTCCTATTCCATCTTACCACAATTATTGCCTCCCCCACAATGGAGACACAACCCCCAGAAAACAGAAAGCACTGGAGAGGAAAAGCAGCACTGGCTTTATTTCGCATTTGTTTGTCAAGAGGCTTGAACAAACAAAAGTATTTTTTTTTTTGTAAAAAATACATAAGCTTTTGACGCATGGCTGCAAAACAAAACAGAGATCTCCCAGATTACATTGATAGTAGCCTCAGATAGTACTACTCAGTTATTCTCTTTCTCATCACTTCCTAAGCTGTTCCTGGTCAATGCTCCCCTAAACTCCCTTAGGGTCTTTTTGAACACAAATGGAACAGAGCATTTTGTACTATATTTCATTCAACAAGTACAATACAAATATAACGCAGGAACTCAAAGACATCTCCCACAAGTCATCTGTTCATTCTGTTTAGCTGAGTATGATCTACATTCTCAGACAAAAAGCAGTACTGGGAATGAGAGAAAGAGGAAGGCATCATGCTTTTTTTTAATGTTTCCATAGACATAAATCTATTCTGCATTTACATAACTATCAACGTAGAATTTTTATACTTGATACACAGCACACTGAGGGACATCTAGGGAACTCAAGTAACCTCTACTCATATTTTTCAGGAACACAATTACTACTTTAACTATATATCTTGTAGTTGAGTCATGGCAACTGGATTTCTTTTCTTGAGAGATTGAAACATTTTGCTGCTCATCCAGACAGCTTTGTCAGTCTGAGAAAAGCTAGTTGCAAGCCCTGCATTTTATAGTTCACTTTGACCTCATGTCATCCTGGTCTGAAATAGGCTCATCAGATGAACCATGGTCTGAACAGGATCATTAGGCAGACAATAGTCTCAATAGGACTTTATAGTAGTTTTGGAGAAGGTAGCTGTATTAGTCTGTGCAAGAATTCCTCTAATTCTTAGAGATTGTCCTGTTTGTCAATTGTAGAGTGCAGATGGGCATAATTAGCAAAAGATAGCATAGATCACATTGGCTGAGAAGCAGGTGAAGCTGCCTTTGATACTGCATGTGACATTGTTGGGTCCTGTGATTGTGTTGCCAGAGTAGATGTGTGGGCAGAGTTGGCATCGGAGTTTGTGGCAAGGTTTAGTTCCATTGTCCATGTTGCTCTTTTGTAATCTTCTGTGTGTTAGTATTCGTTTGAGGTTGGTTGTCTGTAGGCAAGTATGGGTCTCCCACCCAGAGCTTTGAAGAGTGACGTGTTCTTGTCAAGGATGGGCTGCAGATCATTTAAGATGTGTGTGAGTGGTCTCACTTGTGGAGTGCAAGTGACAACCAGTGGTGTTCTGTCACTTGGCCCTTTGGATCTGCCTTGTAGCAGGTTGTCTCTGGGTATGTGTTTTGCTTTGTTGATTTGTTCCTTAATCATGCAAGTTGGGTGCTGTAGTCTGAGGAAAGCATTTTGTAGATCCCTGAGTTTGGAGTCTCTATCTTGTGGGTCAGAGCAGATGCAGTTGTATCTAAGGGCTTGGCTGTAAACGATGGATTTCGTTGTGTGTTCAGGATGGAAGCTTGAAGAATGCAGATAGGTACTGTATACCGGTTGGTTGGTTTTTGGTACAGTGTGTTACTAAGATGCCCATGTTGTAGTTTCACATTGGTGTCCAGAAAATTCACCTGCTGTGTGGATTGTTCTAAGATGAGGTTGATGTTTGAGTGAAAATTATCGAAGTCCTGGTGGAATTTTTTTAGGGAGTTTTCTCCATGCTTCCAGATCAGAAAAATGTCATCAATGTATCTCAAATTGAGAAGTGGTTTCTGGATGCAGTGGTTAAGAAAGCGTTGTTCCAGGTCAGCCACAAATATGTTTGCGTATTGTGGGGCCATCCGAGTGCCCATTGCGGTTTCATTAATGTGGAGGTAGTTTTTATTGTCAAAGGTGAAACAGTTGTGCATCTACTCTGGCAACACAACCACAGGACTCAACAATGTCACATACAGCATCAAGGGCAGCCTCACCTGCTCCTCAACCAATGTGATCTATGTCATCTTTTGCCAACAAGACTCCTTATTGTTTTTGCTGCAAAAGGCTAACACAACTATCCCCTCCTTCAGATGTCGGCTTTTAGCTTTCATGTAAATCATTTTGAAATTAAGATTCAGAGAAAAATGTAAGCTAGATTCCTGTTCTAGGAATTAGATTTGGATTCCAATATAGTTACAATGTCCAACAAGAACAAGCTTTAAATGTTTTGCTGAGAAATTTGGCAACAGGAACACAAGTGATAGTTTAAGCAAGGTTACATAAAACAAAACCATTCCAAATTAAGCTTCTTGAGGGAAAAGGGGGAATAGAAGGCAATATTTACTTTATGAAGATGTTCGAGAACTGATTGCTGTATTACAATTATTTACACATGTAATTTGTATTTCATTATAATGTCTCATGAAGTCCATTAATCTAGAATGTCCTTTAACAGTTTATAAAACCAGCATGTAGAGGTGAAGGTTGGAAAACACACAGGGCCTTTTCACACGACCCCTAAAATCCGCGGCAAATGGCTCCCAGATCCGGAGCTTAAAATTGTTTCCCCACCAGCTCCAGAGTTTACAAAAAATTAAGTGCAACCACGCCCACCTAAGCGCGGCCCAGCGCACTTTTCAAGTACCTGCTCTCCTGGGGTGAAAAATTCCTGATGCGGATGTAAAGTAGTGAGTGCCGGGCTCTCCTCGCTTCTGTTTGTTTTTTTGTCCCGCTGCCCCTTTAAGAGACAGGAATCATGACGACGACGGGGCTCGGGGCGGCTTCCACTGGCAGACGGAGGTGAGCCTGCATTCTTTTCTCGCTTTTTTTCTCCCTCCCCTCACGCAGACAGCAGCCAGGAGTGCGGAGGGGTGTGGGAACACAGGAATAGTGACAAACCCCCAAGATTTCTGGTCCGAATTTAAGTGGCCAGCGGATCTTAGGGGTTGTGTGAAAAGGCTCACAGAGTGGGTTATGCCAATGGTGAATGCTAGTCATGGGGCTTTCATATATCCTTTGATTTGTATTCCAGCATCAACCTGTGTGTGTGTGTGTGTGTGTGTGTGTGTGTGTTAGATTTGATGGCTTTGTAGGACCCTTCCAACTTTATTAGTCTATGATTCTACGCCTTTTGGTTACAGGTCCCAGGATTTGCTAGAAACTTCCCTAGCCTGAATACTGAGAAATGTTGCAAAAATCCCCAGAACACTGGGGTGCTTACAGGAGTTTTAATCAGATCCATTTTGCACCTCCCTCTAAGCCACATGTTGCTAGAAGGGCCTAAGCTTCAAAGGAACTGCAGGTCACTGTGGTTCTGGCAGCATTTTGAGAGGCATCATGTATGCAGTCTAATGGGCAAGAAGATTACCAGTTCATCAGCTTTAAAGACTAATGGACAAAACTGATTGTACTAAATCTTGTTATGGCAGAGAAGTTGCTTTGTTGATGGATAATCTATGAAGCAAAGCAGACAAAGTTGTGTGCCCTGCTGGGTTTTCCTGGGCTCTCAGCAGCTTCAGATACCATTTACCTTGACATCCTTCTGTCCTACCTGCCTGGAACAGAACTTTGAGGCACTGTTTTATAATGGCTCCACTCCTGTCCGAAGAAGTGAGTTCAAATAGGGGTGACGGGATCTCCCATTCAATACTGTGGCTGTTGGCCTGCCTTGTCTTTAAGATTCTATTTAATCCCTCACGCGAACCCCATAATATGTTACAAACATACAATGATGTTTATACTAGCTAAGATTAGATCATG
>JAHTLZ010000129.1:57895832-57947868 GCA_023846285.1 Phrynocephalus versicolor
GCGTGTGTGTGCGCGCGCATGTGTGTGGGCTGACCGCCGCAGCAGAAGGCTCTTTGGGTTACCCCCACCTTCTGTTGTGGTGGGCGCCCGCTGCCTTTCCCCTCCTCCTCCTCCTCCTGGTGGCTGGTTTGATCTCTTTGCAATGCCTGGCAGCTGCCAGTAAAGAGACTGAAGCAGCCAGGAGAAGAATGATCTCCGCCTCCATCACCTTGCCCCTCTTTCTCTTGCCTTTACAATCATTGCCTTTACAATCAAATCAATCTATTCACCTCTCAAGGAATAGGATTTGCCAGGAAAAGGCAAACAATCACACTATGGATTGCTTCTCATGAAATGGTAGCAGCAGTCTAAGTAAAGAATATAATCTTTGTAAACTGTTAACAAGCTCCTTTGTTTCACACTTGTCCAGTGAAGAAAAAGATTGTGCTATATGCCCTGCAAACACCTTTCTTTTTACCTCTGAAAAGTACATGCAATTAATGCCTTTTTTTTGCAAGATGAAAAAAAAATAGATTCATTTCAGCTTATGCTCCCAAATACTTTTACCAAGTACAGTTATAATTGCATAAAATATTGTTTTAACATGAACTAATACAGTCTTGGAAGTACTGAACATTGCTCAAATACTGTTAAGTGAACTAGAAGCTAATATTTACCTCCATAGTAGAGTCCTGTGGCAGTGCACATTCGCCATTGTCCTTGATACATTCCAGCAGTACTAGGGCTGCACATCTGCACACTGACATCTGCAATCTCCTGAGGCTCTAGCGACCGGACCATCACCATGTTCACATGGCCAAACTGGTCTCCCCCGACGTACTTAAGACAGACACCTGGGGGCCATGCTTCTGTCCCTGAGGTTCAGTGCATTAAAGCATTTGTCAATGGAGAGGCTAAAATATGTTTAGCACATTCACTAATGAATTAGACATTTATTAACATGTATAATCCTTTCTTTTAAGCAGCCAAGGCAATGTTAGTAAATTCCCTGTATGTATGTATGCACGTATGTACAGTGCAATATGTAGTCTATGGAGCCCCAGAACAGATCATCTGTGTTTCCATTAATTCTTATAAGGAAATTTGCTTTAATAGAAGAGTGTGTTGGTTTACAAGCATGTTTCTTAAATGATTACTGCAATTAAAATGGTCACTAATCCATGGAGAACACTGATTCAAAATTTAGTACTACAACTTAGTCCCAGGTTACTTTCTGATTATGCATACCACATGGTTTGTAGAATATCCTCATGTTAAATTGGGGGTTACTAGTTTGTTTAAGGCCATGGGTTGAAGTAACTTTACAGAATTGCAATTTGAAAGCCGTTCTGGTCCACAGTAATAATAATCTGATAATGCCTAACAATAAGATGAACATTAGAAGCCATTAAATGCTCAATTAGCCATTGCAGTTAATCAACAGTAAATTAATAAACTCCATTCAAGAGGTTCAAGATTGAATAAACTGGGTTTCTATCACCAGGATTAACATGGAGAAAGGTTTTTTGAAAAAGCAGTGAAGTTGCACGAAAGAAGTAATGTCTAGTCACTACAGAAAGCAGGTCTCATTTTTCCAGTGTACAGAACTAGACAGCAAAATATTTAAGTTCCATATTGCTTCTTTCACTTCAGTTTTGGTTTTTCTGCATTATCCTCTTTTTATAAAAATCTGATGGAAGATACTCCCCCCTCAACCCTATACAAAAGAAAACTCTCAAAAGTTGATAGGGCAAGCACAAATGGTCATCCGTTTTGCATCCAAAACCTTGTGTAACTCTGATTCCCGCATTTGTGAATGCATCCAAATACTTCTGAGAGGTGCATCAACTTACATGTACTCTATCCAACAAGCACAGCTATGGCCATCTTAGAATGACAGTTTTTCTGAAGTAGAAAACTACCTTTTTTCTGTGCAATTTCTTTGCACAGAACTCATGTGTACAATGAAAGCAAAAAACGCAGAGGCCCTGCTGAGAGAGTTACTTCCCTTGCATCAGATCTCATTTCCCTCTCATAATTACATCCCAGTGGATTAGTGTTAATTAATGGGTGTTCATCTCACCTCATTCCATTTCTTCTCCATGTTTCATCATGGCATTACCTCCAGAATGTCAAAAAAAGAGAACCCACTAAAACACAATGGCTATTTTAGCATAATTGTTTTATGAATCCTTTCCCACCACTATTACTTTTCTAACTCTGATGTATGTCACATCTTCAACACAAATATCACATTCTTCATATGTGACAACTCAAAAACAGAATGCTTGAAAATCCATCATAAATCCAGACACATCCTAGAATTATCAAACTACTTAGTACTATCAGAATAAAATCTTCGTGCACACAGATATTCAAAAAGCAAGCATTAGTGAGTTAGGGAAGAGATGCATTTACAGTGACATGACTCACATTAATGGGGCAGTATATAAATCAATGAAATAGAATGAAATAAATGTGATTTTGGGAAAATGTCTGTATAACAAAGGTTTAACATTAGAATAGCTCAGATGTAACATCTCGTTTGGTCTTACTTCCAAGAGGGCATTTGTGCTTTGTTCTCATATCTCTTATGAAGTAGGACTACTCTGTGTAGGTCACAAGAAGGGGGGCTGTGAAGCTTTTGAAAATCAAGGAGGGAATTAGGGAAAGGACAATTTACATCAATACTTGCTGCTTAAGCAGGGAAATATATGGATTCATCTCTGGTATCGTATCTCAAATCAAACACAAAAATGGGTAAAGATGTTAGATATATGCATCCACAAGATTGACCCTGTTAGCCAGTCAAAAAATTTAATCATAAAAACCTCCACCTCTTCTAAATCAGGACTAGAATGGGGCCTATGCTAGCTGATTTAGATGGACTCTGAGTATCTCCAAGGCACATTAACTTTCCTATGTCACTTTACACTGTGTAAGAAGGTATATGAAGTGCAGCACAACTACTATGAGAAGGGCAGAATATCACCTGAGCACAGAACAGAGTGCCAGGCAGGGAATCACTGTACTTTCTAATGCTTGCAGCTGCAAAGAAATCAGAAAAATATGTTCTCATCAAGTATGGAACAAGAAGTCCTTCCTATTCCTACCTTTGAAATTGTACTGACTGTTATGAAATAGGAAAACAAATAAAATACAGTGGTACCTTGTATAAAGGAATTAATTCGTTCCAAATGAAATTATGTTAAGCAAATTTCCCTTTATACAAATTCCCGTAGGAATGCAGTGAAAATGGAGTAATCCCATTTTTATGTTGTACGGATTCTCCCCATAGGCAATTATGTTAAGCAAATTTCCCTTATCTCTGGAATTTTTTATGTTGTACAGATTTTATGTTATACAAACTGTTATACAAGGATCCACTGTACCCTTATGTGAGAGCAACTGACTTTGAACGACTATTTTTCTAAACCAGTGGTACTTTAGCCTTTAGTGTTCTTGATGTTTTAGAATTTATTTCTCAGAATTCCTGATGAATAGCCACACTGGTTGGCACGTCTAAAATCAAAATCAAGACAAAGCATGCTGCTTCTATGCCACCCCATAGTGTTTAAAGCACTCTCTGAGCAGCTTACAAGTAATTATGCAGGCTACACATTCCCTCCTCCTCAACAAGCTGGGTACTCATTTTACCAACCTTGGAAGCCTGAATGGACCTTGAGCCTGCTACCTGGGATTGAACCCCAAGTTGTAAGTACAGTTATTGCTGCAGTGCAGCAGTTTAGCCACAAGGCTCATTTTGAAGTCCTACTACTCCTAATAGTATGTCAAAAAAGAATTCTGCTGCAAATAATTAATAACTTTACATAGGATAGGTGGGAGAGGTATAAGAAACTAGTATGAAGATGGGAACCATAAAGATGCTTCTGCATGTACCTGTATTTTGTATCCTCCACGTTTTTGTAAACTGGGTATCTGGAGGGATGGACTCGCCTTCTCCTATGGTCACATCCTCTACAAACGACATGGAGGGCACATTGATGTTTGGACTCTCAAAATCATAATAAGCTCCAATGGCTGCCTGTAAATTCCTAGAAGGAGAAGAAAAACAATGGGTGACTTGTAGTGCTGTAACAAAATAAACTAAACTTTTCTGAAATATCTAAGTCACATTTAAATGAGACAGTATCATCACTCAGGTCCTAATATTACCTTAAAACTAATTTTGTTTCATGGGAAGTGATTACACAACCTATTTCTTTCAGGAAATGTAGTTTCCTAGAGTGCATATATGCATGCCCAGGACACTATTTGAAAATTGGCAGCTTTAAGCCTTTGTCCCTCTTATAATTTGCAGCATAAGCTTGAACCTAGATGAATTAACTCTGCTGTTGTCCTAACATAACTCTCAAAGATAGAAAATGCCAGCCAAATTGCCTGGTAGATTTTAGAGTACAAAGCAGAATGAAAAGATTTCTTTGCAAAGCTGAGGGAAATAAGAACGGATTAGCTAATTTATAAGGCACTGTTGTATGACAAACAGATAATTGGTACCTAGCTAATTATATGTAATTTGCTGCCACACTTTTTGTGTTTTTAGCCATTCACGAGTAAAAACTCAACAGGGTTCTGGCTACTATTATTAGTCCAAATACAGTTGCACCATAAAATCAGGATAGTCCTCTTGAAAGTATCTATAATATAACTAAATACAGCACAGGATCAGCTCAGAAAACAATGAAACTTTTAAAAGGGTGTATCTGAGCCCTTATTTCCTCCCTTCTGTTCCGTTATGGGCTGGAAGTGATTGGATCTTGAATGTGATTGTGCAGTTGTCTGCTACCCATTGCAGCTATCTGTGAGTAGGGCTGATGAGCAATATATATCTATGGGTGCTCTATATACACCATGGGCATGTACTGCACATTTTCTCGTTTTAGGAAACTCACACTAACAGCTTGTTTACACAGATCTTTTCCGATCTGACACTGTTCAATACAGCAAGTAACAGCCACACCAATACAGTCTTGGGGGCCCTAGATTAAATTAAGCTCTATTAAATTGCCACTTTTCTGGACAAGGGTGAGAAGATGATATATAGAACTGCCAGCTCAGTCAAATATTATGAGGTACACCCGCATCACACTAGCTGCTAAGGAGATACTAATGTTTTATGTCACCAGCTGTTTGATGCTTCTCTCAGACGGCTATTGGTCAGATCACAATAAAGAAAACAGAAAGAATGAGAGTGACATCATTCAGCTTGGATGTATCAGGGAACCCCCTACTTTTGACAGCTTGGATGTATCAGGGAACCCCCTACTTTTGACTAGTCAGTTGATATGATAATCTCTTTCACTGAAAAGTGTTCTCTTCAGAGTGAACATTTCAGAGTGAAACAGATAAAAACTGGGGGGGAAAGGTGAAAGAGATAATAGCCATTAAACAACAACACTGCACCCTTTCCCAACCAAATATTTGCCATGTTGCTATAGCCTATTAAAATTAAGTAGTTTGCAGATCGATCACAAAACTGACCTGGCACAAAGTAAACAAAAAAGAAGGAAAGAAAGGAAAGGAAAATGTAAAAAAGGAAAAAAAATCATTGCTAACATTGTTCTTATTTTCTACCCTGTAAATATGCTTCAGGGGCAAATGGCTATTTGTGCCTCAAGGCTCCCTGTCAATTCTCTTTCCCTCCATGTGTCATATTTCATCACCCAGCTTTTCCACTTGGAATGGTTTCAGTGTCTGCTCTAGTTAAAGTCTAACTGATAGAGACACAAGATGAAAGAAGACTTGCTATCTCATTCACTAACATATTTTAAGCCTGATTCTATAGACTGTTGTGCCACGGTAAAAATGTGTACACTATAGTTTTAATCTCTGATATTTTTCATTAAGTAATTTAGGAGTTCTTAGTAACAAAAAAAGAGAAGTATTAGACTAGAGAGGGGAAAGACATCAGCAGAGTCAGGATGACGAAGCAAATGTTGGAGTGAAGTCCAACTGAGCAAGTACTCTTTGCCACTGAGCTCTTTGAAGGAGACACCCACAGTTTGTACATTTGAAACTTGAAAAAGAAAGCAGCAATATTGGAAACACTGGAAGACAATGAACCAGCAACAGATCACATAGTGTTTTCTTTTATTTTTCTTGAAGTCGAATGAAACATAACTGTAACCACTATTTTCAAAAAGTGCAACCTTTTCCAACAAACTTAAATACTTATTTGAAAAACTGCTTCTGAAATGATGGGAGCACATCTCATGTTCTGCCATTAGTAATACAAACATGTTAACAATAAGTATCAACTAACAGTAATATTTCAGACCATGAGAATCTGTAGCAGAAAAACTAAAATTACTTACGTATGTACATGCCTACATTATAGCATCTTAGTAAATGAATTACTGCAGAACAAGTAAATTTGAATTACTACCAACAAGTAATTTGGTACTTCAAAATTATTCACAGAACCAGAATAGTCTAATCTCTACTCCAGTTTGTACTCCAGAGTTATTCAGAGGACTTAAAGAGTCTTATCTCCTCTGCAGTTTTCCATGTACAGTGGTACCTTGTATAAAGGAATTAATTCGTTCCAAATGAAATTATGTTAAGCAATTTTTCCTTTATACAAATTTCCCATAGGAATGCATTAAAAACAGAGTGATCCCATTTTTATGTTGTACAGATTTGCCCCATAGACGATTATGTTAAGCAAATTTTCCCTATCTCTGGAATTTTTTATGTTGTACAAATTTTATGTTATACAAGCTGAATGTTATACAAGGGTCCACTGTATAAAGCTTTATCAGAAACATCATATCATTCATTCTGTTTATGTGACTTATGTTGCACATTTGCAATAACCCCTTCATGATGTATACCTGTTCTTGTCCAGCGCATCAGAAACAGCCCACTGATAAGTATTTCTAGTGATCAAAAACTCACAATTTTATCTGCTCTTCTGATGATAGCAACATTAAACTTATATTAAAACCAGCTGGCAGATTTAATTTATATGTAGAACACACCATATAGAAAGCTAGATTAGACACAAATGAGAAGCAAAAATTAAAGAAAGAAACATAGTTTAAGATCAACAGATGAATACCATACAATTGGCAGAAAATAGCAATGATGGAAGTGTCTGGGTTTTTAGACTACAGTTTCCAGAATTCCCCATGTGACAGGGCTTGTGAACATGCTGCCTAGGCATTTCAGAAGTTGTTGCCCAACAATTCAAATGCATACACTTCTAATCTGAAATAATTACTGATGAAGTTCAAGGAAGAAAGTGCAAAAGAAAAGTTTACAGTTGAATATTAGGAAGTCAAAAATAATCACAATAGAAGACTATATAACTTGACTGTGAACAAGAAAAAAATTGAAATTGTTAGGGACTTTCTATACCTTAGTTTCAATAATTAATTATTGACAGGCTGCTGAAAAGATAAGACTGGGCCCAGAGGCTCCTCAAATTTATGTGAAAGGCATGAGAAATGATGATACCGCAACATCACAAACAGTGCAAACATCTCTTTTTAATGAACAAGAACTCAATTTCATGGCACATATTAAAGAGCCAAAACTGTTCACTTTCAGTTTCCTCCAACTTTCAAACTACTCTACTAGACATGGGCACGACTCGGCGAAATCGTCGTTTCCGTTACTGTTCGTCATTTCCGTTACGTAACGGAGAACAGCAACGACAATTACTCCGCTCCAGCTCGAACCCGACCCGATAAAGATAAATTGGGTCTGATTTTTCGTTGTTGTTCATGGCAACGTGGCGCCGGCGATCGCGAGATGCCAAGCGCAGCACAGAAAAAAAGTTTTTAAAAAAACCCCGATTCCCGGCCATAAAAGCAGGCAAAAATATGCCTGCCTCAGTGAGGGCACCTACCAGAGAGGGGTGGTTTCTGGGGGGGTCCCCAGCCTTCCCCCCCTCCTCTCCTGGGCTGCTGGTACCAGGCTGGGGGGGGCATCCTCGCCGTCTCCATTTGCCATGCGGTGGGGGGGATCCAAAATGGCGACCGCAATATTTATTTTTAAATCGTGGTCCAAAAACCCACCAAAGCACCACAGAAACATTTGAAAATTAGGTATTTTAACTGCAGGATTTTTTATAGTAGCAGCAGTGGGTTTTTCTTGCAATAAAACGTCTCCATTGATTTTATTTTATTTTATTTTTATTTTTTTTACACCTGCGCATGCGCAATGATGGGCTGGCCATGGGATGGGACCATGCAAATTTTTGGAGCCATTCCACCAATCGTATGGCCACTGGCCAGGTTTTGACCGAGACTTCTGGGATGTGCCAGTCGGGCATAAAAAGCCCACTAACCCGAGCCCGAACCCTAACCTGAACCCTAACCCTAACCCATACGCCAGTACGCTGTCCTTCTTAGTGGGTCAGAGGCACCCAGAGGTGCAGCCCAATAACCCACCCTAACCTTAACCGTAACCCTAAGCCTAGCCCTTACCCTAACCCCACCAACCCTAACCCAGATCCGTACACAAGTACACTTTCCTTCTTAGTGGGTCAAAGTGAGGCACCCAGAGAGGTGCCTCACAAAGCCCACTTCCCTACCCCTACCCCTATCCCATTCCCTAACCTGTACGTCAGTACGCTAGTACACTTCCCTTCTTAGTGAGTCAAAGTGAGGCACCCAGAGAGGTGCCTCGCAGAGCCCACTCACTATCCCATTCCTTAACCTGTACGCCAGTACGCTAGTACGCTTCCCTTCTTAGTGAGTCAGAGGCACCCAGAGAGAGAGGTGCCTCTGCCACTTACCCCCCACCCTAACATAATGTAAAATGTATGGTACGCGGCGGCTCCGCGAAACGCTTCCCTTCCCTTCTTAGTGGGTCAGACGTCAGAGGCACCCAGAGAGGTGCCTCCCAGAGCCCACTCACTTACCCCAACCCCAACCCAAACGACAAACGGAAACGACAAATTTTTGAAAATTATCGCGACAAACGGCAACGACCCGAAACGGACCTGTCCCGACAAACGACAACTCGAAACGTAATTTTTTCTGGTCGTGCCCATCTCTATACTGTACCACTGTAAAGTTCTCTTTCCCTATCTTTTCAGACCTGTATGGGAACAAATCTCTGACTAGGCAGTGTACTGTGCTTAAAAGAGATATGTGAGCTTTTGTTTTTGTTTTTAAAATAATGCAGTCATGAGATACCCACTTTCCCCCAAAATTTCATCTCATGTTTCTGAAATGAAGGTAAAACAGAAGATAAGGGCTGCATCAACAAGCAACATAAATCGAGATTTGATAAGTCAAAGTGTGGTTTTTTTAAATATTAAAATGCATGTGTCCACAAACCACAAGCTAGAATTAATAAATGAAATCAAATTTTAACATCATAGCTGTGGTCTTGGCTTTAAGAAATCAGAGATGCTTTTAACTGCTACTGTTTGTCATGATGCCCAAACATGGAATCCCAGATCATGGTTCTGTCCATCCAAACTTTTGTCAAGCAAAAGAGGAAAGAACAATCGCAAAAATGTGTGTGTTGTGGGGTGGTTGCTTGATCCTTCTTGCTATTTGAGTATTTACTATTTTTAGCTTTAAATGTTATAATTTAATGAGGCAAGCTGCCTTAGCCCCTCTTTAAGGAGAAAGGTGGAATAAAATATTGAAATAAAACATTAAATAGACATGTCCAGATATGAGACTATTTTAATTTGGATGTGCTCCCAAGGTTTCTACTGGATTATTCCTCAGTGCTGGAGAAAAGGAATGCCTTTGAAAAAATAAAGGAAAGTGCCACCCATAACATACATTCAGGGCTAGAACCCCAAAGCATGCCCTTCCATGACTAGATAGCAACTATCCTTCCATTAATGAGGCATGCCATGCATACTTTATATGGCAAGCATCAGACCAAGCAGGTCAGTGGTCAAGTGATTTTGTAGCCAAAAAGCAACAATGCTACCATCCTCATCCATCAACCCATCTACCACCAATCCAAATCACAGCCCCTTCTGGAACCGCCAGCTCATATATGGCTATTCTAAATGTGACATTAACACTCATTCTGTTTCAGCTGTCAAGCAGACAAAACTGCAAGAAAATGTTCTAACTTTGGGCAGGAGAAAGTATCTCCTGGTATGGGGTGGAAGTGGGGCATACAAACACTTCCAATGAGCTTCTGCATTGTTTTCTTGGGGCAGTCTCAGGTTTTTCCCCCTCACACTGCCCCCCAAAATAACTTTGTAAGATCATCCAGATCTTACAAAGCTCTTTTAGGCAAGCTACTATAAGGGGGTGGGGAAATGTAAAAATACTTGCAAAGAGCAAGTAACCTAGCACATGCTAAGACAATTGTAAAACATATTTTGAAAATTGAGCCAAGGTACTTAATATCGGAAGCTGCCTAGATGCCCTAAGCACATCCAATCTCGCCTGATTTTGGAAGCTAAGCAGGGTCGGGCCTGGTTAGTACTTGGATGGGAGACCACCAGGGAATACCAGGTGCTGTAGGTGCCTGGAGTAGGAACTGGCAAAACACTCCAGTATTCCTGCCAAGAAAACTCCATGGACATGGAGTCACGAAGAGTCGGCCGCGACTGTAACCCAACACACCCAACAACACACACTTAATATTGGGTAGGCCTTCACCTTTAACTTCAATAATTACACAAAAGAAAATGCTGGATAGGGGGAAATCAACAGAGGGAGAAATATAATTATAAGAAATTACAGAATAGTAGTTAATGGATAGATAAATGATGCTCTGTGGATTTAACAGAGAGAAGGTATTCTTGGTTTCAGTATTTTTAAGTAAGAAATTTTATTTTGCAAAAGCTGAGAATTAGCCATTTTATCAGACTGTTCAGTTACTTTAAAGATAAATAAAATAAATTATGAGGAACAAGAATGCTAACAAATTAGAATCTAAAACATGTAAAACAATCATTTACCAGTACATACATTTCTAAAAGAAATTCAATGTTCATATATTATATAACATAGCTATAATTAGCTGATACAAAAGATACAACATGGCAGCAGAACAGAGACAACTGTTCCAAAAATAATGGGGTATTGGGGTATCAATAATAAAAAACAAAATTAATCCAGGGTAAGGCTATGGAAGGTTTATGTAAACAGCCCCATGTTCACTTATTTTCTGAAGCAAAGGAGGGAAGTGGCCTATCTGTCATGAGGGGTTTCCACAGTGAGACAGCCACCACAGAGAAGGCCTGATTCTGAGTAGGTGATTACCAGGCCTCTCTCTAGGGATGCGCTATTTGTTTTGGAAGCTACTGGTTCCGAAAAGACATGTGGGAGCCCAGCTGGTGTTCGGAAGCCTCCAAAATGCAATCAGCCAATGCCTTACCTTGATCTGCTCCGTGCGGGGCTGAGCTCAAACAAGGAAGAAATCTCCAATGTCATTGTTCCTTCTCCTTGGTACTGGCCAATCAGGAGCTGTCCAGGGAAATGCATCATCCCACCTCCCTGTCTGACAGGCCAGCACCAGGGAGAAGGAACAATGATATATATAATACAATGTCGTAAAATTTGACAATGGAGAATCTTCAGTGTTTTCCATGTATTGAGTACTCAGAGGTTTTTTACCATTCCCTTCTGCTGGAAGGTGTCCGATTGGAAGTGCAGTTTGCCCAAGGCTACACAGACTGGGTCTTCTCTTGGGACACACAGTGGGGAATCAAGCCCCCATCATGTTCTTCAGCCAGATAGCTAACTTACTGAGCTATGTAACTTTGAATCACAAAATTAATCAATTCCAACAGATGTTTCACAGTTCAGAATTTTCTTAGTTGAAACCATGGTTTCCTATAGGAATGCTTTGAAAACCGATTAATCCCTTCCCAGAGCAGCATACCTGGAGAGTAAATGGGCTACAAACGAGCCCACAAGGTGCTGCCACTCCCTCCTTTGCCTGGCTCTGTACAGGTGGCTCACCACCAAGGGAGAGCCTGGCAGGGGTTCAAATTTAGAACCATGGCAGTGAGGGTAAAAGCCAGGATCCAAGCCGCCACTGCCGCCACCTCCATCGCCTGGGTCTCTGTGCCGAGCCGTTTTGAGGCAGAGACCCAGGCAAAGGGGTGGGGGTGGCAGTGGCTTGTGTGCTCATTCATAGCCTGTTTACTCTCCAGGCATGCCACTTTTAGGAGCTCAGAGCAGTGTGGCTGAGGAGTAAATGGGCTATGAATGAGCGCACAAGGTGCCGCCACCCCTCTTCGCCCGGCTCTGTGCAGAAGGCTCACCACCTGTCAGACCCTCACCTGTAAGAGGGAGGAACTCAATCTTGCCCAGCTGTCAAAATCAGCTGTGTGGCGGTGGGGAAGTGAGACCGGGCAGCATGAGTAAAGCGCTGCCGCTCACCACCGCCACACAGCTGATGTTGACAGCTCATTGAGGGGGTTTCCCTGCAACCTAACAAAGCAGAGGAAGCACTTTCCCTGCTTTGCTGGGTCGGGGAAGTCTTCACCTATGAATGCCTTGAACAAGGATTACATGAATTTTTTCATTATTCCATTTTTTGCCTTTTTTGTAATTTAAAATTACCCTACACTGGTGGATTTCCTTTTGTAATTCAGGTTTTTCATTGTTCAAGGCATTCATAACTCAAGGCATCACTGTATAAACATAATTGCATTTTCAGCAGCTTTTCAGTATCTACAGAAAGAGTTGAAATTGTTTTACGGGCTCTGGACGCCTTCTCCATACCTACACCAAAAATATTTTTCATCCAGAAATGTCAATATATACTCCTGAAAGCTTTTGAAATCAACAGTTTTGCACAGAAACAAGATGCAAAGCCACTTCCAACTTCCATCTCTTTTCCCCATCCCTGAGAACTGGTGTGGCCTGTGGCCTACCAATACTTGTTCTACATGAAATTACTGAATGAAACTAATGCTTTTATTTTGATGATTATGCTATGCTGTCAAAACAACTAGGATTTTTTAAAAAAACTGTGAGTGTTTCCTAAGTATAAAACATGCAGAAGCAGTTTACCAGTACATCCAGGAAAATGTGGCACAGTGGTTAGACAGCTATAGTGCAGTCAAAACTATGTTCACAGGTTTCAATCCCAAGTAGCTGGCTTGTGGTTGACTCAGCCTTCTATCTTTCCAAGGGTGGTAAAATGATTTCACAGCTTAATTGCGGGGGGGGGGAGGCAATGTGTAGCCTGCATAATTACATTGTAAACTGTCCAAAGAGTGCTTTAAGTGCTTGGGGCAGTGTATAAGCAGCACACTTCCCCTCTTCTTCTAGTGGCACATTAAGAGTGTAGCTTGCCCAAGGATACATAGGCTGTCTCTTCTCCCAAGAAGCACAGGAGTGACATCTTATTATTCCTAGCTTCAAGTTGAGATATCATCACAAATAAAAGTCACTCAAGTCAGGAGTTTGTGACAGACTGGATGAGAACCAAATGATGCTCAATGCTGAAACAGCAGCGTACTGCTAATGGCTAACTCGTGTAGTCAGGGATGTCATAGTTTGTTCAGAAATACAGTGGTACCTTGTATAAAGGAATTAATTTGTTCGAAATGAAATTATGTTAAGCAAATTTTCCTTTATACAAATTCCCATAGGAATACACTGAAAACAGAGTAATCCCATTTGTATGTTGTACAGATTCTCCCCATAGGCAATTATGTTAAGCAAATTTCCCCTATCTCCGGAATTTTTTATGTTGTACAGATTTTATGTTATACAAACTATTTGTTATACAAGGGTCCACTGTAGGTTACAGTATATCCCTCCTAGCTGCCTACATGCCCTAAGCACATCCAATCTCGCGTGATTTCGGAAGCTAAGCAGGGTCGGCCTGGTTAGTACTTGGATGGGCGACCACCAGGGAATACCGGGTACTGTAGGCGCCTGGAGTAGGATATGGCAAACCACTCCAGTATTCCTGCTAAGAAAACTCCATGGACATGGAGGTCACTAAGAGTCAGTCACGACTGTAACAACTCAACACACACATATCCCTCCTTGAATCTCACTCTCTAAGTGTATCCATTGATTTACTTCTGTCACTAATGGCTACCTGAACTTAGGCAATAGATACATCGTTACCAAATCATATCAAACAACAGTGCAAATTCTGCTAATACATTAAGCAGGAGAAATACAATAACATTTCAATAATAAGAACAAGTTTATGGAAGACTTTATTTGGCAAGATCAATCATGCAATAAATTTTTATATAAAAACAACAAATAATACAGCGACAGAAACATGGTCTAGAGACAACATAATAGCAGTGTGATGTGGCGGCCAAGAAAGCCAATGCAATTCTTGGTTGCACCAACAGAAGCATAGTGTCTAGATCAAGAGAAGTAATAGTACCACTATATTCTGCTCTGGTCAGACCCCATCTGGAGTACTGTGTCCAGTTCTGTGTGCACCTGAATTTAGAAAGGATGTTGACAATCTCGAATGGGTCCAGAGGAGGGCGACCAAAATGATTGATGGTCTGGAAGAAATGTCTTACAAAGAGCGGCTTAGGGAGCTGGGAATGTTTACCCTTACAAAAAGAAGGCTGAGAGGGGATATGATCGCTATGTTTAAATATCTGAAAGGATGTCATATTGAAGAAGGGTTTGCTTCCCATGGCTTCAGAGACTAGGACATGGGGCAATGGTTTCAAACTACGGGAAAAGAGATTCAATTTAAACATTAGGAAAAACGTCATGACCATTAGAGATGTTCGGCAGTGGAATATGCTGCCACGGAGAATGGTGGAGCCTCCTTCTTTAGAGGTTTTTAAGCAGAGGCTGGATGGCCATATGTCAGGAGTACTGTGATGGGGGTTCCTGCATGGCAGGGGGTTGAACTGGATGGCCCTTAAGGTCTCTTCCAACTATATGATTCTATGATAATACTTTGATTAAATATAGAGAAACCATGTTGAGATAGAATAGACACATTTTGTCTGGCAAATACTGGATCCACCAGCTGTTCTTGGATGTTTCTTCATACAACTGATTTAATTACACTTACATTACCATAATTGGATGAGGCAAACATATAGAGCTTTTATGACATTTGACTCAACAAATGCTGTTTCAGATTACTTTCATATTTCTGTCATCGCAAGGTTTGGACAAATACTTTAGTTTATATTTATACCACATATTTTTTTCCAAACTGAAGCACTTTCATTTTTCTCAATTCCTTAAAATATAAACTGTATCAAAATGTATAAACCAGCATCCTATTGTGTGTTACTGCACATGCAACAGTAACCATAGAAGCAGATTTGGTTAATCTGTGAAGTGCTAGTCACTTGCCAGACACATGACCAAGTATGGCATTTGCAAGTTACCAACAATTCAAGAACTGGTTCTTCAATTGCCATTGTCCATGCAATAATTTCAACAGGATTCTGGCTACTTGCCAAATCCTATTGGTTACCTAGGATGATGCAAGTGCTGTAACATATAGCATGGCAATAAATTGCCACAGGTATATATCACCACTTCCATTCCATGTTGCACGCAAAGTCACTTGAATGGGATGCAATCCAGAACAAAGGAAGTGACTCATTAACTAGTGGCAATTTGCCATTGTGATTTATGCCATTTTATTTACACTAAGGTAAATAGCAGAAACTTAATAAGTTCAGTTTCTTTACTAAGGGGACTCGAGAATGTACAATAAGCAAATTCAATTATTTAACATACTATTACTCCTGTCCAACACACACAAGAAACAAAATTAATGGTGACTTTTATGGATGAACAATTCATGAATTAATGTAAACACTTATCTGAGCTATTCAAATTTTCAACATTCTGTATCTGGGTAACAAAATGAGTTTTCTCACAATAAAACGTCTAAAGAAAAAAATAGTTACTTCAACAACTGAAGCAATATGTATTAAGAAAAATGCTTCATAAGACAAAAAACTCATAGAAAGAAAAAAAATTCTGGTAATAGGCATGCTTTGCATGACAAAAAAAATCCCTATGGAATATTTCACAAGACGAAAAACCGTTCCACATGTACCCAGGGGGGGAAAAACTGGTTATTTTTGTCTTTATTCTAGGCACTGGAATGGATTACTCCGTTCCCAATGCATTCCTATGGGAAATTGTGTTTCATAGGACAATTTCTTTGTAAAACTAAGCGACCCATAGCCTCCGGAACAGATTAATCCATTTTCAGTGCATAAGGGAAACTGCATTTTGTAAGACAAAATTTAAGAGGTATCACAGTATATGCTAAAACAATTGCAGTGTTGTGTCTTTGAAAACTATTAAGTCTTACTGCAGGATTACTTTATTTTCATCCAGTACCACCCCAAATATATTCATGTGCATAGATAAATGCAATCTACTTGAAGAAAAGGCAAAACAGCCACTGATATATCTCTTCACGATGAACTATAAATCTCACTTAAAAGGAAGCAAATCCTTCGTTCAGCCACTCTATTTTTTTAAAAAAAAGAATATGCCCAGACATGTTCAAGCATGCATTTAAGGAGTAGGAAAATTATGAACAGTAATTTGGCCCAAGACACTTCACTAATCTTATTACACAAATATAAAGCATTAGATATATTTTAAAGTCAGCAGGCTTTCTAGATTACATGACAGCTGGTGGGGGGAAATTAAATGTATATTCAACGTTAGTTAAGCATGATATTTTATGAATGACAGAACTCATCTACTACAATAAAGTGGTAATTCAATTGTAATGCTCAAATACACCATCTCCTACACAATATTTTTTTAAAAGCTCATATTTGGTTTGAAAGAGATATTATTATGAAACAAAACTAAAAATCGACCACAAATTTTACCATGCCAACAGCAGTTTTGTATATTTATTTATTTATTTGTTTATTTTCAAATTTGTATACCGCTCCTATTTCCCAAACGGGAACTCAGGGCGGTGTTCACAAAAATTAAAAATTAAAAACAGTAACAGTAACATCCACAGCAGGCAAAACAGTATTGGCAGGAGGCGGGGGGGGACACAGTGTACCCCTAGCAGTTACCGAAGGCATCCCTAAATAACCAGGTCTTCAGAGCTTTCTTAAAAGACGCCAACGAGGGAGCCTGAGAGTTCCAAATAGTGGGGCCAGCAACCAAGAAGGCCCGTTTATGAGTGGTCACCTTACAGGCTTCCTTCGGAGTGGCAATCCGGAGCGAGAGGGCCAAGGAAGATCTGGTGGGTCGGGCCAGATCTGATTGTCGGGAAATACGCTCTGCTATTTTTTTTGTAACAAGTTGCATTATGCTGATAGCAATGAGCAAAAGAGCTGCAGCTGGAACTACTATGAACTTTAACTTCACCTTAGCAAGAGTGGAAGGGGCCACAATGAAGACTAAACCAACACTGGGGAAGCAGCGAGAAGGGAGATGTATTAAGACTAAGAAATAAGGCCATCTTAGTTTATATTTTGATCACTTTCATTAGAGATGAGGAACCTGGTGCCCACCAGCTACTGGTAACACTATAATTTCCATTATCCTTTACCATACTGGCTTGGGTTCATAAGAACTTGAGTGTGATAATATTCAATGAGTCACCGCTGGCCTACCTCTTCCTGAATCAGGGTAACAAATGAAGTCTCCACAACATCAGTGATGGGGGGGGGGGAGCAGAAAATAGGATGCTATGATTGCAATAGGAACACCACACAAGAACAGGTAGGGGCCTATTCAGGCAAATAATACAGTAGGATAAAGCTTTCTTACATTTGTGAAGAGAACTGAAAAAGACAGGCATGAAGGGGTGTGTGAACCAATCACTTTTACCTATTAAAGCTGGCTATCCAAACACCTATCTTTGCCAAATTATTCCATTTCAGAGTATAGCTAAGAAACAAGTAGATTAAAAGTACATGGAAATTGGTTTCAAAATTCTCAATGGACTAAGAAGCACAGGAAACTACTACTTTTCAAAAAAAAAAAAAGATTTCTCAAATGAAGATTAAAGTGAGTACCCATTCATTGAAAAGATTAATCTGCAGCTTCTGGGGTAAAGACAAAAATTCAGCTCTGTCACAAGTATACACAAAGCTATCAGCTTTTTGTTATAATATAATTAAATTTATATATGTAAATAATTATGCATAATGAGTTTTCCTTCCCACTTCAGAGGCAGAAATAAAAAGAGGAGGATGTTTAAATGTGATTTTATAATAGCACAAACTAGCAACATACTGTTGATTAAAGAATATTCTTAAAAATCAATCAGCAATTTTGGTCCTTCACACTTTCATTTACTCACAAGGAGATATATACCCTGTCTATGAGGAGATCAACATTGTGCTTTCACTTCATCAGCCACTAACCTCTATCATAGAATTGTAATTAATTCATATAAAATAGTATCAAATCATTATTCTAGCTTCAGACTCACCAAAGTTTTATCAGCATTCTCAAAAACTAGATGTAACTTGAGATTCTTGTTAGTATAAAATGGAAAGTGAAAAGTTTTGTATTCTAATCCACTGTCTTGAATAAGAAAACAATATTATTTCACTTCTGAATACAGCCCATTTAGATCCTTTAACTAGAAGTGTAAAAAGTAAGCCTGAAAATTTTGGCATCCCTGTGGGCAACACTCTCTAAATTTTTAGCCCCACTGAGCAGGTATCTTCCCTTTGCCCATGCAACTCTGCCCTCCCCCCTCCCCCCAGAACCCTGCACAACCCCTCCCAGCATGGAGTTCCATCCCAAGCAGAACCAAAGGGGCTGAAAACAATTGAACAGAGGAGGAGGACAGCTGTGAGGAGGGAAGTGGAATCAAAGGCTCAGAGCAGGAAAGTGTTGCCCTCTGGCAAGTTTCACCAGAGGGAAACTTGCCAGTGGGAAACACTTACATAGAGTGTGCCTTGAGTCGATTTTGACTTATGGCAATCCTTTTTAGCATTTTTCAGGTAAGGTATATTCAGAAGTGGTTTACCATTCCCTTTTTCTGGGGTTGCCTCAAGACTGCCTAAGGCACATAGTTCTACTAGTAGAAGTAAAATAGGAACTCTGAAACCCTGTCCATAATCCTGAGGAGGGGAAGAATATACTACTAGTGCCTAGTGTTAACTATCAGACGTCCTGGTGACTGGTTATCATTCTAAGACTAAAGAGCAGACTGAATTTTTCAAAACATTTTACTGAAAGGTGATTCTTTCCATTCTACAACAATTCAAAGAAGAATGGGAAGGCAAATGAGAAGTAACACAAACAAATTAACCTTGAAAGAACAGGAAGCTGGCTGGAGCCCCCAAAAGGTCTCAGGTTCAACACCCCAAGGCAAAGTTGTGAAAGAATCCTGCCCAAAACAAGGGTCTATAACAGCGGTTCTCAAACTGGGTGCCAAGGTATCCTGGGGTACCGAAAGTGTACGCCAGAGGTGCTGCGGCAATAATATTTAATTTTTACTAATATTTAGCAATTTAGCAGTAGAATCCGTTTTTATAACATGCCAACACCATTATCTCCTTGTACGTCTGCCACTCATTGGCCATTTTTGTAGTTGTGCATCATTTGTTTCAACTAGTACCAGGTTGTTGTCATTACACAAAAAATTCCATTGGATTTGATGGTAATTTGTATTCTTTTCTTTTAAGAGACTGATTATATAATGAATATATTTATTTATATATTATATTTATATATTATATTTATATAATTTAACAAATCTAGCATTAAATTTGCACTGTTTTTAATTCTTTTCATAAGTATTGAAACTGTTTTAAGGGTAGCTGTGCCACAAATTTTTTTTAGCCCAACAAGAGTGCCACGGCAAAAAAAGTTTGAGAACCACTGGTCTATAAGACTACTTCTTATGATGAAACATATAGTGAGAATACTCATCTCCATTACCATGCACTCCAAAATATAAACACATACATCCTGAGACCAATTTCCTCTTCCTCCACGTGGAACCCTTATTAATATTTTGTATAACCCTACTACTGTCACTTATCAGAAATATTGAGACCAAAACAATCATTATTGGAAGTTTATGTATATGATCACGTTATATTAGTCACACAGAACTTTGAAAAGTTACTCTTCTGAAATTCCAGAATGCCATATCCATGAGACTCTGGAACCTGCTATCCCATACAGTCACATGAACACTTTGCTACATATCCTCAATCACTTTACCTCCTAAATAACAATATTACAAATAAATTATATGATCCATGGTACACAACAGCACTAAATTTTCATACAATGCATTTTAAAGAAAGTACCAAACCTTACATACTGCTACATTGACTCATCAGTCACTGAGTGAAGTAATCTAAGGACAATTCATATTTCATTGCAATTTACTTATGGATAACATTACCTTTTAACCATGCACAGTGTTAAAGAGAATCAGCACAGTCTGGTTGCTGGAATACCATATATATGTAAGAAATCTAGACAACAACATAGTTTATTATGGTCATTAACCAATGTAGAAATCTAGACTCAAATAACCATTTGGTTCTAAAAAGCTGTACATGGAGTAGTCTCAATAATGAAATCATGGCAGAGTCCTCGCAAGATATAGGTAAGGGGATAAATTTTGCTTTGGAGCAGACTTCAGATTGCAAGCCAGGAATCAAATAACAGTGCCAAAATAAATCCCATTCCATAGAAAAGTTGGTATCAGGATAAAAGCCACTTGTCTAGTTTTCTCCCTGGCATACTTTCTATTTCAAGATGGTAAGCATATGATAAAGTGTATTCCCACTTACATTCTGGAGATACATATTCCATTCACAAGTTTACCGCAATTGTCGTTTTTAAGAATTAAGCTCAAAACTAACAATACCTATCTCTTATTTGTTTTTTATGAGAAAATGGAAATCTCTTTTGAAATTGACATCCTCCAGGAAAGATTGACTATAAACTTGAAAAAAACTAAAATAGAGACAAACTATATACTGTACAGTAGCACACTGATTTTCTAATTGTGAAATCTTAGTCACATTTCAGCAGAACAATACTTCATTAAATTCAACTAAATTTATTTCCAAGTAGGCCTAAATTGTGGCTAAAATGGATTTTTCACGTGCCTCAACTATAGTATTTCAGGCACAAGTTGTGATAAAAAAAAATCAATTTTATGTGCATAGCTTATAAATATACTGTACTGCATGCTTGTTTCTTCCGTTTTGGCCCGGTTAAAATATTTTGCAGCTTTCTGATTTTTTCAATATCAAGTTCACAGATGAAGCAATCTATGACAATCTAGGCTGGAGGAAAAGAAGGGATTTGATTTGGAAAATATGAGAAACTCTTGCTACTCAAACATGCCTTTACAAAGCACCACCACCAGAACAATAGGTATACCACACACATAGTGTTTCTTTGTTTTTTTAAAAAAACTTTTGTTTACAAACTCAGTGACTAGAAACTCTTTAACAGTAGTAATTAAAGTTGATATTTTCATGATTCCAAACTTTTGACTGAGTACAGCTATGATGAGCCCAACCCATTGCTCGGAACTGCACACCAATGTTTAGGCATTGGAAAGTATACTACCACAGAAAACAGACAGGCTTGGATATGAGCTTCCTGTGCCATTTCTACCTTGGAGTCACTGCACAACCAAGAGACATTGCTATTTCATGACCTCCCACTTCAACCCCCCCCACCACCAGAAATATGGGAATAGTTATTCACTTCACAGAGTAGCTGTCAATTACAGTTGATGTAACATATTCCAATACTGTCAACTTTTCATTAGAAGCCTGTAGGGCAGTGATGGCGAACCTTTTAGAGACCGAGGGCCCAAACTGCAATTCAAAGCCCACTTTTTTTTTTTTTTGCAAAGTGCCAATCCAGTAATTTAACCTGTATACAGGTGGCCATGAAGGGGCAATGTCGGGTGCCCACAGAAAGGGCTCCGAGTGCCACCTTTGGCACCCGTGCCATAGGTTCGCCATCACTGCCATAGGGTGTAGGCACTAACGCTATTCTGGGAAAAGATATCTGGCAAAGAGCGTGTCAATGTCATCCATTTTGGCGAAAGGGGGTATAATTCATACTTTCAGTTCATAATTATAACGTTTTGTGTACAACTAACTTGACGTTATTTATGTGCAATTGCCAGGAAAAAAAATAACATTAAAAGAGAGTGTCCACACAGAGACTGCATAATCCGCTTCTCACTATGGAAAAGCCCATTCTAGTCTTGAATCAACAACTTTACAATTTGATTTGCACGCATAGCTGTCCCTGGGGCGAAGAGCGAAACAAAAGAACCACCACAGTGTGACATAATAACTTGCCACCAAGTGCCGGCTGTTAGGATAGGCAGCAGGAGCTGGAATTTGAACCCAACGCAAAGCCTGCCCTCGAGGCCACCTCGCTCACAACACACACCATCTCCCCCGCGATAAAGGAGTCGGGCTGCTCCTGATGTTTAGGCGACACTTGTATAACTTGTTGTGCAAGTAAGGAAGCGTCACACGGGTGTGTGTGTGGGGGGGAGGTTGTTGTTTACTCAGGACGTGGGCGACCCCCCCTCCTTCGAGAGGAACGCGGCTCTACCGCCACCCACCCCCCAGCACGCCCTTAACTCAACTCCTTGAGCAGGGAAAAAAGAGTTGTTTTTTTTTTTGGCGGGGGGTGGATAGTAAGTCGGGCCTGACTGAGGGAGCCTCAGGGTCGGCCATCCCGAGCAGGTTACAGGCCAAAGGCCAGGCGCCCCCATCTCCCCCCCACACACACTCCCCCTGGCGCCGCCTGCTCAGCCCCACTGCGCCCTGCTTTCTCCCCCAACCCCCCACCACCACTCCTCCTCCTCCTCCTCCTCCTCCTCCTCCTCCCGTGGGCTGTACCAGTTCGTCATGTCCAGGAAGAAGGCGCAGCCGGCCGGGCTGAGCTGAAAGCCCAGGAGCCGCTGGAACTCGCCAATGAGCACGTCCTTGTCGGTGGTTCCCAAACAGCTAAACTTCTGCATCAGCTCGGCGTCCAGGTCCACATCCATCCCCTCCATGGCGGCCTCTCGACCCGCGCCAGCCCGGCCCCCTTCTTCCTTCCACCAAGGCCCACTCAAGGGCTGCCCGTCCAGAGGAGCCGCCGCCACCGCCGCCGCCGCCGCCTCAAAGCTGCATTGGGGGGGGAGGGGGGAGGAAGGGAAGGATGGGGGGGGCAGCCGCGATGGAGCGAACGAAGCGAGCAAGCGAAAGAGGAGCACGCAGGGCACGCCGACGTCGCCCCTGCGTCGCCACGCACCTTGACCTAACAGACGTGGTGATGTCATAGCGGAGGAGCCCAAAATATAAACATGCCGATGCAGGGAAGGGAGGAGGAGGAGGAGGAGCGAGGGGGAGGGCGCCAATTGGGGACGAGTCGGTCACGTGGAGGTAGAGCGAGGGAGCCCCCCCCTCTCTCTCCTCTCCCCCGCCTGCCTCTGGCACCGAAGCTTACCTGGAATGAGCTCTTGCACATGTATCGTTGGAAACAAATCTTCCTGAAGGAAGCGTCTGGCTGCTGCTAAAAGACGCGGGGGGGGGGGATTTGTACTTTTCTTTGTTCCTTGGTTTAACTCTTTTCTCTCTCACATTCCAAGGTTTTCTTTCTCTTTTGTTCTAGCATCTTTGTACCTTTCAAACAAATTTTCGGCTGCTATTATTGGGCAATAGGTGTATTGCATCGTTACAGTCGTCGTGACCGACTCTTCGTGACCCCATGTCCATGGAGTTTTTCTTGGCAGGAATACTGGAGTGGTTTGCCAGTTCCTACTCCCTGGTGGTCTCCCATCCAAGTACTAACCAGGCCGGACCCTGCTTAGCTTCCAAAATCAGGCAAGATGGGATGTGTGTAGGGCATCTAGGCAGCTCTGTCTTCTGGGCAATAGGTAGCAAGTAGCATAAACACTGAAATGTTACTCTGTGATTTATTCTGTCAAGTACTGTATTTTAATAATAATTGTGTCCTGTCAAGTCAATTCTGACTGATGGCGACTCTTTCTTAGGGTTTTCCAAGTATAGAGAGTGCTCAGAAGTGGATAGAATCAGAATCATAGCTGAGCTGGCCAGGATTACTGGGAATTGCAGTCCAGGAACATCTGGGGACCCACAGGTTGAGAACCACTGGACTGGATGACTCTTCCTTTCTGGCTGTGAAATTTGTGCATGCACACACAGGCTGGCTCTTGGAGATGCATAGAGGAGGAATAAAACTCCTAACCTCCATCTAACTCACTAAGCAATCCAGTCAGCTCAACTATTTTACAAACTATCAATAAATACTATACTTCTAAAAGTAGTTATCTCCACAGCTTAAACACTGGAAGCTAATATTAAATTTGACATGCGATGGTGATGTAGTTGAGAAGCATATGCAATACAATACAATGCATATTTCTTCAGAAATGAGCCTGCTATTTTTGGATTGTCCTCTAACCCAAGAAAATACACACAAGATAACAGCTTTGGTTGTAAAAACTGGAAAAGATGAGTAGTTTTGATGAGAGTATTTGTAAATTGCAAATAGTAAGTTCTTGCAAACTGTAAAGAACAGTGCCCTGCACAGACAAAACAACTTCTTAAAACAACAACAAAGATGCAGATGTTGTTTAAAGTGTTTAATATTATGGTAATAGTTATGTACACTAGCAGTATAAAAATCAAAATCAAATATACATAAGTATGTTGACTATGAAATACATATACTGTACTGTAGTTTACATGCAGTGCAATTATGCTTGATAACTATGGAGCGTTATATTTTAAATACAAGTAATGTCTTGACATGTGATAAACAAAGTCCTTGTCATCTAATTACATCTGATTAAATTAATTATTTATTATAAAGAGCAGTTGCCTAACAGAAGGTAATTCATCCCAATTAAAGTTTTTTTTAAATATATGAGATGCAATATTGACACAAGATTACTACATCTTTGAATATTTGTATAGTAAATATTACAGCACAAATACAAAGAAAAACTTGGGATTGTTAAAACAGCAAAACTGGCAAATGACCTTGCTGCCATTTGTTGTTGTTATTGCATAGTTACAGTCATGACTGACTCTTCGTGACCCCATGTCCATGGAGTTTTAATTGAACAATCTGAATTTTTTCATTCTGCCTTATAAGGTATTCTTGATGAAATATCAGAACATGTAAAATAAAGACATACTGTATTATGTATCTCATGTATATACTGTATTATGTTTCTCATGTATATACTGTGCTGTATTTTTTAAAAAAGATGTTGGGATAGATCACAAAACAGTGGAAATAAATCTAACCATCAGGTGAAATCTCATAGTAAACCTGTTCTTTCATATGAAATAAATAGACTCGTCATATAATGATCAGTGAGGCAAACAAATAATTGGAATTGCCTTAGGTGAACCATAATGCCATACCTGCATAACATACAGCTATGCTTTTGGTATTACATTCTAAATTCCATTCACGTATTTGTATTGTATCATATGTCCATTGTCATTCCACTTAATTTAAATAGATTTAGGCTTTAGTTGTGTGATTCTCTAAACATGACTGCTCACTAGAAGCTCACCATACTATCATAAATAAATCCAGTGTCATGTACATAAGTTCTATAAGTGGGTCATCACATTTTCATACTGATAGGGATCACTAGCATTACTATCTGCACATTTAGCAAAATCACATGATTGTGGTCCTCTAGGCTGCACCACTTCAGTCTCCAGTTCTCTGGATTCTGCTATTTATTTTGCAGATGATCTTCCATTTCAAGGAAACATTCTTGCACTATGGTGTTCTATTTTTCTCAGTGCAGTTTGTTGCTGTTTTTAATGATAGTAAAAACTATGAATCTAATTCTTCACCAGGAATCTAATTGGGAAGTACACTATTATTTGACAATGGATAATATTTCTGGATATGTAGAACAGCCCTAAAATACAGCAAATTGATCAACAGCACATACCAACATATTGTAACTCAGAAGGTTATAATTAGCATTATCAACTCTATCCTTGTACTGTCAAGTGAATTCTACTTGTGGAACTTTTGGGGGGCTAGAACTCCCAGGACACCATAGCATGTATCATCATAGGCATCCTTCAGTCTCCAGAGACTATGGTAGTGTGTATAGAAGTATAGAAGTCCTAAACCAGTGATGGCGAACCTTTTAGAGACCAAGTGCCCGAACTGCAATTCAAAACCCACTAATTTTTTTTTGCAAAGTGTCAATACAGTAATTTAACCTGTATACAGGTGGCTATGAAGGGACGATGTCGGGTGCCCACAGAAAGGGCTCTGAGTGCCACCGTTGGCCATAGGTTCGCCATCACTGTCCTAAACTAAGCAACATCTAGTGTGTCTAAAAAGACCAGGTAACTGCCGCTTCCCATGTTGTTTCCACACTGCATGCAAAGCTGATGTGGCTTCTTCATGGCATGTATGGCTTTTGGCTATTTAATATAAATAGATCAATTTATTTTAGGACTGTAGATTTGATTTAAATCAGTTTAAATGTTTTTAAAATCTTATTTGGCGATTTAAACAAAAACATTTTATTTAAATCAGTGTGTGTGTGTGTGTGGTTTTTTTTTTAAATCGTTGATCCCCCCCCCCCCGCTCCTGATGAAAGGTGCAGGTTCAATCCATCCAGGAAATGCAAGCTCCAACAAGGGTGCAAAACGCGCAAGGGACAAATAATAAAGAAAAGAAGCTTGGATCGCTATGCCCGCTTGCGTCTGGATTCTTGTGTGCTACAAGCGCTTCCGTTCCTCAACGCGATTCCATTTCCCTCCCTTTCCTATTTTTCTGTGTATTGAATTGCACATCTTAATGTCTCGGGGGGCAGGAAATGTCTTTGCCCTATTTGCAAGAGTCGAAGAAAATGATAACATCTGGGCCTTCGTTAGTTGACGGTATTCCTCCGCCGGCCGAAGCACCGAAGAGTTTCACAATAGACACCCAGCGCATCGCTAGAGCGTCGCTTTCCCATACGGGTCACCAGAGAACATGGTCAACGGCCCGTTTTCGGTTTTTTTGCCGGAAGTCCAGGCCGACTGTTTTGTATCTCTATGGTAGAAGCAAGGAGGGAGCCTCGCCTGTACGTCATTTCCCGCCGACTTTTGGGCGAGGAGCGGAGCTGTGCTTGGTTTGCAACATGCCGAAGTGAGCAAACTGGGAGTTTTGTGGTGTAAATCGCAAGATTGCTATAGCAGAAAGGAGGACAGTGTAGAGACAGGGATGCGGAAATGGAGTGACTAGGAGAATTGTGTTTTGTAAGGAGCTGGGTGGGGAACTCAAGAGTCAGAATTGGGTATATAAAATATTTTCTTTCTTAGGTCGCCCTGTTTTTCCACGTTAGTTTTTCTGTGTTTGTTGGATTTTCATAGGCGAGAATTGGATCTGTTATTGTTGGACGGAGTTAATGTCCCTGTTGGTTTGTTCTGTTTTAAAGATTCCGGTACTCTCCCGCTCCCCTGGTTTCTCCGGATGTTGTAAGGCTGCCTTTCTGTATAACCTGACTTGGGAGCTAAGAAGACCCCATTGATCATGGGTTTTGGGTTGAGTCTGTTAGTTGACAGCTGGGCCAGCTCCAAGTGTGCAGGCGGTGGGGGTTAGTGGCCTGAAAGAAGATTGTGTCAGATGGACTGTGTGTCTTTAAAATGGTTGGCAGCTCACGGAGTTAGATGTTAGGTGTCATAGAGGTGCTGTTGTGTCGTGGTCTCAACAAGCATCTGGCTGTATGTTAATTCTCAATAATATAAATATTTTTTTCTTTTCTCGGTCTTGGTCATTAAGAATCTCTTTGTAGCAGAGTTGGGGTCTGCTGATAGAAGCCATCTATGAACATAGATATTCATAAGTGAATATTATATGTCAGAAGGGTTCTGTATACCACAGATGAAGGTCCAACATACCTTGTGTGGTAGCCTTGTGTTGTAACCTTGTATGGTAACCTTGTGCTGTAGATGCAGAACTAATTGCTAGTCTCATGGGAAAGCATGTTATTACTTTTTATAGCTCCAAGATGTTATGAAACAAATGGTCATTACTCTTGCTTCTAATGCATATTTTTCTCCATTCCCAGGTTTTATTGTGACTACTGTGATACTTACCTTACTCATGACTCTGTAAGTAGTAAGTTATAGAATGAGTAAAAATTATTTTATTTAAGAATTGTTGCTGAAAATGTTTCCTATCACAAAGCTAACATGTGAAACGTTCTTTTGATGTGTATTTGAAACTGGGTGGTGAATTTGGATAGTTTAAATCAGCTTTTCCCAAAACACTTCTCTCCAGGTCTGCAGGACTACAACTTCTGTCCACTGAGACAATTTCAATTAGCTTAATAGGTTGAAATGATGGGAATTGTACTCCAACATCTTAGAGAACATTAGACTGGGAAATTCTGGTTTAAGTAATCTTGCTGCAAATGAGTGTGTATAGACATGTACACATTTGTATCTGCTTACTCTTAGAATTGTTCAGCAATGAGATATGTAACAGTTGAAGTTAAATATGTATTAATACAAAATTTTGGACATAAACTGCAGTATATTAGCAGGAGTTGCTTGGCAAAGTGTGGAGTAGCTAACAGTGAGTGTGGCAAAATTGTTTTGTTGAGTTAGGAAGTATATATTACAGTTGTTTTGGGGGGAAACAAATTAAAATATATGTGGTACCAATTTTAATCTGTAGTCTACTGCAGCAGCACTGAGTAGTCTTGTCCTACTTCTAGCTTAGACAAAGAATCTTCTCTACCATTTATGTGTTAATCTGCTTATCTATGTTGAGCTGTACTTGTCCTCCACCAATGATCTTTGAATGTTTCTTAACCACAATTATGACCCATATTTGTAACCTCATGGACCTTTAATGGCTTCAGTGAAGACTGTCACCATGCTGGCTGTTTGTGTTTCTATTACATTTCACAGCCTGCTTCCTTGCCTGTGTATAAATGTCCACATAGTGAGGCTGTACCCTGCGCATCCAAAGAAGAAAGCTATAGACCACAAATTCTATGCCAAATTAAATATGTTGTTCTTTAAAATGCCAGGAGCCTGTTAGTTGATATTGCTTTACATTATGTGTTGATAATGCTGCCTTACCCGAGAATGTTGCACATATCCACTCAGAGGTAAGCTGTTGAGACTTTAATGGTCTCCCCCCCCCCCACGTAGGTATAGGGAATTGAAGTCAGTTTTATATATTGCAAATCTTGGGGCGATAGGTGTGGTTTGTACTTCAACAAGTGAGTTCTTTGTCTTATAGCCCTCTGTGAGAAAAACCCATTGCAGTGGTAGGAAGCATAAAGAGAATGTAAAAGACTACTATCAAAAATGGATGGAAGAACAAGCTCAGAGCTTGATTGATAAAACAAGTAAGTCTTAACAGCACAATGACCGTTTCCACCTACCACTTTTATTAATCACTCTTCTCTGGACTAATGTTGAAGTACACAGTTACTCAGGAAATGTCTCCAGCCCCTTTTTTGTTGTGTATCTACAGATGAAACAGTGTTTCACTTCCATTGCCTTCATGTATTGGAAGGCTGTGGAACTGGACCCATCAAGTTTGTAGGCCATGATGTATATAAAATGAATACTAATTTTCATTTGAAAATTGCTGAAATGTAGAGCTGATGGGACAATCCTGAAGATGGATACCCAGTTTTAAGTTGCATTGTGTTCAATAAGCCTTAAAGAAGCAGGTGTGGATTGTATACTTATTTTAGATCTTGCCTAGCCCTGAAGCTTTTGAAAACATCTCCATGCTCTGTGTCCATTATTTTGGATTGACTTATAGCCCAATGGTACGCATATGTGCTCGGGAGTGAGTCACAGTATGTTCAACAAGACTTGTTAGCTTGGAACTTTACTTATTATTAAAGTTACTTAATAACTTTTTAAATTAAAAAATCAGAAAATAGTTGATAAGTAAAAGCAGGGGATTCTGCAGTGAGAGCCACAGCTGCTCCTCGGTCATTGTTCTTGAGCAAGACACTGTCCAGCAGTCCAAAAGGCAAAGCTATTATATACCGAGAGGACTCCAAACTACAAGAGTAATGAAAGTTGAAACCCTACCTGAAAGTAAATCCCATTGTACTCAAATTTACGTATGAGATGCATAGGGTTGTGCTGTGTATGTTGCAAAGTTCTTAACTAGACTTGACTGATGGAAGACATTTGCCTGTTAATGGCTGTTCTCAGTTTTATGCTGACTTGAAAATATCTTCTTCAAGTGCCATTCCCTCATAGAATGTTGGCGATCAGTAACATGATCTGTTGTTTTTAATCTAAAACTATTCTAAACAGAGAAGTTGTGCCCACTGTGAACCAGTGGTTTAAATTCTTAAGCCAGAATGTTCTTCTTCACCCTGGGCCACGCTTTTCATCCGTTTTTCCTTGAAGGACAACCTGAAGCAGATGGTATTTGTTATTGCACATTCTGCGACTGAAATACTGTAATTTTCTCTTGAAAATATAGTCAATTAAATTGATTAGGATTGGCAGCTTGTGAGATGAAGTATGTTGGCTGAAAGAAGTTAGAAAGTTAGAAGTCTGCAAAGTTAGAAAAATTGTCACTAGACAACGTAGGACACATGCTTTAAAATGTGAATTTAGCTAATGAATAGAAAAGAAAATATAAAGGAATGCTGCCATATTCCTCTTAATTCTCATCACTTCCTTTTGCATTGATGTAGCTGCTGCATTTCAACAAGGAAAAATTCCACCTACTCCATTTTCTGCTCCACCTCCAGGGGGAGCTATGATACCACCACCACCTAATATCCGTAAGTCTGAATAGTGATATCTTATCTCTATCTGAAATATGAATGTAGGACATACTGCACTATAGAAGACAGAGAAATAATCTTTATTGAATGTATTTTGTAAGACAATATTACCAATGTAACAGTATTGGAGATGACAAAATTACTTCTGTCCCAGTAAAGTACACTAATGATGGAAATCTTACAACTGATGGACATCCCTCAGTGATGCCAGATTTGTAAGCAGTGTTTTTTCTTAGGAGGTAGTGAAATACCTTCTTGTTATGAACAAGATAGTATGATACCAATATTTAACTTTAAAAAATCAGTTTGTATATGTCTTATGATATTGTATTGATGTAAAATTGTTTTTGACTTACTTGACTCTTCCTGCCATACATTAGCTGGTCCTCCACGGCCTGGTATGATGCCAGCACCCCATATGGGTGGGCCTCCAATGATGCCAATGATGGGCCCACCTCCACCAGGAATGATGCCAGTTGGACCTGGTAAGTTCTCAGAGATGAAAATTTGATTCCTATTTTACTAAATCACTATAATGTCTGGGAGTAGGTGTGCATCACCTCTTCTCATGTCTTAGGTGGGGTGGGTGGTAGTACTTATGAATACATCCAGCTAAGCCAGTTTGATTAAAATGGACTTTTGGTACAAGTAGTTACAAAAGGACATTTATTCAAGAGATGCAAAAGGTGCATTACATTAGTGAATGTAAAAGGTGCCTGGTAACCAAATGAAAAATAAAATGAATAGTCTAAGCTTCTTGAATCTTCGGTCTTGAGCACTTGTAGCCATTTCTCAACTACCAACAATGCTCTTTGTAGACCCAACTGCTAGTCTCTAAAGAGTGTACACCAGTGCTCACAATATAAAAATGCCTTTATAAACATAGGGGCCTTATTCTGAATTATATGAATTTGTCAGTTTTACAATAAGGACAGTCATACCAAAATATGCCTAATTTAGGTGCTATGTGTTTCCAAAATATAGTGCCTTAAGGGTTTTTTTCATGAATGCTTCAGCTGGCATTCATGATCCTTCTTGTGTTTCATGCTAATGCTGACATATTCTAGGATCTGCATAATTTCTTTTTACTCTTCATTTATTTTAAAATAACATTAAATGTGAGACAGAGACTCACATCACACACTCAGTGGTAAAGTACATAACCATGTCATAATAATTTATGCTTCATGCATACATAATGCTTGCAGTACTGTGTGCCCCAAACCTTTTTGAACTATTACTAACATAGGCAGTGATATGGGCCATAGATGCTGCAATCAAAACACATTTATACTCCACAAGCTCCCGAATCTCTGTTAAATCTAATTTTCTTCCCAGATGAGAAACTTTCTGCTAGATTATTATCACTACAGATTTAAATGGTGACACTGTCTTTATCCATAGATCTTTCCGAAGCCTCTAATTGTAAACTCTCATATTTACATATAGGTGTTGATCTTTATGCTAGCTGGATAGCTCAGTGGTTCTAGGGATCTGGCTTTGGAGCCAGAGGTTGGGAGCTCAAGTCCCTAGTTGTGTAGTCATGGGCAAGCTTCACAGTCCCAGGATGCCTCCTGAAGAGGGGAATGGTAAACCAAGTCAGAATTGACTTGATGGCATACAATTAATTAATTAAATAGATCTGGAAAACAAAAATACAGTATAGACAGAGTTAGTAACTATAGGTGGGCATGAATACAAAAACAAACCAGGAAGATTGTAAAAATTTTTTGCCGGTTTGTTCATTCCAGTTGGCTCAGGTTTTCCAGCTTACTGTGAAATCTGCCAAATATGTTACTAACCACTGCTTCCATAGTTTGAAGTCAATTAGGAAATGACAGTTTGGAGGATTTTCTGGTTAGCAATAACTTTGTTTCAGAAGTCAGGTCAATCAATACACTTTGCCTGTTTGTTTACTGATTGCTTACAAAATGTTCCCCATGCGACACGGTGAACAATGATAAAATAAATGGTATTAATCATTTACTTATTCCATTACTGCTGACCAATGCTAACCTGGTTTAGATGCCATGGCTGTCATTTGAAAGCTGTCCCTTTCCTTGATTGCCTAGCCAATCAAGTTTTGATCTGACTCTTGGAAAAGTCAATAAAAGAGAGAATCTCAAAAGGACTGTGAAGATTCTCAGTCATCCAGGTGTGTTTATCTGGGAGTTGAGTCATGGCTACTGGACTTCTTTTTGAGAGATAGAAACGTTTCGCTGTTCATCCAAACAGCTTCATCGGTCTGAATACAGCTAGTGCAAGAGACCTTCTTATAGTCAGCTTGACCTCTTGTCCCCTGGTCTGATTGGCTCATAAGATGAACAAAGCCTGAATAGGCTCGTTAGGGAGACATTAGTGTCCATGGCATTAAGGTAAACAATGGCCTAAGGTGCTGAAACCCATCAAGAATGGGTCATTAGCTGTGACCTGGTGGTGAAGGCTCCTTGATTTGCCTGGGTACTGTGGAAAGTACAGCCTGATAAGTAGCAGATAGACTATGCCGGAGCCCCCCACCTCTGTTGAGGGAGGGGTTTTCAATGCTAACATGAATGGCTTCCCTTACTCCTCTCTCAAACCACCTCTCTTCTTTGTCTAATATGTGTACATCCTCATCTTTGAAAGAGTGGCCTTTTTCCTTCAAATGGAGGTGTACTGCTGATTCTGGTCCTGAGCTGTTACCTCTCCTATGTTGGGCCATTCTTCTGTTTAATGGCTGTTTAGTTTCTCCAATGTAGAGGTCTGAACACTCTTCACTGCATTGGACTGCATATACTATATTGCTCCTTTTATGGTTTGGTATCGGATCCTTTGGGTGGACAAGTCTCTGCCTTAGTGTGTTCATGGGTTTGAAATAAACAGGGATGTGGTGTTTGCCAAAAATCCTTTTAAGCTTCTCCGACACTCCCGCCATGTAGGGAATGACCAGGTTCTTCCTTCAGGTCTGGGTCTCAGACTGATCCCTTGTTCTTCTGGGATGGCCCACTGCTTTGTTGAAGGCCCACCTTGGATATCCACAGGCCTTAAGTGCTGTCTTCAGGTGCCTGTCTTCCTTCTTCTTGGCTTCTGAGGAGGTGGGGATGCTCTCTGCTCTGTGGCTTAGGGTCCTGATGACTCCTAGTTTGTGTTGTAATGGATGGTGGGAGTCAAACAGTAAGTATTGATCTGTGTGGGTGGGTTTCCTGTAAACTTCTACTCCTAGGCCACGGTCAGGTCTGATGATGACTGCACAATCCAGGAAAGCCAGCCTGTTGTCTTGGGTGTCTTCCCTAGTGAACTTAATATTAGGATCCACTGCGTTGATGTGGTCTGTAAAGGCCTGTACTTCCTGCGTCTTTATTTTAACCCAGGTATCATCTACATACCTGAACCAATGGGATGGTGTTGTCCCTGGGAAGGTGTTGAGTGCCTTCTTCTCCACTTCTTCCATGTATAGGTTTGCTACAATTGGTGACACTGGGGAACCCATGGCACAGCCATGCTTCTGTCTGTAGAAGTCTGAGGGGTTTGAGAGAGGAGTAAGGGAAGCCATTCATGTTAGCATTGAAAATCCCTCCCTCAACAGAGGTGGGGGGCTCCGGCATAGTCTATCTGCTACTTATCAGGCTGTACTTTCCACAGTACCCAGGCAAATCAAGGAGCCTTCACCACCAGGTCACAGCTAACGACCCATTCTTGATGGGTTTCAGCACCTTAGGCCATTGTTTACCTTAAGGCCATGGACACTAATGTCTCCCTAACGAGCCTATTCAGGCTTTGTTCATCTTATGAGCCAATCAGACGAGGGGACAAGAGGTCAAGCTGACTATAAGAAGGTCTCTTGCACTAGCTGTATTCAGACCGATGAAGCTGTTTGGATGAACAGCGAAACGTTTCTAGCTCTCAAAAAGAAGTCCAGTAGCCATGACTCAACTCCCAGATAATCTCAAAAGGAGTGCATACGTTTGAAGAAAGCCCGTGATCACTGAATCTTGGTATGGAAAGTGTTGTGCATTCCTTCAGTGTGTCACTCCCCAGTCAACAGTACTGCTCCTATACACTGGAACAATTTCTGTATGTTTAGTCTGAATTAAGCAATTCTGATGTTACCCTTTTGAAATACAGTGGAGGTTTGAAATGGCTACATGTGTCCCTTTGAAAAATAAGACCAGGTAATGTCTTGCAAAGGTGTGTTACTCTGTTGACAAGCTTTAAGACTTGCATGACATCAGTTTCTGGAGGCCACCCAATCTACAACTTGCTTTAGAAGGAAATTCTATCATAGTTTTTGTAAATAGCTAAAAAAAAGCATTGGCATGCTCCTCACTTTCTTTTCCACAAACAAAGTTGCTTCACAGTTTAGGGGTTTCATTGCTTTCTTTTGAAATGCTCTGTAGCCCCTGAAATCTCCAACACAGCAGGAGGGGGTTTACAAACTGCAAGGAATATTGGGGAGATGTTGAGTGATGGGTGTGAACCTCCTTTCACTCTCCTGTGCAAAGTGGACAAGTACAGAATTCAAGATGGTGTCATGTAGGGACAGAAACCTCAACTTTTCCAAGTCACAGAACTGACTGGAACATGTTTTTGTCTAGACAGGTTTGATCCTTGAATCTTCTCCAAAGCAATGGAGATCACATTTTTTTTTCAAATCAGTTCTGATACAAATTTTGAGCTATTTATCTAACAGTTGTTGGGTACATTTTTCATGCTTCAAATCTGCTCTGCTTACTGTAGCACCAGGAATGAGACCGCCTATGGGAGGACATATGCCAATGATGCCAGGGCCGCCCATGATGAGACCTCCTTCCAGACCCATGATGGTGCCAACTAGACCAGGAATGGCTCGTCCAGACAGATAAAATGTGAAGTGAGCAGCTCACCATCCCACCTTGATTTTATGTATGCTCTTCCGTGACAGAGTCCTAGGAGATACCTTGCCAAAACATCAAATAAACTGTTGCTTTTTCAGTTCATGATCTTCACACAGGGGGAGGGTGGAAGAGGAGAAGTGTTAGACTAATGTGTTATAGTAGTCCTTGAAGACTTTTGTGCATTGTTGGAATAAATATTGATACTTGTTATACATCGTCTTGATGTTGCATTAATTCTCTGTATCAAGAGCACTGGGACAAACCCTAAAAGAGCTTTATGTTACAGGTTCCATGGTTGGACAATCAGTTGATATTGCTTTTCAGACCATATCCTGTTCTGGTTGTTTTGGTATTAGTTTTCTTTGCTTTCTCAAGTGCTGCACATTGCTCCTCTTCTCTTCTGTAGTGTTACTGTTTTTTTGAACTGTGCTTGGTGTTCTTAGAGATTTGGGCCCCTTCTCTAGTGATGTACTGCCTTGGATGCTCCCTTCCTTTAGGAAGTGTTCCTACGATTACTTTTTCTCTGATACTGCTTCCATTCTATTGATTGTATCAAAAGTGTCTTTTTGACATGAAGTGAACAATGCTATTGGAATGGGATCCTTCTTCACACTAGAGACCCTTATGAGTACAGTAACCCCCCACCTATTGTGGGGGTTAGGGACCCACCCGACCCGCGATGACCGAAAATTTGCGATATGCAAATGCGGATTGGGTGGGGCCTAGGGGGCGGTGGGCGATCAGATCCCCCTGCTGCCACCGGTGCGCCAGTCCAAGAAGTCTTGGGGCGCCGGCGGCGTTGCGGGATCTGACCTCCTGCCGCTGCCCGCCCGCACCCTGAGACTTCTGTCCCGGGCCGTCTCTATTGAAATGCATTGGCTCAATGCATTTCAATAGAGAAAATTTTCACCATTGGGATACATTGGTTCAATGCATTCCAATGGCGAAAACTTTCTCCATTGAAATGCATTGAGCCAATGCATTTCAATGGGGATTGCGGGGCAGTGTGATCGCCCCCCGCCGCCTGCCCGCGCGGCCCAAGGTGTCTCGGAGGAGTGCGGGGGGGATGGCGGGGGTGATGCGATCACCCCCTGCCCCTGCCCGCGCGGCCTGAGGCTTCTCAGAGGAGCGCAGGGTGGCAGCGTGGGGAGATGCAATCACCCCCGCTGCCCACCCATGCGGCCTGAGGCTTCTCGGAAGAGCGTGGGGGTGGTGTGGGGCGATGCGATCACCCCCCACCACCCGGCCGCACGCAGGCTGGCAACGATGGGGGGTTGGATCTGGGGCTTGGGGAAGGGGGGGAAGGTTTGAAAAGCCTTGGGTTTTAAACCCCCCCTTCCTCACACCCCAGGCTTCAGCTCATTGGCACTGGGGTGGGGAAATAAAGGTTTTTCTCCCCCACCGCAGCCCTAATCAGCTGGAGCCAGGGCAGGTACTGCAATCCTTTGATACAATGGGACTGCAGTACCTGAACTGTGAAATGACGGGGGGTGGCTGTACCCCATATCTGCTCTGGAAGATTGGCAGATGCTCCAGAAGTGATTTGGGGGCATCTGTACAAAGGATATGGAGAGAAGAAAGGGATATTCTGTTGTGAGTGTAAAAGTGAGTTGTGTTAGAACATTATGTTTTAAGCTAGGACAGGGAAGATGCATGGGGCAGGATCAAGATTTCTAGCAACAAAACTCAAGATAACACTGTCAGGGAGTTGAGATTTGAGCATAGCCTAGTGACTCATGCTCTATTGGGTAGCATAATAATGTTCCATTTTCTATATAAACTCAGTTTAAATAAAAAGATAAAAAAATAAAAATATTAAAAAATTGTATCTGCAGACATTTTGTTGCAGTTAATGATTCTACATGTACATACCATATTTGAATTTCACAGCATGTGAAAATATTTTTTGAATAACCCATCAGCATTTCCTCAATAATTTCTCCCCTGCTTGCCTAACGTGAAATGCAGCTGTTGGTTACCTGTGTAAGAGGATACTGATCAGCATAACATGGTATGGAGTAGTACATCTCTCTGTTAATTGGCTAAGGCAGGGAAGTTGTATCCTTATGTCAGTTGCATATAGGATTAAGTTTATATCTGAAGTCTGGAAGTTGAATCTTGGCAACTGGACTTCTTTTCCTGAGTGACTGAAACGTTTCACTGTTCATCCAAACAGCTTTGTCAGCCTGAGGAAAGCTAGTTGTGAGTCCTCCATTTTATCGTTCACTTTGACCTCATGTCACTCTGGTCTGAAATAGGCTCATAGGAGAAACAATGGCCTGAATAGGCTAGTTAGATAGACAATAGTCTCAGTAGGCCTTCAGGTGAACAATGGCCTAAGGTGCTGAAACCCCTAAAGTATGGGTTGTTAGCTAGGACCTTGGTGGTGGAGGCGTGAAGTATTTTCAAAAAAATGGGGGAAAAAATTGTAAGTCGAACAGACCCTATCTTAAATTTGTAAGGCGGCAGTTAAAATGCCAACAGTTTTCCACTCTTAAGTCGAATTGCTCTTAAGTCGGGGTACCACTGTATTAGGGTCCATTGCATTTATGTGGTCTGTTAGGGGCTTACTGGTGGTAAGTCATCCTGTCAATTGTGTTATCCTTCTCCAAGAGTTATAAGCATTCTGTTACTTTTTTTATTGTAATTGCTTTGTCCACTTGAAAGACAAAGGGCACTCATTCAAAGATGAAGATGTACATTAGACAGAGAAGATAGGTGGTTTGAGAGAGGGGTCAGGGAAGCGATTAACGTGAGTATTGAAAACCCCACTCCCAACAGGGGGGGGGCTCAGGCACAGTCTATCTGCCATTTATCAGGCAGTGATTTCAACAATACCCAAACAAATCAAAAATACTTCATACCTACCTCCACCACCAAGGCCATAGCTAACGACCCATACTTTAAGGGTTTCAGCACCTTAGGCCATTGTTCATCTTATGAGTCTATTTCAGACCAGGGCGATATGAGGTCAAAATAAACTATAAAATAGAGGACTCACAACTAGCTTTCTTTAGACTGACGAAGCTGTTTGAATGAGAAGCGAAACATTTCAATCTCTCAAGAAGAGAAGTCCAATTGCCATGACTCAACTTCCAGGTAAACTTACCTGGATGACTGAGAATCTTCACAGACATACCTATCTGAAGACACAATAATTAATTGCCACCCCCCATCTAGGATAGCTATACCATTAATCAAAAAGCAAAAAAATCCAACAGGAAGATGGAATACTTCTGAAGTATTGGAGGGTAAGGATTGCATCTTTTATGCATTGACCTTGATTATATTTTTTAAGGAACACGTGTTTTCACTCAATCCTGTTAATTTACTTGTCCCACCACTACTGTCCCACATACAATCTTGCTTTTAAAGGAATCTCAAATATCTACACTTAAGAACACCAAAGAGCAACTTATTTATCTATTATCTGTTGCTTATTTTTCCTTTTTTATCTTGGGAAAACAACTACAAGTTGTAAATCCTATTTGTGCCATGGATTTAAGAACTGATTACAAAGAGAGTTTCAGAAAAATCACTAAGTTTGACTGTAGCTGCTATACAGTAGCATCATACATAAGTGGTATATACAGCAGAGGAGTATAGATAAAATTTTGCTATCATATAATTGCTTATGTGTCCTGCTGCTGTACTGTATAGCAGTTATTGTCAACCTAAGTAATTTTCTGAATTTTTACACATTTACATTTTACAACTATAATAAGGATATTAGCAAGCAATCAGTGTTTGCTGGATTGAATAGTAGGCTGTATAATCAAATGCAAATCCATTATTCTTATGAGCTGCTATCCTAGACAAATTACAGCTAATAATGTGGCTATTTGGCATCTCTAGTGAATCACATCAAGGCCCTGAGAGGCTGAAATTAGGCATACTACAAATGGGAGCTGCAATAAAATGTATTTTAAAGAGTTATATTTTGGGTTCCAGCCTGACAGCTGTGTCCTCTTTCAAGATAATGTACTCTATTCTCCTTTCCTACCTTTCATCCAGCAATACTGCTTAGTATTCTGTGGGCACTGAAGATGTTCAGTACATATTGGGAGGATGCCCCATTTTAATACTACATAAAACTTTGGTTTTGCTGATGCTTTCTTTTGGGGCACAGATGGTGCATTTGCATAAGAATATGCATATAATTTTACTGTAGGACAGGAGAAAAGGTAGGATGCATTTTTCTGTTCCCTTGGTCTTTGCTATTGTAATTCTTTCACATTCTTAGGTCTATAATCAATGTCCCATTAAAACTTCTTACCCTATACAGTGGTACCTCTTAAAACAAATTTAATTCATTCTACAGGTCAATTTGTTTTAAGAAAATTCTGTCTTACAAAATGTGGTTTCCCATAGGAATGCATTGAAAATGGATTAATCCATTCTGGATGCCATGAGTCGTTTGGTTTTATGAAACTTTTGTCTTAAGGAACATGGTTTCCCATAGGAATGCATTGGGAATGGATTAATCTGTTCCAGAGGCTTGAATAAAGACAAAAATAACTGGGTTTTTCCCCCTGGGCACATGCGGTACTTTTTTGTCTTGCAAAGCATCACATAGGGATTTTTGTCATGCTTGTTGTTGTTCAGTCATTCAGTTGTGTCCGACTCTTCGTGACCCCATGGACCAGAGCTTGCCAGGCCTTCCTATCTTCCACTGCCTCCCGGACTTTTGTAAAATTCATATTGGTTGCATCGATGACACCGTCCAACCATCTCATTCTCTGCTGTCCTCTTTTCCTTTTGCTTTCGATCTTTCCCAGCATCAGGGACTTTTCCAAGGAGTCCTCTCTTCTCAAGAGGTGGCCAAAGTACTGGAGCCTCAGCTTCAAAATCCATCCTTCCAGTGAACATTCGGGGTTGATTTCTTTCAGAATGGATAGGTTTGATCTCCTTGCAGTCCAGGGGACTCTCAAGACTCTCCTCCAGCACCACAGCTCAAAAGCATCAATTCTGCGGCGATCAGCCTTCTTTATAATCCAGCTTTCACTTCCATACATCACTACTGGAAAAACCATAGCTTTGACTATCCTGACCTTAGTTGGCAAAGTGATGTCTCTGCTCTTTAGGATGCTATCTAGGTTTGCCATTGCTTTCCTCCCAAGAAGCAGGCGTCTTTTTATTTCGTTGCTGCAGTCGCCATCTGCAGTGATCAAGGAGCCCAAGAAAATAAACTCTGACATTGCCTCCATTTCTTCCCCTTCTATTTGCCAGGAGGTGATGGGACCGGTTGCCATGATCTTAGTTTTTTTGATGTTGAGCTTCAGCCAATTTTTTCACTCTCCTCTTTCACCCTCATTAAGAGGTTCTTTAATTCCTCCTTACTCTCTGCTATCAGAGTAGTATCATCTGCGTATCTGAGGTTGTTGATATTTCTTCCGGCAATCTTAATTCCGGCTTGTGATTCATCAAGACCTGTTTTTCGCATGATGTACTCTGCATATAAGTTAAATAGGCAAGGTGACAGTATACAGCCTTGTTGTACTCCTTTCCCAATTCTAAACCAGTCAGTTGTTCCATATCCAGTTCTGACGGTTGCTGCTTGTCCCACATATAGATTTCTTAGGAGACAGATAAGGTGGTCACGCACTCCCATTCCTTTAAGGACTTGCCATAGTTTGTTGTGGTCCACACAGTCAAAGGCTTTGGCATAGTCGATGAAGCAGAAGTAGATGTTTTTCTGGAACTCTCTGGCTTTCTCCATAATCCAGCACATGTTGGCGATTTGATCTCTAGTTCCTCTGCCTCTTCGAAATCCAGCTTGTACTTCTGGAAGTTCTCTTTCCACATACTGCTGAAGCCTGCCTTGTAGAATTTTGAGCATAACCTTGCTAGCGTGTGAAATGAGTGCAATTGTGCGATAGTTGGAGCATTCTTTGCCGTTTCCTTTCTTTGGGATTGGAATGTAGACTGATCTTTTCCAGTCCTCTGGCCACTGGGTTTTCCAAATTTGCTGGCATATCATATGCAGCACCTTTACAGCATCATATTTTAAGATTTTAAAGAGTTCAGTTGGAATGCCGTCACCTCCACTGGCCTTGTTGTTTGCAATGCTTTCTAAGGCCCACTTGACTTCACTTTCCAGGATGTCTGGCTCCAGGTCAGCAACTATGCTATCTTGGTTATCAGGGACATCCAGATCTTTCTGATATAATTCTTCTGTATATTCTTGCCATCTCTTCTTGATCTCTTCTGCTTCAGTTAGGTCCCTACCATTTTTGTCCTTTATCATATCCATCTTTGCACGAAATGCCCCTCTAATATCTCCAATTTTCTTGAATAGATCTCTGGTTTTTCCTTTTCTGTTGTTTTCCTCTATTTCTTTGCACTTTTCATTCAAGAACGCAGCCCTGTCTCTCCTTGCTATTCTTTGGAAGTCTGCATTCAATTTTCTGTATCTTTCCCTTTCTCCCTTGCATTTTGCGTCCCTTCTCTCCTCCGCTATTTGTAGGGCCTTGTTGGATAGCCACTTTGCTTTCTTGCATTTTCTTTTTGGAATGGTTTTCATTGCAGCCTCCTGTACAATGTTACAAGCCTCCATCCATAGTTCTTCAGGTGTTCTGTCCACCAAATCTAGTTCCTTGAATCTATTCTTCACTTCCACTGTGTATTCATATGGTATTTGACTTAGATTATACCTGACTGGCCAGTGGTCTTCCCTACTTTCTTCATGGTCTTCCCTACTTTCTTCAGTTTAAGTTTGAATTTTGAAATAAGCTGATGATCTGAGCCACAGTCAGCACCAGGTCTTGTTTTTGCTGGCTGTATAGAGCTCCTCCATCTTTGGCTGCAGAGAACATAATCAATCTGATTCCGGTATTGTCCATCTGGTGATGTCCATGTGTAGATTCTCCTTTTGTGTTGCTGGAAAAGGGTGTTTGCAATGACCAGCTTGTTCTCTTGACAAAACTCAATTAGCCTTTGTCCTGCTTCATTTGGAACTCCAAGGCCAAACTTGCCAGTTATTCCTTTTATCGCTTGACTCCCTACTTTAGCATTCCAGTCCCCTATGATGAGAAGAACATCTTTCTTTGGTGTCAGTTCTAGAAGTTCTTATAAGTCTTCATAAAATTGGTTAATCTCAGACTCTTCAGCACCAGTAGTTGGTGCATAAACTTGGATTACTGTGATGCTGAAAGGACTTCCTTGGAATCGTACCAAAATCATTCTATCATTTTTTAGGTTGTATCCCAGCACTGCTTTTCTCACTCTATTGTTGACTTTTTTGTCATGCAAAACATGCCTATTCCTGGAATTTTTTTCTTTTGTCTTAAAATGCATTTGTCTTAAGATGTACCACTGTATATGCTTATGAATCAGTCACAGAAGCTCCAATTCAGTTGTGTGTTTAAAATATTTATAGTAGTACCTCAGTTTACAAGTGCCTTGGTTTACGAGTATTTCACAAGGTGAACAAAATTGTATTAAAAATGTATTAAAATTTTCCTTTGCTTTCCAAGCAATGTCTTGCAAGTTGAGCACTGAAGGTGCTCATTTTGCAGTCGCACCCTCTACCGTGACCAGGAATGTCACCATCAGCCCCTCGTTCCCATCACCCCGCCAAGGGGGTGATAGCACTGCTGGCAAGGCCATCCCTCCTTCCCTCACAGCTGGGCTCACCTCTTCCTCATCCTCCTCACTGTTTCCACTGCCATCTTGGAATGGCACCCAGATGTTGCCTGGCAACCTCCCAAGATGGCAGAGGAGGGGGAAGAGGTGAGCCAAAAGGGAGGAAGAAAAAGGACCCCCGGCACCCCACCTCCACCAAGGCCCTGGGCAGATGCTCTTGGCCAACGTGGCTGGCAGCTCCTGGCCTGGCTTCTGGCTCTCACCGTAGGCCCAGCAGTGGTCCTGCTGGCTCCTGGCCAAAGCAGATTTCCTCATAGGAAATAATGGAAGCTGGGGGCTCAGAATAAATCATCTGTTTCTATTATTTTCTATAGGAAAATTTGCTTTGATTTACAAGTATTTTGGTTTGCAAGCATGTTTCTGGAACAGATTATGCTCATAAACCAAGGTACTATTGTAGTTGGTACACATTTGCAAAAAGAAGCATGGTTTCATTAGATTCTCTGATATGGAAGAAATATGGGAACCACTTATTTAACCTTTTGCTCAGGCTTCAAATACTGTGTCAGTATGTGTATCAGTGGGTTGGGAGAGCTAGAATCCTTGGTCTAATTTCATATCCTTGGTGCAAGTTTAAATCTTAACTGTCCCAGTCTACTGGTTGGGATAGCAGAGGAGAAAAGTAGGAGGAGTGTGCTTAGGTTGATGTGATTATGAAGGAAAAAGAGCCCTATCTTTCGGCATCCCTGAAAGATGCTCATTCAGAATTTGCTTAAATACATAAATTAATGGAGAGCCTACCATCCGTCAGGACAGTTCTGCCCTCACGATATGGAAGCTTTGCCAATGTTTAGCCAACATCTCCTTCCTGGCAATTTCCACTAATGGGATCTAGTTCAACTGTACTTGAACATGTCTTAATTGTACTGGACTGTATATTATCCCTCCTTGCTGTAAGCCGCCTTGGGTCCTTTTCCAAGGAGAAAGGAGGGGTAAAAATATTCTAAAATAAAATAAATATCAGAATAAGGGAGTCTTTGGAATGATAATCCCCTCCAACTAATATGTAATGTGTTGTTCTTAGTGTGTTTTATTGGATAGACAGAGTGGTGGACTAGGCCTCAGAAAATATGAGTTCAAATCACCACTTAGCCATTGAAACTGGTAAAACCACTCCTTGAATGCCTCATTTGAAAAGTCTATAGGGAACATAGTCAGATTCAACTTGACAGCACATAATGCACACACAACCTGTAATGATCTTGACCTACAGTATTTTTTTCATGTACTGTATAAGACTATATTTTTGTCTGAAGTTGTTATATTAAAAATTGAAGGTGATCTTATACATGGAACTTAGCCAAGGAGAGAACTGTGCTGTTGCGAAACTGTAATTTTGAGTTTGAAAAGTTGGGGTTGTCTTATAGAAGGAAAGGTACATATCTCATGCATATGAATACTATAGGTTTGAAACTGATGTACTGTACAGAAATTCAAAACTTCAAAATCTATACCAAGATAATATCTTTATTGTGCCAACCAAAAGGGTATTAAAAGTGTGCAGAAACACAAACAACCAAGCAAACTTTTAAGAGGACAGTACTCATCAGACAAAACATGAAAAGTACTGTCCATGGTGGTTTAGTGGATAGAGGAACAGACTAGGACTCAGGCGGCTTCAGTTCAAATCCCCAGTCAGCCAAGGAAGTTCTCTGGGAGAGTAGAACTGGCAAAAGCACTCCTTAAAACATTTAATCTAACTTAAAGCCCTTATAAGGATTGCTATACAGTATAAAGTATATTGTTTCTGGAGTTGATGACACAGAATGTAAAGTACAGCACTGTACAATGAGCGAAAAGACCAGAGGGCTAGGTCTTAAATTCTTGTTACCTGCATGCTTTACAGTTTACAGGATGTAAAGCAGGAGGAGAGCTGCAGACAAAGAGATAGGTATCATCAGGTGATAGTGCTGTTAAGAGTTCACCAGCTGAGTCATAGGCTAAAAGCTTCAGAGTTAGATATTTGGGGGCCTCCAACTTAAGACAGTGTATCTTGTCTCTGTTAAAAGATAAGTTGCTTTGTTCTTGTCTAGGCACACAAACTCCTCCTTGGTGAGTGGCTGACAAAGAGCCACATAGATTTCTGGAGTTGTACAAGATGATAAAAGAAAGTCAATATAGCCAAATTGTGTAAATTTACCTATTCTGGTTGATGATTCCAAATTTCCAATAGGATAAATGATTTATAATAGCTGCCCTATGTTAGAAATAACTTGGTGGCACATAATGTATTTTACTTGATCATGCTTAAACCCTTCCTGTACACATTCCACTGGTAAACAGTTATATTATGTATCCCTGATGTAATAAACAAAAAACAGGACTGCTGCATTGCCAACATAACTTTCCTCAGGCTTGTTTCTATCTCCAAGTACTGTATATTGCAGATTTCCAAACGCACATGATGGAAGGTCATGTTTTAATGAACATGGTCAAAATATCAATATTTTGAATATTTCAGCCAGATTTGACATTAAAATTTATCACTGTTAGCCAGTTTGAGAAGCACTTCTCCAAGCTAAATCCACCCAGCCTTGTTACAAATGAGAGGATAATTCCAGTCAAAAGTGTTGGTCAGTGCCTTTTAAAATGTGCTAAGCCTAAATCTTAATTGTCCCCCCCCCCAACACAAGACTGAGACTGAACGAATGGCACTTGTTAGGTCAACACTGATGTTGCAAACGAGTGGATCTCCTGTGTACAATAGTTGGAAATCAACAATTGAATTTAGCCGCAAGTTCTCACGTGGCCTACAGAGCCTTCTAAAAATCCACGCAGCGGCCAGGTTGTGTTTGTGTTTGTGTGTGTGTGTGTGTGGGGGGGGGGGGGAAAAACCAACATATATTACAGTATAGACACGCCCACGGGGCGCGTCGCCGCCACCCTCCCGCCCACCGCTTCGGCGGCCCCCAGGACCGGAGGTGGCTGCGGCAGCCGCTGCTCCACCCCCTATGAGCCAACAGAGGGCGCAGGCCCACCTCCGTCTTCGTCCCGCCTCTCCCCGAGAGGGCGGGGGCGTGAGGTGGCTTCGCCGCGGTGGTGGCCGGGATTCTGTCGGAGGGATCGAGTGGGGGACTGGCTGGCTGGCTGGGAGGAAAGGCAAGGCAAGGCAAGGCAAGGCAAGGCAGGCGAGCGGGCGGGCGAGGGACTGGAGAAGATGGCAGGAGGCGGCAGAGGCAGCCGCAGCAGCTGGTAGCGCCGGGCGACGGGACAGGGCATGATGATGGGGCAGAGCGAGCGTTAGAAGAACCTCCCGCTCTTCCCCCCCCACCTCCTCCAACCACCACCCCCGGCCCGGGATGGCTGGTCTCTTCAAGAAGCAGATCCTGAAGCACCTGTCCAGGTGAGCGTCGCCGCCGGTCGCTCGGAGGGTAGGGGTTGGGGGGGTTAGGTACCCCTCGACTTGGCAGGGAGGCAGCCTGGGAAGCAGGTGGCGGGGGCGGGGAGAGGAGGATGGGGGTGCCTGGGGGAGAGAAAGAAGAGAGCCCCCTTCTGCTAAAAAGGGCTCTGCCGCGAGAAAAGTCGCAAGAGGAGGGAGACCAGGTCCATGAGACCCTCCCTGTCCCTTTTTTCATTTGTCTTGAGGTGGTTGGTCCTCCCCCCCTCCCGTTGTGTGGGTCCTTCTCTCACCCTTCCCGATTTCTACTTATTCTTACAGTATATACCGTTCGGTTACCCCTTGAGTCTCCTGCCTTGCCAGCTCGGTGCTTTCTTCCAACCAATTTCTCTGCCCTTGCTCTCCCTTGGGTCCAGGACAGATCCTGTTGTTGACGATACAGTTTAATTCTCTAGTTGTGGCTTATCTGTTTATACGCGGCATACCTGCTGTTTTCTTACTGTATTGTCTCCTGTGTGTTTCTGTTTGCTTGCTTAGGGCTCCTACTGCTTTAGACTCGGTTAAAATTTGGCCAGAGTTACCTTTCAATCACAGAAGGGGCATGAGATGCCCTCTTTCTCTCCCCCCCCCCCGTTTCTGTTCTCTTCTGTTGGTGCTTGAAGCTCAGCGCTATTGAAGAATGTATTCTCCAAGCGGAGAGTGTGTGGTTTTTCCTCTGTGTCTGGAATTGGTCGCATGACGAATGAATACTTGTTATTTTCTACTTAGGATAGACTAAGCTCTTGAGCAGTTCATAATAGGGAGAAAACAAGTTATTGCATAAAATGTATTCTAAAAATACTAGGACCCAGAGGAAATTATGTTCTGGAATGATCACTAAGTGCACTGTACTTATGTTCTTGGTGGGAGCAAAAGAGCAATAACACACACTAATTTTGTAAGTTTGAGAATGAAAACATCCAGGTTCTGGTCTTGAGCCTCCTGCATATAGTTCATCATCTCTGTTGATGATATGCAATATACATGCTACATGGCACTTCTGTCATTGCTATTGAAAAGTTACTCATAGTTCTAGATGTTTTATAAGCCCAAAAACATGGGATGAATGGTTCAAGTATAAATTGCAATGTATTAATCTTCCTTGAAAATCTTGCAAGCCCCCAGATTAGTAAAGTATTATCTTTTGCTTTTGATAATACGGGAAAACCAGTGAGCAGGCAAAAAACTATTTGCTCAGCTAAGGCTTTCCCATGTGATTAGTTAAACATGTGCCCAATGACGTCATTTTCCCCTTGCTATTGTACTCCCTGAATTTCAAGTGCTCAGCAGTCCCCGATACACAAACTGTAGGAATGAATGGTCTTGGATGCAGAGAAACAGCTGTGCTTCTGTTCCTCCTGCTCGGTTTTGTAAAAAGATGAATACCTATTTGGCTGTGCCTTCTGGTACAGGTGAAAGAGCATGCACAGCTCTTGGTGAAAGCAGGCTTCGTTTATGGCCATTTGTCTGAGACAACTAATTATGAAGAGAAAGAGAGCAGTCATGTGGAACAAGACAGCTCAAAGCCGAGATGGTCATACTTACTCTTCATTGTAATCCATTTCTTCAGGAGTGACCCCTGCTGTTAGTATCAAGCAGTAATGGGAGGCATATCATGCTCCAGCTGATGTCATGCTCAATTCAGTTGTTGAATTGCAGCTCCCATTGTATCCCTACCCAACATGACCTGTAGTGAGGGAAGGGGTGAATGGCACTTTGATAACCGTTTAAAGGGCCACATGTTCTCTGTTCCTGCTAAACAGCATGGGGAGTCACTTAGCTCCATAAGGGCACCCAAGTAGCATAAGGAGTGTAAGAATGAATAGGATAACCAGAGCTGCCACGTGGTCATTCTAGGTGCATGTTTTAATAAATGTGTTTGATGCTTTTTGGGCTTCACAAGAACCTAAAGATATTTAGCATTTGGAATTTAAAAGCTAGTTTAAAGAGTCCAAGCCATCAAAAACCTACGGTAAAATAAATTACAGGAGGAAGATAAATGTGCAGCCATATTTCATGTACTCATTTTTGTTTTTGAGATTTTTCTTGTAAATGATCAATGTTCTTTCCCCAGCTATGACTTAATGCATTTTGTGTGGGGGAGATGTGATGTCTCTATATAAGTGGTACTTAGAATATATAAATAATTATGTCAACTGCAAAATTGTGTGGGGCATTATTAGGATACATTTATTATGTGAAAAGAATGGTAGTCTGGAAACATTCTTGACAGATCAAGTCTTTTTCACTATTGCTCTAAGACTGGAGGAAAAATGGGTAAATATGAAAAAATATAGCAATATGTGGAACATAGTTTTCAGTTTTGATGCTCACTTGCTTATTCTGATATTTTCAAACTTTCTGTATGGTTGAACTAAAGATTATGCAGATTATGGCATTTTATCTAAGCATGTATGTTGATTTTAATGGAAGTGTCTCATTGTAACATGTCAGTGAATATATTTGCTCATTGTGTTGTATAAAGAACTGTACAAAAACAGGATACAATTGTATCTATTTAAGCATTTTTGTTTCTCCATCTGAACTTGTTTTGGTAGACAGTGGAGGAAAACGCACTAGGACTGTCAAAATATATTAAAACAGTGGATAGATTTCCAAAACACACAAGGCTTTACAAGAGGGGGGGGAATCCTGTTTCCCACTATAAGGCAAATTGTATTTCTTTTAACATCTTTCTGTGGTGCTATACATCTGAGCTTCATTCCATGGAGACCATCTGAACAGACAGGGCCAGCCAAGCATGTTTTCTGCTCTGGCTGCATTTAAATTAGCTCCTTCTCTGAACAACATAATATTACATTCAGGCCTCAGGAACTGAACAACACACTGTTTCTGAATTTCCAGTTTTGATTGCCATCACTTCTGTTACAAGGGTTACATCCTTTTAAAAAACCACCATTACACTTTAGACAGATGAGGAAATGTTCTGTTGTTCACCTTATGTTCCAAGAGGCTTCAATGATCTCACAATCTGCTTGTGCGATTCCTCATAAAATGAAGAGGGGGATTCCTTGTACAGTTTTACACACTTGAAGAAGACTATGCTGGAAGTATGGAACCATAGGTGATCTCCTGGTTTGTCTGTCCCTAGACTAGAGTGCCCTGGGAATTTTGGTGGGGGAGAAACAGGTTGATACACTGGCAGACCAAAATACAATAGAAGAATCAAGCCTGAGTCTGCATTGTACCCAAGAAATCTCTTTGTGTGTTTGTAACGGAGTGCACAGCAACATGTTACGTATGTCGGAGACCTGGGGGTGGCTGATTGTTGTGCAAGTTAAGTTCAAGGAGATGCAGTTTTCAGAAAAATGGAGAGGGTATTGCTATTGCAGCTACCTTCAGCTGCTCTTTGCACTTGAGCGGCTACCACTTTTTAGTTTTCCTGCTGGGCTAACAAGTGACTAGTGGAAGAATACTACTGATGCAAAAAAATAAGGGCACTAAGAATGCCAAACCACTCTCTTTTCCTTCTTGAATAGCGTTTCCTCTCCAGGCTGCTTTTTAAGACAAAAATGATTAGGCTTTAATGTGTAATGTGTTGTTTTGTCCCATGCTTGATAATAAAGCAGGAATAGGAGCAAATATGACAATCGCTGTTCACTATCTGCTGTTCCTCTGTCAGGAGGCCATAAATATTACCTCTCTTGGGCTCTGATTTTGTACCAGTTCTCAAACTAATTGCAGGCTATTGACTGGGAGGGCATAGAGGAGTTATTAAAGGAACGGAGGACAGCAGAAAGTAAAGTGGCAGCGGTGGCAGAAGAGAAGTCGTTCTTTTGTGCCACCATTGTGTCTGCACAGAGTTGTCCAACAGAGCTCTTTTGAATAGTCTCTTTTGAGCAGCCTACTATATGCTGGAAGAGAATGTGGACTGCTCTACAGTCTACTGTAAAGAATTAGCAATGCACACTGCAGGCAGACACTTGTATCGATTCTGACTTAGATACTGTAGTTCAGTGATGGCAGACCTTTTAGAGACCGAGTGCCCAAACTGCGATTCAAAACTCACTAATTTTTCACAAAGTGCCAATACAGCAATTTAACCTGAATGCAGGTGGCTGTGAAGGGCCAATGGCGGGTGCCCACAGAAAGAACTCCCGAGTGCCACTTTTGGCACCCATGACATAGGTTCACCGACACTGCTGTAGTTGATAAAGTTCTGTGAATGTAGATATGGCCTCTCCTTGTCCTGTGTCAGTGGAATAATATTACTTTTTGCAGCCTGAATATGTTAACAGGACCTTGTAAAGGTGAAGGCAACCACATCTTGGTTGTTCCCTCACCCTTCCTGGTTTATAAAAACTGCCAGAGAAGGGCTTTGGCCAAGTGGGTAGGATGTGCGGCAAGTGCCTCCTTGAAGCAGGGTAGGATCCCAGCATGCTTAAAGTTGACAATAGTAAGACATTTGTTGAAAAAACCCTCCTTGTATCCCATGCTTAGGTAATGGTCTCTAATGTTCTCGATCAGAGTGCTAGGACGAGCTGTAGCTCCTCAACTCCACATGTTCATGGGTGAGACAGATTATCTAGCACTGTTTCTATACAAATCATTTCATTCTGGCTTGGTGGATGACCTATGCTGGGAACAGGACAGGGGAGTATGTTCCTGCTGGTTTTGCTGGTCCTCTCAGTGGCTTTTGATACCATTGACCATGGTATACTTCTTGACCATCTATCTGGATCTGACTTGGAAGCACTGTTTTACATTGGCTCCAAACCTTCCTGGAAGGGAGAAAGAAGGTGGTGCTGGGGGGTTCTTGTTTGATCTCATGGAAGTGGTCTCCCTTTGAGATCCTGAGAATTTCTCAGTAAGTTGACTGTGGGCCTTTCACATGCAACAGATTAATGTCATGGATTGTCATCCATGAAAATTCCATACACAGTACACATGGTGGAAAGCTGTGGTTAGTTGACATCACTAGAACAAAAACAGTGTGAAGGAGATATAGACACGAGATTCCATGACATTATCTCATTTTCAGTATTTGATGTGACATGGGTGGCATTCAGTGTATATCGGGATTGATGAGAGAGGGAATAGTTTGGATGGATGTAAACTAGAACTGTAAAATATTTACACATTTTGGAGCCTGCTGTGTGGAATAGACTGAGAGATTATCATAATTACAGGGGAACTATGAGAAAGGGACCCTTGCCTCTTACAAGGGACAAAAGAAAAGCAAATAAGTAACATGGATGTTCCAGAGGATAATGAAATTAAATGATGAGCGATGTATGGTTGAGCCTTTCAATCAGAAATGTATGGTTACTTCATATGTTGGGGAATCCATTTGCCACTCTGGCCATTGGTCTGTGGTGTGCTTCAGAACACAGTCCTGTCCTTCATGTTATTCAGATCTACATGAAACTGCTGGGATAGGTTGCCTGGAGTTTGGAGTTCAATGTCATTATTTAGAGACAATAGCATTTGTACTCTTTGGGGAGGAAAGAAATTGACACAAAAAGGAATGAGA
>JAHTLZ010000129.1:57950095-57962569 GCA_023846285.1 Phrynocephalus versicolor
TTTCTTTCTTTCTTTCTTTCTTTCTTTCTTTCTTTCTTTCTTTCTTTTTCTTTTTCTTTTTGCTCCTATATAAATGTTTGGTATCTGGCCCAGTTCTATATTTTTACGGAGGCAGATCTATTTTTAGTCCTTTGCTCTGATGCCTATCCAGCATCTTTTTTTTTTCTTACTGAACCTGAACCGCTTTCTATTCTTTTCCTGTCTGTGTTTAGAAATAATTGATCTCTTCCTCCACACTGATGGAGTTTTGAATGAAACCAAAATAATTTCTAGCTCTGAGGAATAATGGTTTCTATGGGGAAGGAGTATTAACAATGTGGTTTAGGAACTTGTCACACTGATTCCCAGGATGGTATTACACCAATAAATACCATTTATGCTTCATTGATTTGTATGCCCTGTTGAGGGAGTAAATCAAGAGAGTTACTAGAGAGTTTTACAAACAAATTTCATTCAGTAAAAAGGAATGGCCTCTTATTGCCCCAATGGTATTAATAATTACATTTACATTTAGGATGGGACTTCTCAAATTTACTCTTACAACAGCACCATCAAAACTGTTTGTAGGCCAGAGAAGAAGTGTAAAATGTATTCTCTGCACACCTGGTCACACTGTCAGAAACTTATTTTCCATATCAGCCAGATAAGGTCACTCAACAAAGTTCATCCTTTGACTGCCATGGTTTATGTAGGATTGGATAAGTTAATCAGATATGGAATGATTACACAGTGGCCAGAAACAACACTTTTATTATGATCATTTTAGATAGGACAGTAACCTATAAAAGGTCATTCTCCCACTCTCCCACTCCCTTCTATACATTCCCCCCTCTTCAATACATTATTATTTTTATTTAACACTGTGGAGAGGAAATATGAATAATTGTTAATTCTGGATATTTAAACATTGTTTTGTAGAGGTTATTTGTACTAGTAAACAGTTCAGGAGATTGTTACTCCATTTGTTACAATTACAAATAAATATTATTTAAAAAGTAAATTCTGTTTGTAATAATTATTAGGATACACTAAATTTTAATATGCTAGTTGTGATAATTTTTCCCTAGTCAACATATTTTATCTTCCTAATGTAACAGAATGACTTTCAAGCTGTAAAAGGGGGAGGGGAGTGCTACATTTTTTCAATTTTTCCGAAAATTTTCATTTATTTCCAAGCTTCAACATTTCCAGAAATTTTATATCTCTCGGTATACCAAGAGAATTCCTGTCTTGTTCCTGGCTCCTACTTTAAGGAACATACATTCAAATCCAGGGAACTGGGTCGAATCCTGGGTGCCACACAGCGGAGTGAGTGTCTGAGCTCCTGCCAACCCACCAGTTTGAAAGCATGTAAATGCAAGTAGATAAATAGGCACCACAGTAAAAGCGGGAAGATAAAACAGTGTTTCCTTGCAGCCATGCCGGCCACATGGCCATGGACTTGCACAACATTGACTCTTCGGCTTGAATACGGAGATGAGCTCCGCCCCTGAGTCAGACTCAACTAGCACGGATGTGCAGGGGGAGCCTTTACATTTAACTTACCAGTAATGGTATTGCCCAGATAGATGAAACAAAAAGAAAGCCAGGTTTGGGTGTCTGCTTCAGTTTGTTTATCTGTCTCTCTCTTGAATGATTTCTTGCTGATGCTGAGTAGGCGTATCAGAATAAGCGAGTGCCTGAAAATATTTTTAAATATGGACAGTTCTCTTCAACAGATTTTCTTTGCAGAATCACCATTTCCCATTATCAGCCATATCAGTGAACAGTTCTTTCAAGACTTAAGGAAAGTGAGTCCCTAAGGATTAAGAGATTCATGTAATATGATGAAAGAGCCTATACCAGTGTTATCTTGTTCTTGAGGTACAATTCCCAGAAGTTCTGGCCAGCACAGCTAGTGATGAAAGCTTCTGGGAGTTTCAGTCCAAGAACATCTGGTTATCTAAGATGGAAACTATTGCCTTAGGTTGTCTTGCTGAGGTTAATTACATCAAGGTGGTCTGAACAGAAGTGGAAGCTCAAGGTTAATGAATTATTGAGAACATAGGCTGGGTGTAAAGGCCCTTAAATTGAACTTAGAAATTAAAATTAATGCAAGATTCTTATAATAATAATTGATTCAGTGGAATTATTGGTGTATGCCAACATGTGAAAGTCTATTAGTGGGAATTCTAGTTGGCCAAGATGTTGTCTGCTCACTTTGCTGCATTGATAAATTCTTTGTTCAATTTGTCTGTGAAGATTCTCAGTCATCCAGGTGAGGTTATCTGGAAACTGAGCCATGGCAACTGGACTTCTTTTCTTGAGAGACTGAAATGTTTTGTTACTCATCCAAGCAGCTTCATCAGTTTCCTCAGACTGACAAAGCTGCTTGGATGAGTAGTGAAATGTTTCAGTCTCTCAAGAAAAGAAGTCCAGTTGCCATGACTCAACTTCCAGATTCTGTTCCTAAAGTGTTTTGGAATTTCAAATTTCATGTCATGCTTCCAAAATTATCAGAATTGAGTCTCAAGTAGGCCAGACTACAATATGTCACTCAAGATAGGTGACGTAGATGCAGAGGTCAGATGAGTTTAAAAGTTTGGGTCATGAAGTTCTGAGCAAATCACTGGAGGAAGTCTGTTGTCTTCACACCCGTGCTTTCAGACTAGTGGTCTCAATGGATTCGTTATATGCTATGATCCTACAAAGCAAAACAGAAATGCATATTTAGGTTTTGGCAAAAGAAAAATGAATCAGACAGTCTTACAGAGTACCATAAAGGGAAAAAAAAGCTATAATTATATATATTGCTCCACACCTTAAGTACTGTACAAATATCCCTGTTGTGCTGGCATATTCTGCTTAGGTATGGAAATTGCAGTTCTGTTAGTGGTTGAGTGACTGCATAGCTCTCTGGCTAGTTTGTGAGGCTGGGAAAAAGTCAAACCTCTTTCAAGCCAGTGCCCTAGTCTCAAGGTCAATATAGTTCTTCCAAAGTGGAAGACCACCTGGGAGGGTGCTGTTGTCGCCTAGGGGGAGCATCATGTTTTTCATGGGGGCTCCATCCATGTTCCCCATGAATGCACTTGAAAGAGAATGTTACAGAGCCAGGAAAAGGTGCAACAAGAGAGAGGGTGTCCATGATGAGCAAGGGGCTAGACTGAGCAACTTTCCTGTGGGTTGCAATTTCAAGTGCATTGATGGGGGAAATGGGCTGACATTTCAATTGTTTCACTTAAGGCAGTGTTGGCGAATCTGTGGCACAGGTGCCAAAGGTGGCACACAGATCCTTTCTGAGTGCACGCGACATTGCCCCCTCATAGCCATGGCACTTCCCCCTCTGCTCGGAGCATGCCACTGTGCTCCATGCAGAGAGCTGGGTGAAAGAGAGGCAGTGGCTTGTGGGCTTGTTCGTAGCTCCAGTTTGCTCTCCAGCCACGCTGTATTTGGGATGCCCAGAGCGGTGTGGCTGGAGACTAAACTGGGGTTACAAAGGAGGATGCTACCTTTTGGGAAAGTGAGGATCGAAGAGCAGCGGCACTAGCCTTCAGAAAAGTGAGGATCAAAGAGCAAGCTTTTGAATTTCCTGTGGCCACAGCAAGGGTGCTATGGCTGCCGGAAATTCAAAAGCCAGCTCTTCTTTCTATCCTTGCTTTCCCAAAGGGTAGCACCTAAAGCATTTGTAACCCAGGGTACTGCTGTGTTCAGGTTAAATTGCCATATTGGCACTTTGCAAAAATGAATGGGTTTTGAATTCCTGTTTGGTGACTTGGTCTCTAAATGTTTTGCCATCACTGACTTAAGACAAAGAGAAGACATGATAGAGCTATATAGAAGCGTGCGTGCTGATGAAAAGGTGAATAGGGTAAATGTTTCTCTGTCTCTGGTAAGACTAAATTCTGGATTCATTTAATGAAAGTTATTGGTTGGGGAGACAGGAAATATAGGAGTACTGTAAATAATAATAATAATAATATGAATCATCCAAAATTAAATTTCTTTGCTGCCAAATCAGCTGTCAAAAGCCAGTATAAAAAGTAAGGTCTTCACCTGTTGCTGGATGGACAAGACAGACGGGGCTAACCTATCTTCCTGAGGTAGAACATTCCAGAACCCGGGAGCAGCTGCAGGGAAGGCCCTTTCTTACATCTCCATCAAACATGCCAGAGAGGGTGGTGGGACTAAGAGAAGGGCCTCCCGAAAATATCTTAACCGAAGGCTCACACTGTATAGAGAGATATAAGGAGATAGTTCAGATAGCCTGGAGCCATTCCATGTAGGTCTTGATAGGTCATAACCTGCACCTGGACCTGGGCCCAAAAATGGCCCAGAAGGAAACTTGTGTGTTCCTTGTAACCGGCTCCATCAGCAGCCAAGATCTAGTGGCATTTCAAACCAACTGAAGTTTCCGTACTGCTGCCAAAGGCAGCCAAATACAAGACATAACAGTAATATAAGTAGGATGTAATTTAGGCATGTGTCACTGCAACCAAAACAAAATACATTAAGCAAAGATGATCATGCAGAACTGCATGCATTGTATAATTGTTCTCTGAACTGCTCTTCCCCCTTTCCCTCCTTATAATCCTGAGATTTCATTATTCTATCAATACAGAGGAAATATAAATAGGCTCAGTCGCAAACCTATTTTCTTATCTGCTAGGAGAGCCTGGTATTTTCAAGCCATGTATGTGTGCTGGTACTAGCCATTCCCTGGAAATCCACTGCTATGGGTGATAGCTCTATTTATATATCTTTGTTAGTATAATTGAATTTACATATGTTTGTTCAGACAGTTCCCCAAAATTATAATCATATTCTGAAATTACCACTAATTTCATGTCAGCAATCATAAAACTAAATTAGTTGTAACAAAGAGAACTAGAACAACCCATCTTCATGAATAGGCTTTGAAGTACAGGGGATAGTGTGCCTTCATTACAGTGGGATTTTGTAAGTTACTGAGGTAAAAAAGACATCAGCTTCTGGGGTTTTTCCCTGAATGGTGTCACTCGGTGAATGGTAGTGAACAAAGTGTATCTTGTAGAATAGATCATCTTGACTGCTGCCACTAGTATTGTCAACATTTAGGCCGCCCTTTGCCATATAAAACTTGGCATCCTTTTTCCTGCTTGCAGCTCAGGCATGATAAACATAGCACATTTCCCCACATTCATAAATTGGAAGGATCAAATTCATTCTGAGATGCATGCTGGGTTGTATAACATTTATATATTCTAACAGTAATTCTCCCCTCCCCATATACAGACTGAAGAAGCTCTAATAGATGGGCTAGATAGATGAATTGGCTCCCTCTATAATTATATCTCAAGGAATAAAATATGAAAGAAATTAGCAAATGATCCCAATGGGGCTCAAAGCTATCACTGATTTGGAGTGCCTAACTTAATTGTCTTCTAAAACCATCTCTATGTGAACAGGGGTCACTAGGGAACCGTTCAAGCCTTTATTTTCTTTTAGTCCAGTGACCCTTCATATCCTATCTACTCAGCAACTATCAGAGCACAAGACCATTCTGAAAAAAAAGATCTATTTATAGTACATAGCATTAATATGACTCAACATCATGTTGTTGTGGTGTAATAAAGCTGCAACCTGGTCTCTCAGTGTGGTCATAGGGACTGCAGAGAGGAAAACAGAGATCTTTTTATTTATTTATTTACAGTCCTTAGACCAGTCTCACACAAATACAAACATGCAATATAGTAAAACATGTTAGCAAGAGATCGTATTCTCCTGACTAGCGATTTTTCCTCTAAGCAGCGCCTATTGCCACACAACAACAACAACAACAACAACAACAAAAAGCGATAGTGATTATTTGTCTGATGGTGTTCCAATGGTTGAAAACTAAGAATCTTTTCACACGCATTTCTCTAATTCTAATTCTTCAGAACAGCACAACAGGTGATTCGATTAGGAAAGGGGAAAAGACCCGTTGTTGGCAAGGGTAACATTAGATTCTGGTGTTAATCACACTCAGTGATTCTTTCACCCCCCCTTTCACTGCAGAAGTCCTAGTCCACTGTGAAAAGCACAAAGACAGATCTCAACAAAACTCTGCCAGGAATTCACTGTAAGGAAGATGACCAAACATGGACTATTCTCATCCAGTTTGGGTTTGCATGCAGAATCAATTCCAATTGTTGCCCCAAGCAGCCGCTCAACAGGCAGATGAGAAACAAGCTGAAGAGCAGTTTTAAGCCAATTCATACATTCCCTGGGGCACTGAGTGTGCAGTTAAGATTATGTGCTCATGGCCTGATCATGTGAATGGGATAATGTCTAAGGCCAACAGTTCCCTCAGAGAATGGCAGGAATTTTCCTTGACTTTGGAAAATGGACTTGACTGTCCATAAACGTTACTACTTCACTAGTGCATGAACTGTCTTCTACATTACATTTGTCAAAAAAAAATGTTTGTAATTTAATTTGTAATTTAATGTTCTAAATGCAGAAATAAACTGCCAAAAGTTATAGAGAAGCTGGCTACTCAACTGCCTGCCACAATCTGCACAGGAACACTGTACCAATCTCCCAGATGTCGGCTAATGGAAATCCTAAATCAGAGAGGGGTAGATTCAGCTGAAGAGATTCCCTGTGCCACTGTACAGCAATTTCTTCTTCCAGCTGTGGGAGAAACTGCCATCTTAAATCATTCCCTACCCCTTGGTTTCCTAAATGACGCAGGCTAACCAATTCACCTATGCAAGTCACTCTAATAAGGACTCCCACCACATTTTTTTTGAGCAAGAGTAACAAATGACAGCATAGCTTTCATAAATTTTCAGTTCAAAAAGAGGGATTAGCATATTTACATTATAGATAAGCAAAAGAACAGCATGCTGTATCAGACCACAGGGTCATCTAGTCCAACAATCTGTCTGTACAGTGGTCAACTAGATATCTATAGGAATCCCTTCGGCAGCTTATGAATGCAACTGAACCTTCTGTTTTGCAAGCTAATCAACTCATATATAGGTGCATACTACCTCTGAAACAGTGTTTCCTTGCAGCCATGCTGGCCAAGTGGCCATGGACTTGCACAACACTGCCTCTTCGACTTGAATAGAGTTGAGCACCGCCCCTTAAATCGGATACAACTAGCACACATGTGCGGGGGGTGGGGAGCCTTTGCCTTTTTTACCTCTGAAACTAGGGCTGACCTATCATTATCCTGACTAGTAGCAATCGATAGCTGTCACCTACATGAATGGATGTACAGTATTTGTCCTTGAAAGCTATTTAGTTTGGGAGCCACCACTACATTCTATAGCACTAAATACCACAGTTCAATCATATGTTACATGGAGGAAGTACAGTATATTCCTTACAACCCTCATTGTAATTCTGCAGAGGAGGGACAGTAAAAGAACATTCTTTTTTCATGTTATAATTTTTACTTGTGAACTGACTTGCAACTGGTGTACAGGTTTGCAACAGGCCACTTACTAAGCTGAAATTTAAACTGTCCTTTTCCAGGTCTTAATTCAACACCCTGCCCACTGATCCGTGGAAGTTTTCAACTGTTCCTCTGGCATGTATGTGTATATGTATGCTTATTTCTCCTTCAGGTTTACAAAGAACCTTTCTCCTGATAAAATCAACCTGAGCACACTCAAAGGACAGGGGCAGCTGTCTAACCTTGAACTGGATGAAGAGGTTTTACAGAATGTACTGGATTTGCCCACCTGGCTAGCCATTACTAGAGTCTTTTGTAACAAGGCTTCCATCAAGGTGAGTTTAAACTCCTTAAATGTAACAAGAAATGTTTGATGTATGTTCAGGACATTTCCTTTTAAAAAAACACACACTACATTTTCCCAGCTTTTTTACACATATTTTAAACAAGCTTGGTTTTTGCAAGCCACTCTCTGGCTGTGTACCCAAATTGGTAATCTTCCCACATATGTGCAGTGAAATCTCCTGCAGTGGCTGGCACGAAAGGATCAAGTTCATAATCCCAGATTTTGTAGAAATTGCAAGCAGTCTGGTTACGTTGAATTTTAACTGGGTTGCAGTAGGTTGTTAGATGTCATATCTAAAATTGTTCTCTTGAAAGGCATAATTGTGGGGGTTGTGTTCAGTAATCGCAGTGGCGTATTAAGAGTCATGGTTATAAATTTATATACAATGTACAACATTCTATTCTTGAAAACTTGCCCCCAAGCTTTTATTGAAGCAGGAAATTGATTTTTTCAGTTGTTAAAGGCAAGTAATTGTTTAAACTCCATTGGAATTAGGCTTAGTGGCACAGACTTCATGCAGAATAGCTTGGGAAATAGTTAAATAATGATTTTTTATATTCGCATGATTAAAAGTATCAAATCTGTTGCAGTTAATACTCAAAACTGTTTCTCATGTAATGGCTTTTTGACATGGATGTTATTTCTTGGCATTTTGCATGTTTTAACATACAGTGGACCCTTGTATAACAAACAGCTTGTATAACATAAAATTTGTACAACATAAACAATTCTGGAGATAGGGGAAATTTGCTTAACATAATTGCCTATGGGGAAAATCCGTACAACATAAAAATGGGATCACTCCATTTTCAATGCATTCCTATGGGAATTTGTAAAAAGGAAAATTTGCTTAACATAATTTTATTTGGAACGAATTAATTCCTTTATACAAGGTATCACTGTATTTGCTACAAATGCCTGTAATTTTTTTAAATGCAAGTTTTAATAGCAGAAGTGTCTGTTTCTCCCTTCGCATAATCCTTGAGAAACCATGTTGTAAGTGTAGTAATGACCAGTTTTCTTTTTTGCTTTTCTAATGTTCAGTGTTTACATGCTTTTTATGTTCTCTATTTGTAATATAGCCATTGATACCCTTTTTGATAAATTGACAGGGCAGCATCACCCTTGTTAAAGTATAGTAAACAATATGGGAGTCAGTTGTTTGCTATATTCCAATTACAAAACCATGTAACTTGTACAAATAGCAGAAATCACTCATGTGTAGCATGACTCAGTATTTGGTCTGCCTTAGCAAATTTGCCTGTGAAAAGAATGCACAGCTCCATCTTGCTTTATGCGTTGGAAGGAGATGTATATTGTGTTAAAAGCAAAGCAATTTTAGAAAACAATTAGAGATGAAGGTTACATTTGTTGTTTCTAGACCTGCCATCACTGACCCTTAAGCTCTTATTTCTTAGCTACCATTTCAAAGTTAACTGGAATGGCAGACATTATATCCGTCCATCTAAAGGCTTTCAAGGACTCTAGTAAGCATTATAAAGTGGTTCTCACTACAGTGATTAAATTGGCTTAGATCCAAAGATCCCATTGTGTGAATGAAAAGCACTTCTACTTATGTGTATATGAAGAAGGGAGGGTACCCCCCCTCTAAAGAGTCAGCTTTCAGGAGCATGAGAAATTTCAAACTTACGCATGGGTGGACTGGTAACCTTCATGCACAATCAAGAGTGCCTTCAGTTTCTGTAAGTACTTGTATAATCCTTAGATGCAGGTTCTTGTTTCCCACATAGCTGTGTATTGGATTTATGCCTGTGATGAAATAGGGGTAAAAGCTTATAGAATACTAAATCAGGTGGTCTTAAGGAGCCAAAGCTGACTTGAGTTCAGAGGACATTTGATAAGGGATCATTCTGTCCTCAGTAAATTCTGTATGAACTGGAGCTGGAGTTTGCTGGAATCAATCCTGTTAACTTCACCCTGAATTTATTTTGTCATCAGAGAAGTTTCTGTTTGTTTAATATCAACTTTCTTGTTACAGATCCAGTGGACAAAGCTGAAGACTCACCCAATCTGTCTGGTAATGGCCTTGCTTGTCTTGTCTCTCATTAGAATTTATGTCTCTGGATTGTTGCTAAAAAGAGAGCACTTATTTCTAATCATGGAGCATGAGGGTGTGGAATCTGTCTGTACCTCAACCAAATTGGTCTCAGCCTTTGTGTGGTTTACCAAATTGCCTTGTGGGTTTACAGGTGTGGTTCTTTGTAGTTCATGTGCTGAAAATTAGAATGTTGGAAGATAAAAATGAAACTTAATTACTTGCCAAGTATGCTGCTCTGCCCTAGTTTTCAGGTATTCCACTTTTCATGAAACTGCCATGTGCTACAACCACTTGCCAGGACAAGAACATCACTCTACACTAATCAGTGGCTTGCTTCATAATGTCAAACTGTAACCTCCTGTTTGTAGCAAGCAAAAAGAGGACACAGAATGTCAACTATACTTGAGCTCTTTTTTTAAATCAAAAGACAGATGAATTAATTTGCAGTATCTGAAATATGCAAACTACTGGAGGTATTTGATGGCCATTTCAATTCAGAGCTGTTATATTAAACAAAGGTATGCTGGAGAGGTGTGCACATTATCAAAGCTTTGCTTTCTACTTAAGACTGGTATTGCTTGCAATGCAAACTTCTAAAAACATTTCTCAGACTAAATTATCCATAGGAGACTGAAAGCTCATAATTTGCTGTTGTGTGATATGGGGCAATATGGGACAGGAAGTCTTGAACTGATATCTTCTGCTTTTAGAAATCGTGTTGAATGTATAATCTGAAATATCTCCAGAGGAAGAATCATTTATAAAATAACAAGGGGGTTGGGAGTTAGGCTTATGAATTGCAAATTTAGCCATCCTTACATGGGATAGGCAGTGAGCGCTTTCTGCTCAGATAGCGCTAACACCTTCCTACTTGTCTTGTTTGCTTATCACAGTATTTGGATAAAGTTGAAGTGGAGATGCGAACCTGTGAAGAACCGCGGCCACCCAATGGACAGTCTCCCATCGCCCTTGCTTCAGGACAAAGGTTAATTAATTTTTGTCACTGTGATGTGTGGGATTTCTCAGGGTGGATTTGATTTAAATTGGTATAAATTATGATTTAGATCTCTTCCACTCAGGATGACTAGACTTAAAAATCTTACCCTCCCTTCCTTTAGAATGCACTGTTGTTTGCTGTAACCTTAAAACATATTTTTCACAAACTCCTGGCCCAGACCAACTGCACTCCTAGTGCTTCTCTCGATTCATTGGGACTTGGGTATCTGAAAGTATGTGCTTTCAGAGACGGAACTGGAGCTTGATTCTGTTTACACTACATTGCAAAAGGACAATAGCAAGAGTTGCCACTTCAAGGAATCAATATCAATTAGGGAACCTATTGAAAGGGATCCTGGAGATTATGATACAGGTTATTATATGAATTTCCAACATTATATTTTATTCAGAGGAAAATAAAATTCCAGGAATAACTTGAGTCAGAGATGGGAAATAGAGTTTATCAGACCTTTTTTCTCTCTTCCTGTTAACAAGTGTGTGTTGCTGGTGATATCTTCTAGAATCTAGACTCTGATGATAACCATCAAATAACTTAATAATATTATTCATTTTAATCATCATCTTAGAATTGCATTGCTGAAAGGGACCCTATGGATTGTAGAATCTAGAGTGAGTAAGGAAGAAGTAAGAAATAGTAACCTCAACAATATATTCAGAAGTTTTTTTTTTAAAAAAATGTGTGCCATCAAGTCAGTTCTGACATATGGCAACCCTTTTCAGGGTTTTCTAGATAGAGAACACACAGACATAGTTGACCATTCTCTTCTTCTAGGAGTGCCCTGAGACTGTCCAGCCTGCCCCAAGGTCATTCAGGCTTGATATTTTGGAATGGAGCCTATAGAACCTTAAAAAAATGAGGCCCAAATCCCAGAACTGTTGAATGCTATTTTTAAAACTTTAAATCTACAATAGGGTTACATGGTTTCATAATTCAGAGTTGAAATTTATAGTTTTTATTCTGAAATATTCTCTGTGCTATAAAACTTTTTGAATTTAAAAAAAATCAGCTTGAAGCCTTTTTAAAATAAAAAATCCCAAAGCATTGTAATTATTTTGTTTAAAATATTTAAATTTAAATTTTAACAAATCCGGTTTCAATTACAAGATCCATTTTCCCAGTTTGTTTGATGTTGGATCAAACGTCCTAATGCAAGTTCTTTTACTTTTCCATTTTTTGCTACATGAGACATCATGGAACAGCTTAGCTTTGATGTTTTACATTGAACTTTCTGGCTGATGCATCTTTCTTGTTTTATTCAGTAATCAGTATCAATACCAATGGGAACTTCATTTGTAGGTGGATGGCTTTGGTGGAATTACAGCCATCCCGTCTTTCTGTTATGATGCAAAAGTGAGGAGCAACAGTATCTCTTTTAGGGCTAAACTGGATAAGTTGTGGAATTGTTAGTATTTTAGTTGCTATTTCCCCCCTTCATTGAATTTCAAGTGTAAATTTTTGCTATATTGATATTCATTATTAAATACTAATTTCAATCAAAACCAGATTGTTTTAGGAAACCAACTACAGCATCAAGAAACTTGCTCAGAAAGTTTGGGGAACAAGAAGCTTATGAACTACATTTCTGTTTTAGTTGTTTTTTTGCTAAAAAAAATCCAAACCAATTTATTTCTCCATGGGAAAGTTAA
>JAHTLZ010000129.1:57962579-57981963 GCA_023846285.1 Phrynocephalus versicolor
TTTTTTTCTACCTTTGCTGCTGGATGTGACCTTGAAAAGTATAAGTTCATGATATGGCAAGATTTATTTGTTATATAGTACTATATGCACATTTAACAAAATGTGATATACAATTGAAAGAGTCTATACCAGTGGTTCTCAACCTGGGGGTCCCCTGATGTTCCTGGACTGCAACTCCCAGAAATCCTGGCCATCTCAGCTAGTGATGAAGACTTCTGGGAGCTGCAGTCCAGGGACATCTGGGGACCCACGGGTTGAGAACCACTGGTCTATACCTTGCTTTGTGCCAGAGAAGACACAGCTGAATGTTCGTTGTTGAGGGCCGTCAAGTTGCCTCTGACTCATGGCAACCCATGAGTGAGAGATCTCCAGAATGTTCTGTCCTCAACAGCTCTACTCAACAATTCCATATCTCGATCCTGTGGGTTCCTTTTGGCAGTCAGTCCATCTCGTATTGCACTTTCTCATTCTTGCTGCCTTCCAGCTTTCCTAGCATTATTATCTTCTCCAGAGAATCTTGCTTTTTCATGATGTGCCCAGAGTAGGAGAACTACAACTTTCATATACTAAAAATGCATTCTAGGTCGAATTTATTTGCTTATTTATTTATGTAATTTATATCCTAACCATCTAGCCAAAGGCTACTCTGGGTGGTGAACAACAGTGCAATAAGCATAAGCATAATGCAGACACAAAAAATCTCAAACAATATAGATATTAACAAATATAAATGGGATATTTATTAACTAAAACTAAAACTAAACAGGGTAAAAACACACCGAAGAAACAGATTAACAAAGCAAAGTCAGAAGCAGAATTAAACAAGAAGTTAATAGCATCAGCTGCATATTCTGAAACCAGAATATAATGTGTTAGAAACAATGGGAGTGGGGTGGGGATAAATTGGGGACCCCATCACACCCCAAATTGGCTATTGGACAGAGAAGAAACTTCACAGGAAACATTCTGAAGCTCATTTGAGAAAATCGGCCTTTCCTTTTGACCCTTTTTCTAGTTCGATTCAATCACCAAATCAGGACATGCTGTTCAGGAAGATTGTGGCTTAAATTTAATGTTGTACATGAATGTTAGAGTGGTGGGGGTTTTCTTCTGCTCTCCCCAGTTCACCATTTTCTGTTGTGCCACCCCCCCAAAAAAATTGTTCTGAAGGATTTGTCAGCCTTTTGATGTATGCTTTTAAGGCACGTGGGGTGGCAGAATTGCTCCTCTCTGTTTGTTAATTAAACCTGTTTCAGCAGCCAAAAAAAAATCCCTATTGGGTCCCCCCCCCCATTATTTTATTTTGCAGTAAATTTAACCTGAAGAAGAATTTTATACAGAATTGACAGGAAACATTTCAGTATTCAAAGCAGACATGCCAGTTGAACTAGCATAATAATTCATCTACTATTTTAGGTTGTGACTTGGTGCACTTGATGTAATTGTTTGGTGTGATGAACCTTGTTTATTTCTGGTCTTGATGACATGATTTGCTTCTGAACACCTGAATTCCTGGCTGAACACTGTGGTTGCCTATTTAGACCCCCTGGTCCTTTCCAGCCATAAGGTTTTATTTTACCATTTGTATTATTTGAGTGTCACATTCTATTCAGTGGGTATCTGTGCTGCTTTGGAGAATAGAGAAATATGAACTTGTTTACCTTTGTTACTGCTAAAACGTCGTTACAAAAACATTTGAGGCACAGTTAATATTAAGTAATATATTCTAATATGCTGAGGCTACACAGTTTATAGCTAATCAGGGTTGGGACAGGGAGAAATTAGACATAGAGTTGGTCACAACTGTAACAACACAGCAAAAACAGAAATGTACTTGATACTTCAGCAGGATTGGAATACTAACATTTTGGTTTACCTCCAACTTGCAACACTGGATTTAATGCCTGGTCTGTGATGCTTAACTTAAACCTGCCCTAGAACAATGTTATGTATTGTAAAGAGCTAAAGCTTTCTGCTGTATTAAAAGCTGTCCCTACTTCCCCACAGTGAATATGGCTTTGCCGAGAAAGTAGTAGAGGGAATGTTTATTGTTGTGAATTCAATCACCATCAAGATCCACTCCAAGGCCTTCCATGCTTCTTTTGAACTATGGCAGCTACAAGGATACAGTGTTAATCCCAACTGGCAGCAAAGTGACCTGCGTTTCACCCGTATCACGGATTCACACAGAGGAGAGGTAAGAGGATCTCCAAGCTGGAATATCTTCTGTTGTCTTGCATGATTTTTTAAAAAGATTTTGCATCTTGACTGAATTCTCTCTATGTTTTTGTGGAGTTGTGCTATGATAGCTTTGCCTCCCTCAGTCTCCACTGTATCTTTGGCAGTGACTACTATGGGATGAATCAATGCCCTAATGCTGATACCTAACCATGTGTCATTTTGAAACAAGATGGATGGGGGTGGATATCTGCATTTTTCATTTTAGAATTGAAACATGCAGCATATCTTATCTCAGGAAAATACTTTCTATTCAGCATTAAAACTAAGGTTTCTTCCTCCCTTCCACTTTTACTTTTACTTTTACTTTCTTTTATTTTTACATTTATTTGGGGGGTCTTTATTTCTCCTCTTTCCTCTTAAATGCAGGTTCTCACATTTAAAGAACTCACTTGGCAGACTCTTCGGATAGAAGCAGATGCTACAGAAAATGGAGAACAAGATCCTGCCACCACTCCCCTACGGCTTATTACTAACCAGGGCAGAATCCAAATATCTCTAAAGAGGAAGGTATATATTCATGATCTTGGAGAAAATGGTTTTGGATAGAATTCTTAATATAAATGTTTAGAACCTCACTGTGAGTTCCCAAGGCTGAGTAGGTCTTCTGAATCCTATTGCACTATTCCATCCACATCACTACACTGGGTCTCCTACCATCTGGAGGTAGAAAGAATACTTCATAATTGATTTCTTAACCTATATTTTTTCTTCTTCTTTGAAAAGTGTGTTGTGGGCATATCAGTGTATGTACGAGCATAAGAGCAAAAGAAGAGCCCTGATGGATCAGGCCAAGGGCCCATCTAGTCCAGGTTCCTGTATTACAGTGGCCCCACCAGATGCCTCTGGGAGCACATGAGATATCTAGATAGCTGCCCCTGATACCACTCCCTTTTTAAGTCTGAAGATAATATGGATCCCCATCATGGATTGTAACCTCCAATGAACTTCTCCTCCAGAAATCTGTCCGATCCCTTTTTAAAGGAATCTAGACCAGAAGCCATCACTATATCCAGTGGCAAGGAGTTCCATAGACTAACAACATAACATATGGCATATAAACACACCCAGAAATTGGAGCTAGAGAGTCAGTGGATTAATTCATAGAACATTAACATGGGTTTTCGATGTGTAGGAGCAGAAGATCGGGAATAATAACCTGTGCTCAAGGCAGAAACCATGCTGCCGCAGGATCGCCTTATAAAGCCCTTAATCGCTCAGTTTTGTTGGTGTCTTTCCATGAATGGTAAGCTCTGAGCTCACTGAGAAAATGCACTTCCCACCAAATTTTACATGGAAATATCTAGAAGTTACACGATTAACTAAATAAGTTGCTGCACTCCCAGTTGTTTGTATATTTTGTCCCAATAAATTACATGTTATTATGATTCCAAAGAGCAGTGAGATAATTGCCTTTGGACCACTTATTTGTGTAAAACTTTTCTCTGTTTGTTTATGAGACAGACAAAGGACTGCAATGTGGTGGCCTCCAAACTGATGTTCCTCCTTGATGACTTGTTGTGGGTGCTGACTGATTCTCAGCTGAAGGCAATGATGAAATATGCAGAATCCTTGAGTGAAGCCATGGAGAAATCAGCCCAGCAGAGGAAGAGTATGGCTCCTGAACCTGTCCAGGTAGATTGCTGTGGCACACCTGCCTACTGTGACAGTGAGCAATTGCAGCCTAGCAAAATCAAAGATGAATTTTATATGGGATTTTATATTTTCTGCCTCTGTTGGATAGCTGACCTGTCTTCATATACTGTAGCTTGTATTTCTCCCCTGCAATTAATTTTCCATGTAAAATAGGTGTTACTTTGCTGTTGCTTTAGTGCCTGTCCACTTGTGTACATTTCCAGGTTTTGTCTGTGTGTTTAAATCACGATGTTAAGAGATAAAAAACCCTTTTAATTTCTGTTAAATTGTTGCTAACTTGGTGTGTATATATACATGTACTTGGATGTGAGTACTACGTGCTTTTTATTTTCCATATGTCTTTCAAATCATCTGCACGGTTATTAGTGCAAGCTTTTGCAAAAGTGAGGGACAGATTTATCATCTATATTCATTTCATTTACAGTTCTTTAGCTCAGATCCTTTGTGCTTCAGCTATTAGTGTCACAGTACTTTCCCGCAAGTAGTAAATTACAGGAGCCCTTGTTTTCTTAACATAGTTCAACATACAAATATGTTGACAAAATGGAAACAGTTACTCCAAGGTCCTTATATTCCTGCCATGTCGATTCACATTCGTAGCTGCATTTTAATGTCACGGTCCATTATTATTGTTTTTCAAAGCCTTTCTCTCTCCCCTACCTCGGTGTCTAAGGTATTTCTTTACAGAGCTAGTGTAGTGTTGTTTAGTGGAATATGTGATCTCCTGCCTCATAAAATATATCTGTTGTTTCCTTTGATTCTGCATGGATACATGCAGACTTAATTTCTCTGTATCATAGATCACACCTCCTGCTCCCAGTGCACATCAGTCCTGGCACCACTCATTTGGGAGCAGCCACAAAGCAATCAGCCAGTATTTTGAGAAACATGATATGAAAGAGTCTTCTTATCATCTTCTTATCTCCCGTTTGGATCTGCACATCTGTGATGACAGTCACACTCGAGAGACAGGTACCTAATCATAAGCTGAAACAGGAAGAATGTGGTGTAGAACAGTAGTTCTCAACCTTTGGGTCCCCAGATGTTCCTGAACTGTAACTCCCAGAAATCCCTTCCAGCACAGCGAGTGGTGGAGGCTTCTGGGAGTTGCAGTCCAGGAACATCTGGGAACCCACAGGTTGAGAACCATTGGTGTAGAAGAATGAATGCCTGTGTATTGGGTTTTAGAATTAAAAAGCACTGTTATTGGATGCATCCTCTTTCTACTTCCTACCCCGCATCTTTTATTTATTTTTTCCTTTCAGGATTTTGATTTTTAAATTGTGAACACTTACAAAAATAATTGTAGCGCCTTGAGAGTTTGGTGACTTGCTTTGGCAAAGTCAAGTTAATAAGGTGGATACTAATTTTAAAAAACAGTTGATAGATTCCTTGTGGTGGGCTACTTTGTGCAAGTATTTGGCTTTTAAAACTGAGAGAAAAATTAGGCAGCTTAGCTTCTATACCAGGGGTGTAGAATCAGAGTACCTTTGCTTCATACTCATGGTAGAACAATAGATTGTAAAGAAACAATCCAGATCCATGCATCACATTTGAGATATGATGTTGCAGTAGGGGAAAACAAAGAGGAAAAAAAAAACTCTTTCTCATATTTTTCCATCTGTTAAAAAACCCCATGTATAAGACAACTCCCATTTTTTCAACAAAAAAATCACAGTTTCGCAATCACACTGCTCTCCCCTTGATTTATTTCGTCCATCTATTTTTAGTCTAACAATTTCGGACAAAAATATATTCTGATATATGGAAAAATACTGTATTTTCACCTTGACTTTTTTCACAGTCCCCTGGGGTTTCACATCTCTGCTTTCAGCGTTACATTTTTTTTTAAAAAACAAGATTGTTTATTTGTTTCCAAAATAGAAGCCCTTTTAATGGAAATAATGGTTGGATTTAGTACTTAACCTTTTCTCTAACCACTGGAGCTCTTCCTCAGATGCTGTACCCCATTTATTTTAAATTAATTTTCACTACCGACATATTTGGTTAAAGGCAAGGTAAATCTCACAGGTGAATGTTTTCCTCTATTCAGCCTGTTTCTTGTCTGTTACACATCATCCTTCTGCCCCATATTTCTTTTTCTCGGCATATATAATTTTGGGAATCTAAGCTTCCCTTTGCTGCAGTTTAATTGGACTCATTTGCATTTATTTATTTATTTTGAATATTTTTACCCCACCTTTCTCCTTGGAAAAGGACCCGGTAGTTTACAATAAATAGCGACAATATTCAGCCCGGAATATTTAAGACATATTCAAATTAAGAACAAGGAATTAGGAGAGGCATCTTAGAAGATTAAAAGATAACATTAAAGCTACAAAAATCCATTTTGAGGGGTGGAAACTAACATGGAAATCACTGTTGTCCTTATGAAATCAGTCAATACAATCATGTATGGTAATCAATATAAAAGTAAATAGAACCTCATTCACGGAAAGCTTGCCTGAAGAGGAAGGTCTTTGCTTGCTTCCGGAAAGACAGCAGAGATGGGGCAGCCCTAGCCTCCAATAGGAGGGAGTTCCAGAGTCTGGGAGCAGCAACAGAGAAGGCCCTTTCATGTGTTCTTATGAGACTCACCTGTGAAGGTGGCAGGATGGAGAGATAGACCTCTCATGATGACCTTAGCAGCCGAGCTGGTTCATAATGTGAGATTCTGTCTTTGAGGTAGTTTTGGACCCAGGCTATTTTGTGCTTTGTAGTTTACGGTCAGCAACTTGAATTGTGCCTGATAGCTGATTGCCAGTCAGTAGAGCTGCTTTAGTATGGGTGTAATGTGATCTCTGTAACCTACCCCAGTCAGCAATCTGGCCGCTGCGTTCTGGACCCGTTGAAGTTTCCTGAGAGGTAGAGTTGAGTGTCATCAGCATACTGGTGACACTTAACCCCAAAACTCTGAATAATTTCCCCAGGGGTTTCATATAAATGTTAAGTAACATAGGAGGCAGAACAGAACTCTGTGGGACTCCGCAGGTTAGTGGCTGTGGTGTTGAACACGAGTCTCCCTATCAGCACTTTCTTCATTCTCTCCTGCAGGAAAGGCTGAAGCCACCGTTTCATAGAGACAAGTCAGGCCAATGCTGTGGTCGGTAGTAGTGTCAAAAGCAGCTAAAAAGTCCAGTAAAACCAAAAGGGACACAGATCCCCTATCCATTTCCCTGCGTAGGTCATCTACCAATGCAGCCATTGCCGCCTCAATCCCATAACCAGGCCTGAAGCTAGATTGAACTGGATCCAGATAATTTATCTCATCCAGAAACCTCTGGAGCTGCGAGGCCACTACCTGCTGTAGGACTTTACCCAAGAATGGGATGTTAAATACTGGTTGGTAGTTGTTCAGTATCGTTGGATCTAAAGAGGGATTTTTTTTAAGGATATTGATGGAAGTTAAAATTTAGTGTTCTTTTTTTAGCAAATGGACCTAACTCAGGGTTGGATTTACCTGGTCTATTTAATTGTGAAAAAGTACTTGAGCCCTTTCCAATTTCTTGGTTACTAAGGTGTTTGGAAATCTGCCTGTGAAATCTGGAATAAATGAACTAAACTATGTATGCTGTTTATTTTTTAGAAGAATTTTCCCTGTGTTTTCTGGTAATATTTCTTTCCTCCTCTGAAAATGTCTGAAGCAATTAAAAAATTACCTTCATTGAGAACCGCCTTGCAATCGAAGGGCTTTTCCCTCCTAATCTTGGATTTGTTTTCTCTGTAGTATTACTTGCTGTGTGAATGCTCTTCATTTACAATATCTCCTGTTGTCGATCCCTTCTTCTTGCATGGTAGATAGACTCTTTGTTCTGTTTGGAAAAAAAAATCAGTGGACTATGGTAATTGTGCAAATACCCCCAACCTTTGATGTGGGGTCTCACATGGTTGGCTGTGTTGGGAAAACTGATAGTAACAGATTTCCCAGTGTTTGACCAGTTTACACAAGAGACATCTCGCTGAAGATGAAAGCCACTTGTGCAACTACAATTGTGTAAGAGTGATGATGTGGGTGTGTCCGCTGGTAGTAACGAAGGCGAAGAGAAGAGGAAAGAAGAAGATGCAGGGAAAGTGATGACAGAGATGGAAAAGATAACAAGTCCTAAAAGGAAGACGAACAAGGGACAGAGAGAGATGAATCCGGATGTGGAAAAGGAGATTGAGGGTCCTACTATTGGAAGCTTCTTTGCGGTAGCTCAAGAAGCATTAAACTGGAGGGCTCATGTGAGACGTGTCAGGAGAGAGAAACATGATAAGGAGATACAAGTAAACGAATGGAAAGCAGCAGGGAAAAACATGTCATCCCAAATGGAATATCTTGGGGTTGGGATCGGAAGAGGAATACAAGTAGATATGAGATCCAGGAAGTTAATGTATAATGTGGGGGTGCAAGTGGAAATAGATGTGGTGAGGAGGCACGTGGTAGGCAAATCATGGCACATAGGGGGGCAAGTTAATCTGGACCAGGATAAGGTTAAGAGGGATGTAGGAGTGCAGGCGATGGTGAGTGGTCGTCAGAAATTATTCAAAGATGTAGAGACACAGACGAGAGTGATTGACAGGATAGGATTGGCACAAGACGAGGGGAGGGGTAAGAAGGAGCGTGCGACTCAAACGGAGAGGAGAGTAATGCTCCTAACGGAAAAGGGCATTCAGACAGGGGAGGCAGAAGGAGGAGAGGCAGGAGTGAGTCGGTCTTCTCTGTTACCTCCTAGTTATGTAGGGCTGCCCTTGCCTACGCCTGCGGGGCCGCCGATGATTAGGGCCAACCGTCCTTCAGTGAGACCCGATCTCAATAGGAGGGTTCCGGATTCGAATCCGCCCCGATGGATCCCCGGGTGGGGATGGAGCACGGAATTGGATTACAGCCTTCAAGGGTTTGGTCTCCCATATATGAGGCTAGGTCAATTCCCTCATGCAGCTCCCCCCAAATAAGTATGCATAACCCGTTCAGGAAAGATTGTATTGTTTATGATCCCCCTTTCAATCCAAGTTTGGATCCCCCGTTGTTATTACCTTATACAGATGGTTGGACAAGATCTGATACAAACAAGAAGCCATTGGATGTTGCAAATAAAAGTTTAATAGATTTTGGAAATAATCAAGCCTCACATTCTCTTTCATCCGTGGAACCGCCCATAGACTTATTAGGACTCTTACAAATTCCCGCATGTTTTTTTGCAGCAGGGTTCTTTCTGGTCTTGATTATTAAACAGCTTATCTTTTAAAAGGGAAGTTTAGTTCTTTTCTCTGTTCCTTGCACGTTCCTCTAATTTCTTTCCTTTCTTTCATTCACATCAGAGTGCATATTTCACAGCAGTTTCATTACTTGCAGCTGTGAGCATGCTTGAGAAATTGGTTTCTTTCCATGCTCTCAGTATGTACCATTAATGCTGTCCTGTATTTGTGTGTCGCAATATGGTGTGTGTGTGTATGGGGAGGGAATTGGGACTATTGGCAGTAGATTTTTTTTTATTTTTGGTATAACAAATCTTTCAAGATGGCTTATAATAACATTTAATGTAATTCTCTGACATACTGTATTGTAAAATGTACTTTGGTACTACCCAAAGAATTCATGAAGGATATCTTGGATTCTAGTGTTTTTTAAATGGCCCTTCAGCTGAGTTGTACTCAGAACTATTCATTTGAAGGCATTCAGAATGTTATCTTTGGATGCCAAGGATTTACTCTACGTTTGCTAGACCGCTTCTGCTGAAAATGCTTTTCTTTTTTCTTTGAAGGACCAAAAGAAAATAGCTGTAGCCATTGCTATTTGGAATCTGTCATTATGAAAATGCTTAATTCACTCATGCTCAAAGAAGGCCTGCACACACAGTTATGATGTTCCTCATAGAAACTAAAGTATGTGGCAATCCTATTTTGAAATGCTGTTTGGTTTTTGTTTTTAACATAGGTGCTTCCAAACATGGAATAACAGGAGGAGCAATGCAATTAACATTTAAGAGGATGGCCTTTGACTATTACCCTTTCCACTGGGCAGGTAAAGGCATGTTGTGTCTCATCTGTGAAGCAGACACTGGGCCAAATCCTGTTGGCATAACTTTGCTCCTGCATAACTTGGATTGGGAGCCAGAAGCATTTAGTTGAAGCTCATGGAAAGTTTCCTATCTCTGTCACACACACACACCACCCACCTTCTGATGTTCCCTAGGGCTCCCTTTTGCCTCGGGGAAACCTTTGGGAGTTTTGGGACCAAGGGCAGGGAACCATTTAATAGTAAATCACTGTTGGTGGTCCTGTTCCCAGTGGTAGCAATCTCGTGGCAGGTGTCTGTGCCCCGCCCCCTGGTATTAAGGTCTCCTCCACCCCAGTCCTGAGGCTCCCAAAGGCTTCCCTAGGGCAAAAGGGAGCTCTGGGAACGATCAGACCTGAAAGGAAGGTGGATAGGAAACTTTCCCTGAGTTTAAATTATATATTAAATTATATATTTCTGATGCCAGACCCAGAGTAAGGCCGTAAGATTTTACTTATTGTGTCTTATCTGAAACAGAGTTATTAATATTAGGAGTTTAAAAGTTAATTCAACTTAATGTTATTTTTACTGAAGTATTCTAGTAAGCTGTGATCTGGTACCAACAATCTTCTGCCCCACCAAGTGGAGTGGATGGAGAGGGTGTGATGAGGCACAAACACAATACATAGGGGAAATCGTCTTGGTATTTGAATTTATTTATTTTTTAAAGTAAAATTTGTATACATTGTTGGTTGCGGACACCAAGGTTATTCACTTAAAGTTAACAGCCAAAAAACAACTTATTTTAGGTGGCAATAACCACTAGATAGCTTTAGCCATTGTAAAACACTTTCCTGCATAGCCATCATACTACCATTGAACAGAATACATTTCCTCCCCAGCAGTGTTAATCTGTACAACATTTGTGCAACAGGAGTCAGAAGAACTGAGCGCAACTGGTTAGAACATGTATTGTGCATAATTCCCTAAGATGCACTCAGAAGCAGAGAGAAGGGAAATGCCTTAGAATGTATTTCTGGCTTGAAATCCAAATGGCAATATTTGTTCAGCTAAGAGATGGACAGTACTAACGGGAGAATATCATGTGCCAACCAATTCCTGTCTGTATTTTACTGTGCAATTAATGGGGGGAAATAATATGTAGCTTGCTTCTTTTGAGAGAGGTGTTCCAAATAAAGGACAATTAAGGAACGGTTCACGGTGAAGCAGCTCAGAGAGGGAGACTGAGAAAGAACTGTGGTGTTGATATGAAGCCATTGTTTTTTATTCAGGAGACAGTTGCAAACACTGGGTGCAGTACTGTAATGCTATGGAGACCCGAGAAGAGTGGGCCAAAAAGCTGGTGGAAGAATTCCAAAGCAAGATGTCACACCAGGATGAAGAAATTAGTGCTGCTGCTTCTAAAAGTGCAGGAAGGGAATCTCCCTTCAAAAAGAAACCAGGTAAAATACAAGCCGAGTATGGAATATACAGGAGCCTTGTGGTGTAGTTGCTCAGCTGCAGCACTGCATTCAAGACTTTGCTCATGGCTTGAGTTTGGTCCCAGTCTCAGGTAGCTGGCTCAAGGCTGACTCAGCCTTCCATCCTTCTGAGTTTCAGAGAGATTAGCTGTGTTAGTCTTTTCAAGAATTTCAGTGTGGAGGGTGTGCGTCTACACAATGTGTAGCCTGCATACATTTAAAAATTGTAAACCACATAGAGAGTGCTTAAAGTGCTATGGGTGATATATCATCATCATCATCATCATCATCATCATCATCTTAGTACTGCAAATCTGGAAGGGACGCTGTGGATCATGGAGTCCAGTCCCTCTCATGGAGGCACAACGGGGAATTGAACTCCCAACATCTGGGCCTGCAGACAAACACCTAAACCTCTGAGTTGTATAAACAGAACCCTTTGCTTTAATCAAGAAGTCAGTAGCTTTTGGATGCATTTGGGAAGCCACCATTTGGATAAATGTATTCTGTGAACTGCTACTGAAGCCACCACCTTATATTGTGGCCGAATCATGGATGTGTCAATGCTGGAAAACTGTATCAGGGAAAGAAATGTTATGTCATTGTTTGAATTAAGAGTCTATTTTGTTTGTGCTGTCCATCTAGCTGTAGAGTATCATGTTTTTTTGTTGCAGACAGTAAGCAAAGCAAAGTGTTCTGCTTAAATATCTCCCCGTAGCACTTCAAGCACTCTCTGGACGGTTTACAATTTAATTGTGCAGGCTACACATTGCAACCCCAGCAAGCTGGGTACTCATTTTCCCAATATCAGAAGGATAGAAGTCTGTGTCAACCTTGAGCCGGCTGCCTGGGATTGAACCCCAGGTCGTGAGCATGATTTTAGCTGAGGTACAAGCATTTAACCACTGTGCCATGAGGCTTCAATAGTCATCCCTTGTTTTAATAGAGATGGTTCTGCTACTTTATTTTGAGTTCAGAGTTAAACCATGGAGTCTGTTTGTATTGCACATTTTCTAAAACTATTGAACGTTTGTTGCTGTAGTTAGATGGGAAGGTGGGCTAGAACTCCAGAAGGCCATTTGGGAGATTAAGCCATATAAACAGCACCCTTCCCTCCTTCAGTAACTGTCCAGGAGGACTAAGGTTAAGGGTGCGATGCAGCAGAAAGCCAGACCAATATGTGGCACAACTAGTGGCAGTGTGAGTTTATAAATTTCCAAGGGTATACTGCTGTTGCTTTCATCACACTCCAAGCTTCCTTCTCTTCTTCTTACTTCAGTATTTGTGTTAATCTTCTGCACCCATAGAGTCAATTTCTCAGCTCCATTGACTTAGTGGGACTACATACTGTAGTTGTGACTTATTACTGGATTATAGTTAATGCGTCTGATATTGGGGAAAGCTAGGAGCCCATATGTTCCTATCGTACTGTCTCCAGGAAAAATTGTTTTGTTGCTGTTGCTGCTAATACCTTCTCATTGTTAATGTGTGCAGAATCAGCTGGTTTGTGCTTTAGCTGAGTCCACTGCCTACTGGTCTTCACATCAGCCAAGTCTTCTTCCACTAAATGCGAGTGCAAGACAGCCATGGACTCTGGCTTCATTAGGTGAAGCAGAGGAACAGGTCTTGAAAGGCAGAACTCTCTGTTCTGTCCTAACCTTGTTTTTGATAAATAGGCAGTTTTCAGAGGAGAGAAAAGGCAACCTAGAGGGAGTGAGCAGAAGAAGGCAACTAACCGTGTGAGAAATGCACTTCCCAGCAAACTCTGTGAATGTGAAAATTAAATCTGCTTTCCAAAATTCCAGCCATGCAGAAACAGAAAGGTCTTGAGTCTGATTTCTGTCACATCATGAAGGGAAGAATCAGGCATTTTAGTGGTATATTATAACTACAAAGTTAACAAGCTTATAACTCTCCATTTTGGTTTTTGTTTCTTCTGTTTTGTTTCCAGATTATTAGGGAAGATAACGCCAGCTGTTCCGTAGGTCTTGGAACTGCCTGAATACTGTATTTATTTCCAAGTGCCATCCTTCTCACATCACTAGAGCAAACACTTTTAAACTCCTTGCTGCTCCATATATGTATTAGTTCCTGTCTTTGTTCACCACCACCCTCCTGCTGTACAGCTGGGCTGGCTGTAGGGGGGAAGAGATAACTGAAAACCACAATTAATAGCTAGACCAGTGATGGCGAACCTATGGCACGGGTGCCAAAGGTGGCACTCAGAGCCCTTTCTGTGGGCACCTGACATCGACCCTTCATAGCCACCTGTATTCAGGTTAAATGGCTGTATTGGCACTTTGCAAAAAATATAGTGGGTTTTGAATTGCAGTTTGGGCACTCGGTCTCTAAAAGGTTCGCCATCACTGAGCTAGACAATCAGAAAGTGCTGCATTTTCCCAGCCAGTGCCTGTGTTTGTGGAGCAGGAGACGGGGTACCCAAAAAGACAGAGTACTACAGTCCTTCTGTGTAGTTTTATTTCCTTAGGAATTGTTCCAAATCAATTTAAAGGGTGGGAAAGACAGAGTGCTATCAAGTGCTGCTGAAAGGTAGATATTTGTCTATTTTGATGTTTTAAATTTTCTTTAAGACACTTCCAGTTCTCAGAAAAGCTCCCCAGAGAAAGGGATACCTCTGACAAGCACACCGCCTCCTGCACTGTTTGGATTGACGCGGCCCACATGGAGTAGACTCAGGTCGAGCTGTCTGGTTGTCCGAGTTGATGATTTGGATATTCATCAGGTAAAGTCCTAAAAGTTATTGGTGGAAGTGACGGACATGTGGACAGTTCTCATTGTTTAAATCTCATTTCCATGGCCCTCTCTTGTGAATATCACTACATCATTACATCCCGTCATTTTTGCAATGATCTTTTATTACTGCGGGCAATATACTTTCTCTTATTGCTTACCTGGTACTTATACATTGCTCCTTGTTTTTTCTTGCCACCTTGTAAGCAAAAGCATAAATAGCTTTATGCGTTTCTGTTTTATTTATCATAATAATCTAAAGTTGATCTTAAATAATCTTAGTGGAAATGCTATTTTATGACTTATGCAAGGCTTTTAGTGAGTATTTTTCACTTCAAGTTTCTACACTTTTAATTACATATTTCACACTGAGCTTTTCCCCCATGGAACTAGATTAAAGATTGTTCCACCGTGTAAGAACTAGGGACTGCTCTTTGGAAAACAGTATCACCATGATAGTCACCAAGGTCCCCTCCCCTTTTATCAGCCTTTTTTTGCTTAGAATACTTCTGAAGCAAACAGAATCAGAGCCTTCTGCCTTATTTGGACAATCATTTTTCATACCTTTAGTGCCGCCCACCACTTACTGTTTTTTTCAGGTTTCTACAGCTGGACAGCACAGCAAGAAACCTTCAACACTGCTGTCATGCAGGAAGAAATCCCTCAATCCTCCTGACCAGACCTCAGCCATTCATGTAGAGTTCACTGAATACTACCTCCCAGACAATCCAGACTTTCTAGGTATGTATCTGACATTTCTTGGGAGTCTGCATCTTTCATTCGCCCTCCATAAATGCTTACCCCTCTTTTCCCCTGTGTTTGTTATTGTTTTTAGGGACACTTATGTTGTATCTCAGTGTCTAGATCAAGGGAGGTGATAGTGCCACTCTATTCTGCTCTGGTCAGACCCCACCTGGAGTACTGTGTCCAGTTCTGTGCGCCTCAGTTTAAAAAGGATGTTGACAACCTCGAGCGGGTGCAGAGGAGGGCGACTAGGATGGTTGAAGGCCTGGAAGAGATGTCTTATGAAGAACGGCTTAGGGAACTGGGAATGTTTAGCCTGTCAAAAAGAAGACTGAGAGGGGATATGATAGCTATGTTTAAGTATCTGAAAGGATGTCATATTGAAGAGGGAACAGGTTTGTTCTCCATGGCTTCAGAGACTAGGACTCGGGGCAATGGTTTCAAACTACAGGAAAAGAGATTCCATTTGAACATTCGGAAGAACTTCATGACAGTTAGAGCTGTTTGGCAGTGGAATATGCTGCCACGGAGGGTGGTAGAGTCTCCTTCTTTGACGGTATTTAAGCAGAGGCTGGATGGCCATCTGTCGGAAATATTGTGAAGGGGTTCCTGCTTGGCAGGGGGTTGGACTCGATGGCCCATGAGGTCTCTTCCAACTCTATAATTCTATGATTCTATGATTCTATGACTCAGAACTAATGGTACACACAGATTGGTTGGACACCGTAAATAATAATCACGAAAAATTCATTCTACCAGCACCTCCATGATTCCCTGCAAATAAAACAGGACATTACCTGTTGCCCCTATTCGCCAAAGATTGCCCATCTTCTTAGCATGCTGGTAGTGGCATAACCACTTCATTTTTCTCTCACCTTCCATTCCCTGTGCCCACCTACTATCAATGTTGAATAGAATAACAGAATGCATTTACTCATGTAAACATTCCCCCAACTTATGGGCTTTGCATTGTTGTGCAGCTCAGGTTGTTTTTCTGTTGCTATTGGCGGGGTGGGGTCACGAAGAGTTGGTCACGACTGTAATGACGCAACACACACAAGATACAAAAGGCCGAGAACTACTGCTTATATCTCCCTGTGAGTTTTGAAATTTGCCCTAAGGCATCCTTTGGAGGAAAAGATAGTCAATGCTTGTTCTTGAGAATTCAGAGACTGGAGATGTCTTCCAGGCTCCTCATCTTCTTTCTTTATCATGTGCCATCACTTTTTTTCTTTCTTCAAACCACCTTGGCCTTTGAGGAGAAGCTGGTTTAAAATGGGGAGTTATGCCACATTTTCCTACAGTCAGGGGAAAGGTAGAACTGAACTGTGCTGCCTGGCAATAGATGAGAGAAAATAGATTAACACGTTGAGTGGCTGGAAGGGCATGTTTCTTGTGGTTTCCTACAGTGATGTGACTCCCCTTGACAACCTAGGATCAAATTTCTCTCTCTGTTGCATTGAACTAGAATTCTGGACACTGCACTTGATGAAGGATACTAACAAAATGGAGCCTGTTCAAAGGAGGGCAACAAGGAATCATCAGGGACTGGAAACCTAGGGCTATAAGACTGAAAGAACTGGGCATGTTTAGCTTTAAGAAAAGAAGACTGAGGGAGATACGATAGTACTTTTCAAATACAGTGGACCCTTGTATAACAAACAGCTTGTATAACATAAAATTTGTACAACATAAAAATATCCGGAGATAGGGGACATTTGCTTAACATAATCGCCTATGGGAAAAATCCGTACAACATAAAAATGGGATTACTCCGTTTTCAATGCATTCCTATGGGAATTTGTATAAAGAAAATTTGCTTAACATAATTTCATTTGGAACGAATTAATTCCTTTATACAAGGTACCACTGTACTTGAAAGGTTGTCATACAGAGGACAGGCAGGATCTGTTCTTGATCATCCCAGAATGTAGAACATTTAATAATAAGCTAAAACTACAGAAAGCCAGATTTAAGCTGAATATTAGGAAAAACTTTTTAATTCTTAGAACATTACAACAATGGGACCAATTACCTCAGGAAGTGCTGTGCACTCCATTGCTAAATTGGACAGTCATCTGTCAGACCTGCTTTGATTTAGATTCCTGCATTGAGCAAAGGATTGGACTTGATGGTCCTATAGCAGTGGTGGCAAATCTTCAGCACTCCAAATGTTTTGGACCCCAGAACTGGACCACAGAATTCCAAGTCTAGATTGCCAGTGTAAAAGGACTGTGGGGGTTGTGGTCCAAAACATCTGGAGTGCCGAAGGTTTGCCACCACTGTCCTATAGGCTACTTCTAACACTGTTATTCCATTATTCTGTTATTATAATTATCCATCTTTTTTGGTGCCTATCACATATCTCTGGACTGCAATCTGAGTAATATTTGATTTTTTTAAAACATTTTCTTTTTTAAAAAACTTTAAAATTCATTTTCTTGAAGGGGCACATGAACTATGCATGTAATAAAAATGAGAAAGGGAAAATAATTTTATTCTGGTTCTTTTTTTCATCTGGCAGTGACTTCTTTAAGGAGGAGAAAAGCCCAACAGAGACTTTAACTGATGCTAATATAAAAGGAGATGTATTGAAGGAAAAGGAATAAAAAAGCAAAGAAGTAAAACGCGGAAGTAATACAAATATAATAATGTACTTGCAAGATGGGAGGTGAATCCCCAAGAAAGGGTGAAGTCATATTTGACTTGTATGTTTACGTCACATGGACATATTTTTATAGAAGTTAAAAATAACAGAGTTCAGCAGAAAATCTCAATAACCACAAGTACTTTGCTACTTGTAAAAAAGCACCTTCACTCAATGAGAACTGCCTGTAATGCCCAGTCCTCTTTGGCCAGGCATCTGAGGCAGCTAACACCAGGAGAAACCCAGAAGGAAAAACGGAGAAATAGGGCCCATACCTGTCAAGTGTCCTGATTTGGCCAGGATACTACTGTTTTTCCGCCTTTTTCCTGCCGTCTTCCATTTTGTCAATGGTGTATAATTGTCTCCTTGCAACACCAGAGCTTTTGGGTCAGACTGGCCTCTATATCTATCAAGGATTTCTACTCTTCTTTGTGATGTTCATGGTCACAAGCTGCTGATAGTTTCAGTGTAGAAAGAGATAGTGTTTGCTACTATGCTTCTAGAGAGAGAGAGCTATTTTGAAGATGGCTGCTCTCTAATTAGGCTTTAAAGCATGTAATATATATGTATATAAAGGTAGAGAAAGCATATCAATGGTTATAGATTATTAGAAAATATATATGAAAATGATTCTTTTCTGCATGCTCTCCTTATTTTTCAATGAGTACTGTGCAGAGTTTTAACTGTTATTGGACAAAAAAAAGATCCTTGTTTGTGGAAAATATGCTTTCAGGAGCTGAGTAGGGACATTGGCTCTTCCATAAGGTTCCTGCTTGTGATGGCTAGGTCATTCAGGGTCAGGGTGATGGGGAAGGGGTTCCTCCCACTTGTTGCATGATCCCCTAGTACAATACCTTGCTTTTCCCTACAGAAATGAATGACAGCCATTCACACATGAGTGAAAACAAAGTCATGCACTCAAGGAAGGAATCTGGATGTAGACTAAAGCTTTCCCTTTCCATGTCTGGATCAGAAGCAGGTTTTGTGTATCCACCCAGCTGTTACAATTAAGGTACAGTTGCCATAAGCAACCATACCTAGTGGTGAGAGGAGATAGGAATTGCAGTCCATCATACTGGGAAAGCTGCATGTTCCCTACCAATGGTCCATGCTGTCTTGGGGTTTTGCTAAGAGCTGCTAACATAGGTGGTTTCAAGAAAGGTCAAGTCAAAATAATTGCAAAAAATAAGAAGTAATAACGATGAGCCACATTCACAAAGATATCTAGAATTTATCTGCTGGATATGAAATTGAATTGAGTGGACAAATTAGACTTGCCTTATAGGACCCGTCTACAGGTTGTTGTTGTTGCTGCTGCTGCTGCTGCTGCTGTTGTTGATGATGATGATGCTGATGATGCTGATGATGTTGTTGATGAGGATGAGGACAAGGATGATGCTTTGAGGAAAGATGCTGAGTGCAGAGGATGTGTGGTTGTTACCAAGGCAAGGCATGCCCCCTTTACCTTGTGTTGTCTAAACCTGTGGAATGCTAACCCATACTTTTCTTCCCTTCTCCAGTCCCATGCCCCAACCTGTATCTGCAGCTGCATGGTTTGATTTTCACCTTGGACACAGTGAGCATGCTTTGGGTGAACTTGTTCTGCCTTGATCTCTATCGCAGCCTACAACACTTTAAAGCTATATACAAGCTGGAGAACTCTAGCAAGAATGATGAGCACATTGATGTCAGACTGGATGGCTTCATGCTGAAGGTATTTTCATTTATTGTAATTTTCCAACATGTAAGGCAAAAGGATACTCATGAGATAAGGGGAGAGGGGAAAGGCAGTATATTTTGATTTTGGCAATGACTACTTTGATTTTGAACCTTCTGCTTGCAACTTCTTCTTCTTCTTCTTCTTCTTCTTCTTCTTCTTCTTCTTCTTCT
>JAHTLZ010000129.1:57981973-57994032 GCA_023846285.1 Phrynocephalus versicolor
ATTATTATTATTATTATTATTATTATTATTATTATTATTATTATTATAATATAATAACCTACAGAAAATTCACAACTTTTTCCAATTCCATCTTAGGACAAATCGTAAAAACTCCTAGTTTAAGAGAAAGATTTAGACAGTTTTGTTATTAGAGCACATACTCCTAATGTTGATCTGTATTATTACATATATTATATAAAGCTGGCTGTATACACAGCTATTAGGAGTTCATTTTCCCACCTGCATCCTAAAAGAGCCAGCTTGTATGGCCTTGGGCAAGCTGTACAGCCCCAGAATGCTACCCGAGGTGCAGAATGGTTAACAGTTTCTGAGTACTCTCTATCTAGAAAACCCTGAAAAGGGTCGCCATAAGTCAGAACTAACTTGACAGCACACAGTGATGATGGTGATGAACAATTACTGGATCAATTTGTTTATTTAGTCTGTTTGATCCTGTAACGTGTACAGAAGATTCGAAGGAAAAGAAGACTACATGATTGCAGTAAAGCTAGTTACAGTATATCACACCAGCATCTAGGGCTTGTTTTTATGTTTCCCACTGTCAGAGGAATAGGGTGGGAAGGCATGACAGGAGAGGGTGTTTTCAGGTTGAGCATCTAGGCTGTAAAAAGCACCCCAGAGGGAGACCTGCTGTTTGTGGTTCAAGGTGAGCTAAATAAATAAGAGCAGGTTTTTGATGTTACTGTACTTGGGCTGATACTGTTTTAACTGGATTATTCTCTATCGTTTGTTTTTTGTTTTTATTGTAAACTGCTGGTGGATGTCAGTTCTGCTGTCGCTGTTATCACAATGCCAGCTGTATGCCCTGATGCAGATAAGACAATTATAAGCAGGGTTCTGTGGACGTTTCTTCTGAAATAGTGCTTATAGAACAGGCCTTTATCAAAAAGTGCTTAGTTTTCAGGAATATCCACCTACAACAGCCTTCCAAAGGGCTACCATAGCATTGTTTTACCAATCACTGTGATTTTATTCAGGTATTTTTGAACTGTTGTACTCCACCCGTGTTCCCTTATTGGAAGAATGGTGGGGTGTAAAGTAAAATAAATACTAAATATTACCTGTAACATGGTATGACATGATTTCATTTAAGAAATCTTATTCAGTTCCCTGCTTGACCATGAGCTTTCTGTGTAGCATAAGGTCAAATCATCGCCTGCCAGTCTTTCTCCATTATTAACACAATAGTCTGTCTTCATATGGCTATTGAGGGAACTGGAAAAGGTGCAGAAGAGAGCGACTGAAATGATTACTGGGCTGGGTCACCTCCCTTATGAAGAAAGGCTAAAACATTTGGGCCTCTTTAGTCTGGAAAAAAGGTGCTTGAGGGGGGATATGATTGAGACATACAAAATAATGCAGGGTATGAGTAAAGTGGATAGAGGGAAGCTCTTCTCTCTCTCCCAAAATACCAGAACTAGGGGACATACACTCAAATTGAGGGCTGGGAGAGTAAGAACTGACAAAAGAAAATATTTTTTCACCCAGCGCGTTGCAAGCCTATGGAACTCCCTGCCACAGGAGGTGGTGATGGCATCTGGCCTGGATGCCTTCAAAAGGGGATTGGACAGATTCCTGGAGGAAAAGTCCATCACAGGTTACAAACCATGATGGAGAAACCAGGGTACTTCAAGGGCCAGATGCAGGGGAGTGGTATCAGGAGACAGATATCTAGTCTCATGCGCTCCCAAACGCATCTGGTGGGGCCGCTGTGAGATACAGGAAGCTGGACTAGATGGGCCTTTGGCCTGATCCAGCATGGCTCTTCTTGTGTTCTTATGTTCTAAGTTAGCAATGTGTTTTAAAGTTTCTTTTCCATAAAAGGCACCTTCATGAGTGACACTTGTTTTTATTTCATATCAAGGTTGCACTGCATTGTTTACACTTTACACCAGTTGCTCCCAACCTTGGGTAACCCAGGTGTTCTTGGACTAGAGGTCCCAGAAGCCTTCAACACCATTGTCACAGGCTGAGGTTTCTGGGTATCCACAGTTTAGAACCATTGGTTTGCAACGGTTTACATATATTGAGCTCATTTCATGTTCTTGTCTCCTTTTATCTCTCGTTGCTATAGCTGAAAATCCCAGTAGAGAAGAAAGTAATTGATCACCAGGACCGCCCTCAGTGTTTGTCCATTTGCACATCAGAAATGACAGCTACCAACACAAGACATGCTCCTCACTGTAGCTGTTTGGCTCTCCAGAACCTGTTCCGTAGATTTGCAGCCTCTGAATTCTTCCACTCTAGCTATACTGAATTCCCTAAATTCCAGGATAATTTCAGCCTCCTTCACACCCTCTTCTTACGTCATGCATACCAGGTGGATGCCAAAACCCAGAAACGTACAGACTTTCGCCACTCCTTTGGCAGGCCCTTAGCTTCAGAAGACCTCTGGTCTGTTAATTTTACCCAGATCTCCCTGGACTTTGAAGGGACCAAAAGTTCAAAAGGCAAAGCCCTTAACTTCATTTACCCCTTCCCACTCTGTGCGTGGGCCTGTCTCCCAAAGAGATGGGAGGAAGCCCAGACATCAATTCAGAAATTGTCCTCTGCTTCAAAAGTTCAAGTCAAGTCTTCTGCTAGCTTTACTGACCATGCAAGACATCAGGTCATTTCCAGAGAAGAGCAGTTTTACCAAAGGTCTAAGACTGTGCAGGACTTGAAAAGCATCTCTCTCACTCCAGATGCAAAAAGTGTCTTGGAAGAACATAACTGTGAGGTTAATGGTAAAGGAAATGATGATGATGATGATGATGATGTGGAAGTATCTGCTGATATCCATGTTCTTCTCTATTCAAGTGCACATGTGAAGGTGCGACTCAACCACTACCAGTATTTGATGCTACTTAGGATGAAGGAAGTGCTGCAAACGTTTCAAGAACAATTGACTCAAGACACTCAGGAAATGATGGGCTCCCCTCTAGATTCCATAACCATGTGTATGGGTATCATGTTCAATAGTGCTGAGCTGGCCTTGCTAATGCATCCTATTCCTGGGCCAGTATTGGATCCTAGATCTGCCGATTCTGATACTACAAGTTTAATAGAATCTGAACTTTCTCCTTCAGACAGCAGGGAAGGACTAGCTACTGAAGGGAGAGAGATGAAATCAGATGCTAGTTCAGAGAAGGAAGATGGCAGTCCCACAAAAGTACTAGAGGATAGTGGAATTGAGAACACAGATATGAGTGTGAATGCACTACAGGATAGTGTGGTGAAATCTCCGAGTGATGGGTCTATGGCAGAAGAATTTCATGGGCAAATGATTAGGGAAAGAGGCTCTATAGAAGAAGCACATGAGGCTGAAGAAATCCTTGGTGCTGAGAGACAGGGTGAGCTTGGTCGCCATCCTCAGGACCCTCAAGTTCTTCCTTCCAGCCCGTCTTCTATTGTAGATCCATTAGGTGGTATACAAATCTCCCTCAATGGCCAAGAAGAGGTGATCCCTTTGAAAAGCATGGAGACAGAATTATCCAGTGCATTGCATGTGACAAAGGGTGCCACCAAGGAAGCATTACATGTGACCATGGACCTCACCAGAGAGGCCATGTCTCTGACAAAAGATGCTTTCAGTTTGAGCAAGGAAAAGATGACTTCTACTGTGCAGAAAATGCTGTTTCATCCCCAAACTAAGTAAGTGATGTTAAAAATGTTTTTGTAGCAGCAGCGAAAGTGGATAATATTGGCTGGAATACTCATTTACCGTCATCTTTGCTCTCTAGGTCACAGAAAACTAGCATTTATCTGTTTTGGGGCTTAGTTTTCTTCTTGGTGTTTTTGAAATTGCTTTTTGGAAAGTATATATCATGCCATTTAAGCCAATATTATTTATTTCAGTATGTGCCCTTTTGGTATTTCAAAATGTGTGTTCTCCCTAAAGTAGGTAGTAATGCATTTTGCAGATTTGAGTGCAGAACAGTCTTGGCCCCAGAATCCTAGAAAAATAAGCGGGACAGACTGTGGCAATGAAAGATTGATAATTTGGGGGTTCCTATTGAGTTTTGAACAATAACATTTGCATGTAACAATTTGGGATGAAGCTGTGAAGTGATTGTGGCCTCACTGATACAGGAGATAGCTATAGCCTCTATCCATTGGCTTCCTAAAGTGAATCTATGCATCTATAAACAGTGTGTAAAACTGGAGCTGCAGTTAGCCTGTGTGCATGTGCGGAGAATTAACCACTTCTAACAGTCTGGTCAAAGCCACTGCGGTGTAGTGATAATGTCTCAAACTAAAACTAAGAAGATCTGGGTTCAGATACCTGCTTGGGGACAGAAATTCATGAGTGTGGTTCTAGGACAGCAATGGTAAATCACTCCTTGAACATCGCGTGTACCTTGAAAACCCTGCGAAGGGCTGTTCTAAGTTGGAAGCAACCTGATCGCTCATAGCATCAGTGCACCACTGGCAAAGGATGGCTTAGCTGCCAGTGGGAGGGAAGTGGTGATGATGGTGACAAGGACAGCAGTACAGTGGACCCTTGTATAACAAACAGCTTGTATAACATAAAATCTGTAGAACATAAAATATTCCGGAGATGGGGGAAATTTGCTTAACATAATTGCCTATGGGGAGAATGTACAACATAAAAATGGGATTACTCTGTTTTCAATGCATTCCTATGGGAATTTGTATAAAGGAAAATTTGCTTAACATTATTTCATTTGGAACGAATTAATTCCTTTATACAAGGTACCACTGTATGTGAAAAGAGTGACCTTAAAAAAAACCCAACTGGCATGCAAAGACAGTTTCCAGAAGGCATCGCTTTCTCACTGTCAACTGCTTTTCATAATGATGGTCACTTTTGTAACTGTGACGATTGGTACAGCGTCTGTTTTGATGCCTGTTGGTAGGGATCCTGCACCAAAGACCGAAGAGGGGCTAGTGGCTTCAGGAGGAAGTGGTGGTGGTGGTGGACGAATGCGGTTCTTCTCCATGAAGAGGACTGCCTCCCAGCATTCCTTTGATACCAGCTCACTAGATGGCAGCGGTCCTGAAGACAGACTCTCGGTGGACAGTGACGGCAGTGATAGTTTTGTGATGCTCATGGATTCTGGTAAGAAGAATGTATGTCTCCACTCCCTCGCTTGTATTATTAAGTCCTAGAAGGACTCTTGTGCAGCGAATTCAAGTGTGACGGTGATGCAAACATTTCCAGCCACGTATCATAAATCACTCCCAATGAGAAAAAGAAGGAGCAATATAAAAATGCCCGCTAGCCGACTACAAATCTCTTCCAGCCATGGGCTGAGCTGCTGTCGTGGAATGAAGCACTTGTGAGCAATCTAACCGCCTGCAGGAAAAGTGGTTGAAACACAGATCTTTAAGGTGCTTTGGAGAAATGATTTTTTTAAAGCTAAGCAATATACTTAGGATGGGTGTGGCCATGTGCCTTGTACAAAGGAAGTAAAGGACTGATAAGCAAAACAGAGAGGAAATAGAAAGTTAATGAAAAATGAAGGTGTGGTGACATTGAAAGGGGTGCTCAGTTTCATGGGAATTAATGTTAGAACTTGAGGGCGACGCTACAGAATAAGAAATGGAGCTGGTGGAAAACTTGGTAGAAGGTCCATGGTAGTGAACTGCTATGAAAGACCAGTTGCAAAGAGAGATGGGTGATGTCTGTCTTTGATAGTAGATCTCTATTAATATTTTTCTCCCAGACAATTTTTTCTGCCTACATCTTTTTACGCTGAACATTATTTCCACATGAAAAGCTCTGAAGCCAGGCATTCCCTAATGCAAAGGTTTTGAAATATTTATGTCTAGCTTTCTATTTGTGAGAAAGGTTGAGCATTCCACCACATTTAAGGCTTCTTTATGGCAAAGACGTATTTCCGTGCCTGGGATTCTGCTCTTCTAGCAGGTGATTACCATAATATATAGTACTGATGTTGGTGGTCTTTTTAATTCTCCTAGATCAGGGCTGTCCAACTTTGAACAGGCTGAGGTCTACGTTTTTCCAGACGAAAGTGCCTGAGGGCTACTACACTAAAACCTCTACTTATGAATTTTATCTGTTCTGAGCATATGCTCATAAGTAAAAAAAAAATTGTAAGTAGAGAAGCGGTTTCCCATAGGAGCGCATTGAAAATCAATCAATCAATCCTTTCTGGAGGAAACATATTTCATTGCATTCCTATGGTAAGGCTGACCATGCACACGCTTCCCTTAAACCTGCAGATTGCCCCTTCCACTTGCCTGCGCTGCTGGAAGACTTTTTTTTTAAAGGTGCACTTTTCCTCCCAACCCACCCGGGGCCTGACTTGACTCTACTTCTCCTCCTGTTTCTCCCCTTCTCCCTTCCAGCCCCCTCACTGCCACTGCTGCCACTGAACCAGGTATCCCGTCTACCTGGTTGATCCTGCCAGTAACATATACTTGCCTCAAAGATTAAGCCATGCCTGCCCACATTTTTTATTGATGGTTGGCGGGCTACTTTTGAACCCTTCATGGGCTACTGGTAGCCCCCGGTCTACCTGTTGGGCAGGCCTGTCCTAGATCAATGATTTGTGTGTGTGTGTGAAGAATTGAGTTCTGCTGTGCTAAACATATCTAAATATGTTTTTGCTGTCCTTATAGTTCATTTTTTAATTTGGTTTTCTGTCATTCTGGATCCCTTCATCCTGCTTCCTTTGCCAAAGAATATGAAATAGACAACAGATAGGAGTTAAAATACTGACATGTGGAAACATTGGTTTCTTTCCCTCTTAATTCTTCTCTGTTCCATTCAGCACCACAATGGTAATAAACAAGAAGCATGTTTAGTAGGCGAAGCTCTTTAAATGTCTTAACTCTCTGAATAACTTTGCAAAGTTATCAGAACAATCATTAATACCTTGTATGTTACCACTGTTGTTCTGGTGTTTACATTTAGTGTTAGGCTCTCCTGATTTTTTTTAAATACAGAATGCCTATACTGTACTTTGAAGTACATTTGCATAAAAGCCTGTTATCTTCAGTTTGTAAATGTACAGTGGACCCTTGTATAACAAATGGTTTGTATAACATAAAATTTATACAACATAAAAAATTCCAGAGATGGGGAAATTTGCTTAACAGAATCGTCAATGGGGCAAATTCGTACAACATAATTAGGGATTACTCTGTTTTCAATGCATTCCTATGGGAAATTTGTATAAAGGAAAATTTGCTTAACATAATTTCATTTGGAATGAATTAATTCCTTTATACAAGGTACCACTGTACATATAAAACTGCTTTCTTGGTGGCAAGATGCAGAGAGGGATTCTAAGGAATTCATACTAGGACTGATCCAAAAAGGATGCAATGTAGGATTCCTAAGACAGAGAAAATGTTTTAGAAAAAGCTCTAACTTAGAAATTACTATCATATTTTGCACTGCAAATATGCATAATTTTAGATTTTAAAATTCATTTCAGTGACAGATTCATATTTCAGGATTCAGAGATTCCTGCCTGGTATAAAATAATGTTACAGATGTAGAGATTAGACTTCGTAATAGGTCTTTAATAGGTAGGACCCTTCTGTGACTTGTTAATTTTTCTTCAGACCCTAGTCTGGATCCTCTTCCACCAGGACGTCTTACCCCTGTCCTTGATGGTACAAGTTTCAGAGCAAGTCCCCTAGCAGAGGAAGAAGGAGGATCAACATATATCAACAGCTCGGCTTCTCCGAGCGGGCAGGAGCCCCATTCCCAGCAGGTCAGACCCACCCCCTACCCCTGTTCTCTTAAATAGGATTTATTTGAAATGCTTGGAAGGGAGTGACTCTGTTGGAATGGCCTTTCGTTTGCTGGATTTTTCTTTTTAGGTATCTGTCCTGGTGCTGAAAATGAGTGAAATAAACTGTGTGATAGAAGCCAAAGGAGATGACATGGCACTTGCCCTTCAGGTTATGGAGCTCACCCCTGAACACCTAGGAAACCTAAGCATGTGGCACTATCTGAAGAGTGACTCCACAGGTATGTCGTTAACCACGAGAACATTTGGCCACAGTTGAGCCACCACAGCACGCCTGTCGGGATTGTGTTGTGTCAAGGCTGTTCTGGCGGTTGGCACAATCATGAGTCTGCATGTGGGGGATGTTTGCCCTCATAGAAAAGGTGACACAAGGTAGAGTTTTTCTTTACTGCTTTTGTCAGTGGAATGGGGCAGGGGTGTCAATTGCTCCTCCGCCTTGCCTGCTGCCAACATCTGTGCAATATACTGTATCTGCAGGATGGAGGGCAGAGGGTCCTTTCACAGGGGTAGACCTTCCTATGTTTCTTTCCTTGCCAACTACAGCTGTAAGGGATGCAAGTCAATAGTTGGAAAGATTATTTTTTTAAAGTTGATTATGATAAATGTGCGTCAATGAGGTTTGCTGAAACAGTAGTTTTGTTTTGCACTTGCTGTTTCTTTCTGTCAACAGCACATCTTGCATAGTGGTCAAAAAATGAAAGACTTAAGGAGTCTAGCAAAGGGAGCAAACAGGATTAGGGAAAAAGATGTGAATGCTTCGTTTAAAAGAGAGGCTGCTGCTTAAGTCCCTTGGGCGTCCTGTTGCCCTAACTCTGTGTCTATCAACTGGGCTTTACATTGATAGCTGAGGGTATTGTCTTCTTTAAGTGCCTTCTCCATCCTTATGTTCTTTCACATTTGCTGATCTAAGCAGTGCTGTAAACATAAAACTGGGACGGAGTCGGGCACAAGCCTCCCTTCTCTGTCATGAGCCAAATGAAGAGGCTTTGCAGACTGATTCTGAGCAAGGGCTCCATTGATCTAATTAACTGCAGACATACGTTAGAGGTCTTATTACAGTAAGGAAGGGCCGGTCATGTGTTCCTCTTCATTGTTGCTTGACTGTGACTCTCATCATTCCTATCTTTGGCTGTAATGACTACAGCTGGCCAAAGCTGCAACCCAGTGATGACAGCATGTACATATGTTCCCTGTCTTTACAGTTCAGAACTGCCCTTTTGCCTTTGTGCATAAAAAGGTAAAGGTCCCACCCCCCAACATGCATGCTAGTCATGTCTGACTCTAGGGGCGGTGCTCATTTCCATTTTCAAGCCAAAAAGCCAGTGTTGTGCAAGTCCGTGGCCATGTGGCTGGCATGGCTGAACGGGATCAGTTACCCCGTGCTTGGTGGGTGAGATGCACTTGGGGGGGAGGTGGGGTGCAAAACTGACTTTGTCCCCAGCCGCTCCAAACCCTAGCTGCGCCTCTGCTTAGAATACCTGCGTATTCTTTACCATCTGCTTTGGGACCTTTCGGGAGAAAGACAGGATAGAAATCTTCTAAATAAAATAAATACAAATCCCTGAAAAGAATTGCCATAAGTTAGAATGGCCTTGATGGCATGCAATTAATATTATGTGTGTAGCCTGGCTGTCCACTCTCTGATTTTTTTGAATCTTCAAATTCTTGAGCTAAATTGCCTTATCAGCAAACCTTTCCATCTGTTCTGTATTTTAATGAGAAAGCGGTAGATTTTACTTACTGTGGGTCCTCTTTGTTCTGTTGTACACTTCTTTGTTGGCCACTAGATGGCACAAGACAAAATGAGATGATTTTGAACTGTTAATATAAATACTGTATTTTTGTTTGTTTCTACGGTAAATACAGAAAGATCCTTATTTTAAAACAGCTAGGGCTTTAAAAGTCAGTTTTAGAAAAGGCTAAATAGCTATTTGATGAGGACACAATTATGTTTGTTTCATAAGTTTGGTAATAAAACGTGCAGACAATTCCTGTGAAGAAAGGCAGAAAATAAACTTCTGGGTTGTGTTACCATAGATACTGATAGTTGTTATGATTTCTGCTGGGGAAAACTGGGGACCCAAAACTGAATTAAACCTACTGTATCTGCAGGGAGCTTTCAGTGGCGAATGCAATTAACTGTGTTCGCTTAACAGCTTGGCCAACAAAAAGATAAAATGCTGCAAAAAAAAAAAAATAGCAATGTTGTAGACTATCCAGTCCTTCCATTACAAACACTTTGTGCTTTTAGGAGACCCAATCTCAGAGACGCCTGCAACCACTGAAATTAGCCAGACACAGCCTCATGTATGTTTGCGATATGAAATAGGACCGAGCGCTGCAGTGCATTCGCCTCTGGCTGTCCAAAATGGATTTTTCCATTTGCTGGTCCATAGCTATCATGCAGAGCTGCTGACCTCCTCTTTTTCGAGCCTTGGGCCCTTCATTGAGGATGAGGTGATCCCTGAGGTGATCCCCATGAAGATTGAAATTGTGGACACCAAAATTGTATTAAAGGTGAGTGTGTTATGTTGTTAGTATTAGAAAAAGAATGGGAATAGAGATCAACATTTTCAAGCATTCAGGAAAACAGGTGTCCCTGGAGAAGAATGAACATGATTTCTGCAAAGGTATGTCCTTAACTTTTTAGAGGTTAAGAAACACGCGGATGATCTTATGTAGACACTAAAGTGAGCAAGCTTGGAAGTTGAGTCATGGCAACTGAACTTCTTTTTCTTGAGAGACTGAAACGTTTTGCTGCTCATCCAAACAGCTTTGTCAGTCTGAAGAAAGCTAGTTGCGAGTCCTCTCATTTTATAGTTCATTTCTTCAATCTCTCTAGATTTCTTCAATCTCACTAGATTGAGAGCAAAGTCTAAGGTACAGGTGAAATGTTTGCGGGATCTCCTCTTCGCTGATGACGCTGCCATTACTGCTCACTCTGCCGAAGATCTCCAACAACTCATTGATCGTTTTAGTAAAGCTTGCAAAGATTTTGGGCTAGAAATCAGCCTGAAAAAAACACAAATAATGGGCCAGAATGTGGACTCTCCTCCTCGCATTACAATTTCTGCATAAGAACTGGAGGTTGTCCATGACTTTGTGTATCTTGGCTCAACTATCTCAGATACACTCTCATTAGAGTCTGAGCTGAATAAACGTATAGGTAAAGCAGCTACTATGTTTTTCAGACTAACAAAGAGAGTATGGCTCAATAAGCTGACAGAACATACAAAGATACAGGTCTATAAAGCTTGTGTACTGAGCACACTTTTGTATTGCAGCGAGTCTTGGACCATCCATGCCCAACAGGAAAGAAAGCTGAATACCTTTCATATGCGGTGTCTTAGGCAAATATTCAACATTACCTGGCACGACAAAATTCCAAATAGCATAGTCCTGAATCGAGCTGGAATCCCTAGCATGTACACTTTATTGAAACAGCGACACCTACCCTGGCTTGGACACGTTGTGAGAATGGGTGACAGTCGGATCCCAAAAGATCTTCTATATGGAGAACTAGTGCAGGGAAAGCACCCCAGAGGGAGACCACAGCTACGGTGTAAGGATATCTGTAAGAGGGACCTGAAGGCCTTGGGAATGGACCTCAACAGTTGGGAAACCCTGACCTCCGATCGCACTGTCTGGAGGCAAGAGATACAGCATAGTCTACATAAATTTGAAGAGCCGTTTGTCCAAGAGGCAGAGGAAAAGATGCAGGCACGGAAACAACAAAACTCGAGGACTGGGCAAGAAACAGAGTACATCGGCCTCCAGTGCGGTAGAGACTGCCATTCCCGAATTGGCCTATTTAGTCACACTAGGTTTTGTTTTTAGAATCTCTACTCCAGGCATGATACCATAGTCTTTCGAGACTGAAGGATGCCAATGAATGAAGGGCCTCTTGTCACCCTGGTCTGAAATAGTCTCATTAAGTAGACAACAGTCTCAATAGCCTTAAGGTGAACCATGGCATAAGGTGCTGAAACCCATAAAGTATGGGTTGTTAGCTATGGCCTTGGTGGTGAAAGCCAGAAGTATTTTTGAATTGTCTGGGTATTGTTGAAATCACAGCCTCATAAGTGGCAGATAGTCACTGTTTCAATCTCTCAAGAAAAAGAAGTCCAGTTGCCATGACTCAACTTCCAGATAATGACTGAGAATCTTCACAGACATAAAGTGAGCAAGATTTTCAAGAATTTTCCTAAAAGTTCCTCACTGAAGGTTCCCAAGTAACATTTGTCATCATGAGAGGAGAGGATGGGGCCATCTTACAGATTGGCATTCATTTCAAAATCAGGAAGCAGG
>JAHTLZ010000129.1:57994042-58015834 GCA_023846285.1 Phrynocephalus versicolor
AAGAGCTCTGGTTTGGAAATGAAGACTCTGAAACTGATCTGTACAAACATACTGTCTATAATTGCCTTCAGATGTCAAAGTAATTGCCGGATATTCCATCCTCCACACACCCCATATGAAATCTAGCATAGATATCAAATTGTCTCTTGATAGCTATGCTGTATCCACAATAAATATTTTTAGAAGATTTGCAGCACAGTGTTTTTTCAGCCCTACTTCCTGGTGGCATGTTTAAAGCATGTGTGAAAGCATTCTGTTTTGTGTCAAGTTTTTATTCAGTTTGAAATCCTGGGTAAGATTGGAGCACAAGTGAACAATAAAGCTAAAGTGTATGCATATAGGCATGATTCCAAGTGGTGAAGTTGCACGTGAACTGCACCACATCAGATTGCATGATATTTCTTGTGCACTTAGGCAGGAGAAACCAGATGCATAAGTACAGGATAGGTCGTGCCTGGCTCAACAGTAGTACCTGTGAGAGGGATTTAGGTGTCCTGGTGGACCACCGCCCAAGGATTAGGCAGCAAACATGGTCCTTGACTGCATCAAGAGGGCAATAGCATCAAGATCATGGGAAGTGATCGTACCACTCTGTACTGCCCTAGGGAGACCACATTTGGAACACAGCATCCAGTTCTGGTCAGCACAAATACAAACAAGACCCAGAGGCCCTAGAAAAAGTGCAAAGAAGAGCAACAAAAATGACAGAGGAGCTGGAGGTTAAACTGTATGAAGAACGATTAAAAGAACTAGGCTTGATTAGCTTGACAAAGAGAAGACATGAGAGGAGAAATGATAGCAGTCCTCCATTACCTGGAGGATGGCATTGATTTATTCTCAATTGTACCTGAGAGTGTGACAAGAATCAGTGGTAGAAACTCATCAGAGGGAGAGCCAACCTGGAAATAAGAAGAAATTTCCTGACGGTGAGCTCCATTAAGCAGTGGAACAGCTTGCCTCCTGATGAGGCAGTGGGTTGGACTAGAAGACCGCCAAAGTCCCTTCCAAACCTACGATGATTCTGTGATTGTATATCTCTAATGCAACATATACAGTAACATATTTTCCACTCTAACTGTGATTTTTACAGCCGTGGTGGATGCTTAATAGGAAGAGAGAGCCAAAAATTGGCGCAAAGGCATGCATGTGGTTAGCCCTGTGGTAAATCAACAAAAGTAGAACAAAGCCCACCCCCACCGATGCCGCCTCCTTCCAGTCCTTTCTGTTGCTTACATTTTTTCTTTTATTTTCTTTTTGTGAAAAGATGCAACAACAGTTAATTTCATCAGTATAAAGAGCATCCTGACTATGTTAGTATCAGCATTAGGAAGAGTTTCCATTGCTCAATATACACAGTCCATTCAAATGAAAAGTTTCATCACCCCAGTTCTGGCACGCTTGCATTGGCTGCCCGTTGTCCTCCGGATAATGTTCAAGGTTCTGGTGTTGATTTTCAAAACCCTCCACGGCTTGGGACCTGAATACCTGGCGGAGCGTATCTCCCAGAGGTCAACGGGGTCAGGCCCACAAGAATGGCATAGGTGCACTCACTTAGGGTGGCCACATCCAGGGAGGCACGGAAATTGCTCACGCGTAACCGTGCCTTCTCTGTGGTGGGCCCCACGTTGTGGAATCATCTCTCTAGTGAGCTGTGCCTAGCACAGTTCCTGCCTGCCTTCAAAAAGGCTCTGAAAACCTTCCTTTTTAAGGAGGCATATGGCGACCTTTTCATTTAATTTCATTTTCGTTTATTTTTATTTTAATCTTCTTCTTTTTTTGCCCGTGTCGCCTCTTGCTGAGGGTTTCCCCCTCTTTAGTCTGCTAGTTTTTATTTCTTTTTTTCCTTTTTACTGTTATTTACTGCTGGTTTTATCTTCGATTGTAAACCACCCAGAGTTCCTTCTGGAAGATGGGCAGTATAAAAATGCAATAAATAAATAAATAAATAAATAAATAAATAAATAAATAAATAAATAAATAAATAAATAAATAAATAAGGTAAGACCTCTTCACCTCTAGAAATTGTTCCTGTTATAAACATTAATAGGCACACCACTTTACTGTTCATAGAGATATGATCTTGGAATAACAAATAAACATAGCATGAGTGTTCCTAGATGTGACTTGCCAGATCCTTCGTGCCTCCCCACAAAGACCAGTTGTAGGGGGATGTGGGAGGAATCACCTTTCACTCTTCTCTTTCTTATTTTTGAAAAACTGTTCTTGGTTGTCAAGGGAAATAGAGTGTGGAAACATCATTGTAAATATATGGGACAGAAACTGTATTTTAAACCAATTAATGAATAATCTTCATTTTTCAGGATGACAGTCCTCGTTTGTATCCTACATCCCCCGGTCCCATCCCTATAATCTTGGTGGTGGATCACATTGCTGTTTGTTGTAATGATGACGGCGAATTCGTTGTAACAGGTCAGTTTCACCTCTTCCAGTGGCACTGACCTCCAATGGCTTTGGCTACATTAACATCTTCTAAATATCTCCTAGAAACCACTAACATGTCTGTTTCCATTTTTGTGATATTGATAACCTGCTTAAGTTAGCTATGATGTAAGTGAGTTAAAAGGAGGCTAAAATGGCTAGTTGCCATTTGATGCCACTTGCTCCTCTACTGTCTTTCCTTATCAGTTTCACAATTAAAGAAGAAAGCTGAGAGAAGTTTTTTTTTAAAAAAAAAGATGTCCATAATAAGACGATGCTTTTGTATATAAATTTCTGTGTTGTTTTCCAGCATCACAAGCAGAGGGATCTTCTGTGCAGAAAAGGCCGCAGAAAAACCTTAAGAAACAGCGGATCTCAGTAGAGAAAAGCTCTGTTGTTTCAGCAGGAACAGATGATGAGCTACAGGTAGGTTGTAAGTCCCTAGCTTGCAATTGAAAGGTAACTGTGGTATAGAAAAGTATTCCTCATATACATAAACCACAGATCTTACTTTATATACATATGTTTGTATGTGTGTGTGTGTGACATTATATCATATAGCTGTACTGTATTGCTACAATATATTATAGCCATTTTGCACAAATACCAATCAGTCCTTAGTGCAGAATTTGCTTCTTTCCAGAACATAGTTATGGAAGTCTCTTGCAGCAAAGACTGGTTCATGAGATGCATTTGGTGAAGTAGTGGACTTAAGTGAACAAAAGATCATGCCAGTTGAAATACTGGTCTTTGCTCCTTAGAATTTGTTCCTGTTAATGAAAGTCTAAGAAATGCATCTCTAATACCCCCAGACCATATTGTTCTGTAGAAACATCATCTGGAATTAAAAGGTTGTACCATAGTATATTGGACAGTTTCACTTGTCATAAATAAATCCCCAATAATCACATTTTCTGTTTGCACATCAAGATCCAGTGAGGTGCCTCTGCTGATGAAACTGTCAGCAAAATTGGGAAGAGGCAATCTCTTCTCCCGTCTGTGGCCCTGAAACCCTTTGCTCTAGGGCTGGGAAACCCTTTGAGATGCCTTCTGGGCAGCATCGAAGGCTGGGATGTGGAAGGGAAGGACTGAAAGCTGTCCTAATACTGCAGGACTAAAAGGATGTTGGATTGAGGGCAATGGAGATTGCAGCCAACTAACTGGTGTGCTAGTTGTAAGAAATAAGAAAAGAAGTCCTGATCATGCATCACATTCAGAAATGCTGTATAATTAGCAATAAAACACATGCCTTTTAGAAATAATCTTCACACTTTGATACTAGCCAAGCAGTTACTAGTTTTCTATCCTAAAACAATGGTTTAGTTTGCATTGTTTGTTGGGCTTTCATGGGAGAAATGTATTAAGAAAGAAACTTCTAAATAATAAATAATAAAGAAATAGAATTAATAGAACAGGTTCCACTGAATGATATATTATTTAGACGTCAGGACAAAAGAAACAACACACCATTCTTCTCCAAAATTTTGCAGCATATTATAAGGTCACATTTTCGTGTAGTCATTAATAGCTAAACACCCTTTATTTGCAATTTATGCAGCTATGCTTCTGTATGCAGATTTCAGTGTGCACATCAGTGCTTTCAGTAAATTTTGCCAAGGAAACAAGCAATTCTGAAGGTTCCAGGGGTCATTTTCTACCTCCACTGAAGCCCTCTGTGAGATGCACTCCAAACTGGAAGGTCCCTTCAGTTGTTTTTTTTTTTAACCGTGTCCCCCCTTTTTAAAAGTCCGATTTTGTTTTATGAAAACAGGTTGAGGGCTACATCTTGCTTTAGAACAACTGTTCTCAGCGAGAGGGCATAGCACTCGGGGTGTGTGTGTGCTCTGATTGGAAACAATTTTTCACACAGTACCTTATAAGATTTAGTGTGAACCATTGTACATTCCTGATCCAGCCTATATTTCTTTCATATTGTGTCTATAGCCAACTGGGTTAAGAATGGTTGAGAATGGATGCTTCAGGGGATAATTCTGCTCTTTTGCAGGAAGGATGCTCCCATTGTTGCAATGTAGAAATAGGAAAAAGGGAGCGTTGGCAGATCCCGCTACTGGATGGAGAACAGCATGTGCTATACCAAAAACTCAGTTTTTCCACACTCCCCCCACCCCACCCTCAAGATAGAGTTCTAAGACACTTCTTGTTTGTCAAGTAAAAAAAAAACCACAGATGGAACTGGGTACATTCAGCTCTTCTTGCTGGTTGTGGGAATAATCATGCGTAACTACACTATATATTAGAAATAAGCTGGAATATCCCTCGAACTTCCCTTTATTATTTATTTATTTATTGCATCCCCTACTGTTCAAGGAAAAGAGGCTCTCCAACATGGCTTACACAATGTAAGATAAAATACAGGCATGTAGAGGGAAGAAAGGGAATCTGTGTGAATCAGACCAGATACTTTTGCATTTATATAACAAAAACAAAGAAAATAGACGCATGTTTTCCAGAGAGAGAGGTATTGATGTAATGTATGTGGTGCCACTGTAAGAGTTTGCCTTGAATTTTCATACTGTATACTGTACTTATATAGCTACCTAACATTTGTTTAATGTTTATTGCATTTTTGTTTCCATTATAGTTGTAAAAACATTAACACAAACATTGAAAGTAAAAAAAAAAATCAATGGTTGTTCCAGGTTGTTCCATAATAGGCGATACTTGTTATAGGACCACAAAAATTAAAATGAATAGCAAACTTTTAGGGATTGAATTCACTTCCACAGGATCTAAGCACATACCCTTCATGGATGGTGCAAAGATAATTGTCCAGAAATTGATGCTACACATCTGGGAAAGATGATCAGTTCTTCTTGTCCAAATGTGGCTCATTTTCAACAGTTTATCTAACAGTCTGCAATAGAAATCTAGTGCTATCTCAGGACACCCCACCCCACAATGTGTAGGAGGATGAAATTTGTAATCTGAACTTCTTTCAAATCTGATACAAACACGTGGAAACCAATTTATGTTCTTTCCTTTTTAAAGAAGCTAAGGAATAACTAGATGGTCCCAGGGGTCGGGGTGGTGGTGCACAATTACTGTTTGATTGTATTTTTTTAATTTAAAAATATATAAAAGAAACCAATTTATTTTCTATCTTGAAGATCATTTGAAATCAATTCTCCATGAAATCTCTGTTTGGTAATAGGTATTAGATAGCTCAGCCTCTGTGCAAGAGAGTGTGTAAACCTGCTGCTATAATTTTGTCTCTTTAGATAATAATGTAAGCCTGGTGCCTTACCTTTGTTTTTACTTCCTGTTTTGCCTGTTGTAGCTGAAAGAAGTGCCAGCTTTGGAGAGAGAACTGCAGGTTACCAAACAAGCCCTTGCAGAAGCCAATCTGGACAAAATGCGCCTGCTAGAGGAAATTAGGAAACATGATCCTCTCTTCCAGATTTGACATCAGAGGCCTGGGCTGCAGATGCTCAGGGCAATCAGAGATCACTACCAGCACTCAAGAAGCTTGCTTGTTGGAAAGCAGTTCTCTAGGCTGTCTTCACTGCAGAGCTGCTAACATGAGAGACAGAAATGGGGTGCTGTGATAGAAAATGGACGTGGGAGGACAGTGGGAGGACATTTGCAGAGGAGGGGAATCATCAGGGGTGCTGGATTTTGCACCACACACCTATGTCTGGGAGCTGCACTCTGTCTGAAGCATAGTAGCACTGCATCTAAAAGCTGACAAGCCACATGAGGAAGAAATACTCTGTCCAAGTTGTCTAAAATTGGTGCTGACAAACTCTTTAACTCTTTCTCTAATAACTTTTGTTCTGCTTAATTTTTGCTGGAGGTGGCAAGCAAGTGCTGGGGATATACTTGCCTTACCTTGACTGAGTATGGTCATTCTGCTTATCGGAGGCCTTGTTAGGCACTGAAAATAAAATTCTTGAAACTCTGGTGCAGAATCCCCGAGCCTGAGATCTTGAAGAATGGTGAAGGGTTGGAAACCCAGTATAGATAGAGGTGAGTGGGAAGAGGAAATGCAAGATCTGTCACCTACTTTGGTATCGGAAAGAGCTGCTATGGCTACAGTTTCCCGCTAAACTGTTTTCTGCTCTCCTTTTATAGCAATGCTGTGTTAATGGTGTGTTGGTTATCACCAGCCTTCCTCATGCCTCTTCAGAACCATTGCCCACGTGCTCTACCACAGCTTTTGTGAAACATCATTGTAACCCTTTCTGGGTGTAACTTGTTGAGGAGTTACCTGTTTAACAAATGCCCTATCCTTGTCAGTTCAGAGTTGCAGGAAGTGTTCCCTCCTGCACTGACAATCTTGGACAGGCACAGAGGAAGTGAGTCCAACAAATCCCCTCTCTGTCACGCGTTACATGTGGAGTTCCATTTGATAAACGATGAACCATGAATTGTATCCCATGACATCTAGTGCAGATTAATACTGGTAAAATGTTACAACACATAATCATACAGCTGCTGAAGGCTTGGTTCCTGCCTCACCTCACCTTGCTTTCACTTGTGTGCTACTTGCCTGATCATGTGACATGAATGAAGCATAAGTTAAATTGGAACATGCTGGCCCAGTGTTAATTTTCTTGGGCTGTTTATGTAAAGATGGTTGTCAGTCTCAACATAATTTTAGAGTGTTTTTCTTTTTAACAAAGTAGGTTCTTCAAGAAAGATGTAATGAAACCAGAGATGAATGTGAATGACATTGCTGAAGACATCTCAAAACCAGTTTTAGAAATCCATACTTTAACTTTATTATTATTATTATTGTTACAACTATATGTCAGCCATGTTACATATGCAGGATTAGAATACAATAGTAAAGCGTGTAGTATTTACAGTCAAAACAAAGCAGGCTGAAATTCAGATTACAATTAAGACTCTGATTCGTGCAGCGATTTAGGCACCTGTTTTCATATTGTACATGCCACTGCACAGAAGTTTCCAACTTGAGCTGTAATTTCATTTGTGGAATCAGAGGAGAAAAGAGAGATAAAATGAATCAGTTCTATCTGAATAATGTTTTTAAACTGGGAAAATAAGTAGATAGTGTGAATCTTTATCAAATGTGGAGTACAGCAGGACATGTTCTCTAGTTTCCACCATACCAGCTTGACAAGGGCAAAAGCACTGCTCAAAAGGGATGTGTGCATATCATCCTTCTAAAAAGACTGAAGGTAGAGCATTGAAAGGTGAAAGCTCTCTGGTGTCTCGTAAGTTTGAAATGTTAAAAAGTAATTTGCTGGGATAGAGGTTTCACTGTGATTCTCAGCATCTGAGTAATATGGGACCCATGCTGGTCAAGTTGGAGTACTGTATCTCAGATCCACTTCCTAATAGTCTCTAAACTGATGAGATTAAGCTTTGACTTCAGCCAAAGATTGATTATTTGAAGCCAAGCACTTGTTTCTAGTGAGACCATACCAGCTTCTTTTCTGAGTAGAACATAGGGGGTGCACCACAGTATCCCAAATACAGTCCTTAAGAATTTAGACTGTACTATGTCAAGGGGGTGGAAGTCCTTATCTATACATAGTCCTGAGTCAGAAGTTCAGGAAGTAGCTTGCCTTGGAGTACATTAATATGGATGGTATATTGGAATCACCACCATTCCTTTAAAAAAGAAGACCCTCAAGATAGCAGTAATAATTCTTTGAGAATTCTCAGTGACATGGGCATGGCAGCTGTCTGACAAACTATATCTAAATATTTATAGATCTTGACCCGTTCAATATTGTGCCCATCTGCCACTTGCACTTGACAAGCCTTTTGATGAAAACTAGAATTTTGGTCTTTTGATACTTTATTACAAGCAGCTCTTCAGAGCAGTATGCTGTAAAAGCCCAAGGGGTTTCTAGCCCTTACTTTAGTAAAAGATATAATTACTGTATCAGTAGCATACAGTAGAGCAGGGATCTGGCTGTTTACAAGTTTGGGTGGCTAAAAAGGCTTGAATCATAGAAGTAATATAAAAAATAAACAATGGTGAAGGGCCTGAATACTTCGCTATTTCACTTCCCTCCCAAGGGGGGACCCTCTGAGATAGCCTTGTGGGTTGCAGCTTATTTTGAAATGATTGTTATTCTGTAATGTAATGTATGGATGAGTGCAATGCATTTTGAGTCTTTAGAAGACACTAGAAGACATTTGGCTCATAATGTATTCCAGGGGATGCTGTCAAGTGCTGACTTAAAGTCCACAAAAGCAGCATCAAGTACCTCATAGGGCCTGGAGCTATACTTCTCTACCAAGTGCTGTAGTATCAGGCACTGATCAAGGAGTGACTGGCCCTAAGCCCTGCTGTTTCGTCCTGTAAGATATTTTCCTGCCCCATCCCATCCCACAGCTTCCAGGAAAGGCGCCTAGTATAGAGCTTGCTCACATTGCTAAGCTACTATATAGGTTTAATGATGGACATGCCCCAATAAGCAAATATCTTGACTGTCTGGTCATTCTAGGGAAAGAGTGCTGCCAGCACTGGTGCTCAGCAGTCAACATTTCTTTTTTTAATCGACTCTGGTGGAATCCTATCTACCCCAGGGGCCTTCCCTAGTTTGAACGAAGCTATGAGCCTTTTAACGTCTTATCTCTGTAACTGCTGGCCAAGTAGGAAGACTTCTAGACTCATGTCCAGGGAAGAGGTGTCAGCTGACTCTGCTGGTGTAGTGCTTGGAAGGAAGATTCCCAGGAGCCAGCGGGAATCATACATGCCATCCTTAGAACTTCTGACAGAAAACTGCCTGCTATGTTTCACCATTAAAAATGGAGAATAATTATTTCTTGCGGTGTGGATTAACTGTGGCCAGGTTTTTCTTAATGCCTTACTCCCCCACACACCCAATTAGTGTGTTATATTATTTTTGAAGTTGCACTGCAGGAGGGATTATCCTGACATTGCTAGCCCTATACTCTTTAAATTGGGTTACTGTTTCTTTGCTACTGCACATGAACAAAACCAGGAATTTGTGTTGGGGTGGGGTGGGGGTTCATTCAAGATCAGTTAATCATTATCAGTATGCCATCAAGTCAAGTCCAACTTATGGTGACCTTTTGCCAGGGTTTTCTAGGTAGATAGTACTGAGTAGTAGTTTTCTGTTCCCATCTTCTGAGGATGCTCTGGGACTGTGCATGATGCCCAGGGCCACACAGGCTGGCTCTCCTGGCAGGAGGGACAGCGGGGAATCGAACTGTCAACCTTTGGCTCTGCTATCAGATACCTAAACTGTCCAGGGACATTTTGACAAAGTCTCTTGCCACCCCAAAGATAACTGGGCCAAGGCATGAAAGCATCAGGTGACTTGGTATTAATAATGATGCTATTACAGAGTTGTACTACTTCAGCTGAAAATCCAGACTCTGATTTTTTTTTTTTACTAATCCGTTTTATTTTTATTTTTATTGTCGCCAGAATTGGGCATAGGAACTATATCAAACTTCTCTGATATATAACTTGATGTCCAAAACTTGATCCCTAGTTTCAGAAGAATTCATAGGAGGGTAGTGTCCTGATTTGTCCCAGATTCCAGATAGGTTATTAACTTTAATAGATTGCATGCGGTTAGGGCAAAAGTAGTATTGGCTCTGCTCCTTGACCAGTATGTTAGTTCCCCTGGGAAATCCTTAGAGATTGCTCCATTAAGAACGAACAAATCTGGTCTATTTGCAAACTGGGCCAGACAGAAACCCTTCTAATTTAGTTTCGTATCCTTAGATTATCTGGGTTGCAAAAGGTTTTCAGTTTCATGGGGGCGGAGGGTGGGGGGTGGCAGTAGGAATCCATCATTAAATTAATGGCCAGAATCCAACTGCTGATTTATGCTTGTGTAAATGAAATGGCTTGAGTCCCAGCAACAGACTGCCTCTAATTTACAAGGTACTGATTGTGTTGCTGACGGCATGCATGCAGGAATGCAACAAATATTCTCATTAATTATGAGCACTTTTCTGCCTTGACTTATATTCCATTTTCATTTATGCAAATGTAAATTGGAAGTTGGGTTTCAGCCAGTGCAAGACTGCACCTCCACAGGCAATGCTAACTTCAAAAAGTTTGCACAATACAACAATGAGCAAAAGGCCTTTTCTTGCTTGCTTGCTTGCTTGCTTGCTATGGAGGAAGTAACCATTTCCTGCAATCATAGAAATTAGTTGTCTACCAAACTTCACAGCAATCCTATATATCTTTGTCTAGCAAAAATTAAATGTATTTTTATGGCACCACAGCAAACTTAGAAAATGACGAAGCTTATGAAAACCCCTTATGTCAGCTTTCTGTTCTATGTCAATTTGCCTTTTTGTTTTTTCTGCTGCTGTGTTCATTGAGGATTGTTTTTAGTTGGATTTTTAAAAAGATATCAGTTCACGCAACAGTTGTTGTGTAATAATCAGACAAAATCATAAGAGGGCACTAAGAAGCTTATGACAATTCAGAGTATGAGGGTAGTAGGCTGTGAGCTAATAAGCAGCAATTTTACCTTAAACATCCTTTGATTGTTTATAAAATGTCAGAACGAATTTGGTTTTGCTACTCTTCATCTAGAACTTGTTAAACAATTCATAGCTGATGGCAACACAAGCCCTCCACTCCAACTGCAAAAGGCATTTTTGTCCCCAACATCTGTTTGTTTGCCTTGATCTGACTGCCTTGGGGCAGTCACTCCATGACCTTCACTGTGTGAATCAGAGAAAGCAGCTTAAAATGATTGCATTCTGGAGGAAGAGTAAGAAATCTTTCTTCAGCTCCCTCATATAATTTGCTAGCCCTTGGGACATGCACATGGCTGCTGAACTGCAGAGAAAGCTTTGCAGCTGTGCTGTGGCACTGTCACTTTCATTAATTCAACAGTGGTGATTTTGCATATCAGTTTCCATGTGCTATATCTCTTGCTTGTTCATTTTCTGTGCAATGAACTGGTTTTGCTTCTCCCTTTTTCCCTGGGGCATCCTTTTTGCAGCATTGTGCTTGATTCAGTCCATGCACTGGAGTAAACAAGATTCACTCTCCATACTGGAAAATGCCCCGTTGGGGTAGCCTGTCTTTTATGCAATGGCAAAAGAGTCTTAATCCAAAGAGCAGTGTGTGTTCTACAGTTTGCCCTTATGTGTAAAACCCATTTTGCCTAATCAAATCGACTTCAGAAGCCTGAAGAATGAAAATTTAATAAGATGACAGTGCTATTGCTATATGAACTAGCAATAAGATAAAACATGAAAGGGGCACATATTAAGTGTAACTGTGTGCTTTCTGTGAGTTAGACCAGTAACTAGTTTGTGGGCGGGGGGAAGTGTTCTGCAAACATGGTGCTTTTGATTGGGATCCAATATTTTTATTCCACTGCTGCTAATGAATGTATGTAAGCACAATATTACATCCTGCTTTTTCAAGATCTGCAGTCCTTGATCAGTTGCCCAAAAACTTACCTTCCGTGCAAACAACACTGTATATACCTGATTTCTTCTTCATGAGTAAGACTATTTTCCTTCTTCTTACTCATATGACATTTTTAAATGTCACACCTACTGCTTTCTGTTCATTTGAATGCTGCAGATGTGAAAAGATTATTAAAATGTATTTAAAGTGAGTACTGTATTTGAAGGCACCAGCGTGGTGTTGACAGTTCTACTGAATATTTTCTAGCCACTTTCAACACAATTGGCTTTAAAAAGGACAACACGTAAAAAATTACATGGGTAGGCAAACAGTATGGTGTAGGCTGGTTGTAATTATCAGTAGCATAAAGAGACATTTATCAGCCTCTTGTGGTATTTATGGCCCAGATGCTTCCCCTCTGTGCTGAGGACTTCTATTCCTCTAAGTGTCCAACTAGAATAAAGAGGAAAGCCACTGAAGCTGATATAGATATGTTTGGTACTCAAATTACATAAGTGTGGTTCTGTTCATAAAAATACTCCATTTGACAGTACTATATTTACATCTGAAGTTAACAGGAAAAAAACTACTTGTGAAATGCTGTAACTGAAATACAAAGGATGTCTAAACTTGATTGTGGAGCACTCCTAATGTTTTGTAAGTGCTGCTAAGTATGCCGTGAGAATAGGCAGAGCACTGGGCATAAGTTGGACTTGAATCTTAGCCTTCAACAGTATTGGGTTTGTATTTGTTACCGTGTATCAATTCCTTCGTCATTGTATTGGTTCTGTGAACCACTTTTAAAAGTTATAAATTAAACTTATTAACCTATGTTTCTGTTGACTTGTTTGTCAAGTATAACTTCCTAGTCTGATCATCAGGAAGCTGATTTGATATTTAATAACTTATCCTTTTGTTTCAGTAACAAACACCATTCTAATCCAGCCTTCTGTTTTCGCTGCGCACAACCACAGCCTGTGGCAAAGCAGGATGCACGTACCTCATGCTCTCCAAAACCTGATATACAGAGGTTCGCAGTGTATGGGATTGGAATCATTCTATCTAGGGTAGTAGCCCCAACCTCGATGACTTTGTCTGCTAAAATAAGAGTGCATGGTAATATACAGTACTATATACACCACAGACATTTATACTAATATAGGCTGTCGTTCACTTCCTATTTATTGGACTAACAATATCAGTGTTGTTAGTATGAGTATGTACAGTGGGAGTTTATTTACATGAAAAAAATTTAAAACACAGTGACATTTTATGCAACATATTACCTGTACAGCAGCATATCTGTTAACAATAACAGTTGCTTTCATAGGGACACTTCCTTAGATTGCAAATTACAGTTCCTTTGCTATGGAGCACTGAAATTTTTATTCTTACTGCTCTGTCCATAATAGTACATTTCCCTATGTTTCCTTCCTTTTAAAAGATAGCATAAATCATCTCCAACAAGCCTGACATCGCCTTATTAGAATACTTTATCAAGCTTGTTACTTCTGTGTAACAGAAGGTACTTCCATCTTCAGTCCAAATAATGTTGAGTATATTCTCTGTTGTCAGTGTTGCAGGACTTCCAAGTTGGGATATTTCTTTAGGAAATAGCTTCCAATTACAGGGTCTTTAAACAAGCCGAAAACACGAACACTCAATCCAAATTGAAAAGCCCCCATCACACCTGAAGACTCCTCTCTCATTTCCTCTTTAATGGAAGAGAATTTTCTTATATTTTGAGTTAGGAATTTGTCCTCGTGATTTCAGCCGTCTGACTGCTTCACGCATGTGTTTGGGCTGCAGAGGTGGCAATTCTCCCCATTTCTCACATACATCTAGTGCTGGACAAAAAACAAAAGCAAGCTTGTGTAAATACAACCAGGCCATACTCAATGACTGCAGAATCTGTTATATTTCTACAAACAAATACTGTGCAGAGTTTCCTTTTATACCCATCCCTTTCTATTTTAAGTTCTCAAACACTAATAACAAAAATGGTTTCAATTAAAGAATATACTCTCATATTTAGGTATACACCTCTAATCTGCATCCAGGAATCAAAAAGAGGAAACAGGTACCCTAGATGTACTTATGCTTATCACAGAAAACTAAGGACATACACAAGTCATTTTAGATACCTTGTACGGTTCTAGATTTTTATCTCCAAAGAAAGTGCTTGAATAACTGATGATTGTGCAAATGGAAGAAATTGATTAAAAGTCCTCTTTCAGTAGCCAAATTTCAAGCCGCAATTCCAATCAATAAAAAAGAAACAGTGAGATTTACTGAACTCTGGGTTATTCTGATACCTACCTTCTTCTACTACCTCTCCAACAAAGACTTTTGCAATTCCTGACATGGCGATAACCACATTCTGAGAGACAGATGTGCCAGTAATTGACTGGATCAACTGAGAAAATAAAATAAAAAGATTTAAGAATACTGAGTTCTGTAGCTGTGCATTTTGAATTTCTAATCATGAACATTACAGCACAGTAACAAAAATATTTGGAGCAGCAGACTTTAACATATTTTGTGCAGATGAAAACAGAGAACATGACCTGTCCAATAAAAATACTACTGTCTACTGTCTCTTTGTTTAGACATTATAATCTAGCCACATCAGTAGGTTAATTTGATAAGTTTTAAACTGGCCCAGAGCACAGTCTTACCCTTTTAATAGCAGCTTTGGGAAATGCTGACCGGCGATACATCTCGTAACGATTTAGTTGTTCTTCAGAAAAAGAGGAAACTAGTATTCTAGAGGAAACAAGTTATACCACATATTTAGCAGCATCACTTTTAACACTCGTCTCATTTTAAAGCTACACATATATCTATAATTGTTTATGTTGGGGATACAATAATGTAGCATTCCACTAGATAAACAATAAATTCAATCCATTGTTTGCTTCTATAATTTTACCAAACTGCATCAGAGTTTGCAATTTTGTATTATAATGTAATTGCCTTATAAAGTTAAGGGGAGCATAGGATTGAATGACAGGAATGGAATTTTTGTTTGTTTGTTTGTTTGTTTGTTTTTACAACTTAAATGCCGCCCACTACCCAAAGGTCTCTGGGCGGCTTCCAATCAAAGTATTAAAATAGTTAAAAACATCAAATATCAATAAATAATTAAAACAATAATAAACCCTAGCACTAAAATCACTACACTAAAATTGCCATCAGAGGACCCACAGCCTATATTGTATCAATTAAAAAAATTCTGGAACAGGAAGGCTTTTACCTGGCGCCGAAATGTCATCAGTGTTGGCGGATAATCATCAGGCTGAGAGTGAGAAGTACTATCTGAATTATTTGATGACCGCAATTTAGACCAGTATCAAATATGCCATTCTTGGGGAAAGTACTACAGTGTATGTTATTTAACATCTACATGAACCACTGGGAGAGATTATAAGTGCCACCAGTATGCCGATGACACCCAACTCTACCTTAGTCACCTTCAGATTCCAAGGGAGCTGCTATTTCAACTTTACATGAGTGTTTAGCTGCAGTAATGAACTGGATGAGGATGAACAAACTGAAACTAAAGCCAGAAAAGACAGAGGTGCTTTTGGTCAATCAAAAGGGAGAACAAGTGATAGCGATGCAACCTGTACAGTATGGGATCACCATCCAATTGAAAAAAAAGGTGCACAGCTTGGGGATGCTCTTGGACTCATCCTTGAGCCTGGATGCCCAGGTCAAGGCTATGGCCAGGAGCACATTTGCACAATTAAGGCTTGTATGCCAGTTATCCCCGTTTCTTGAGAAACCTTCTTTGGCCATGGTGACACAAGCCCTAGTGACATCCCGGCTAGAGTACTATACTGCGCTCTATGTGGGACTTCCAATGAAAAGTCTCAGGAAACTTCAGTGGGTCCAAAATGCAGCAGCCAGATTGCTGACTGGGTTGGGGTACAAAGATCACATTACACCGCTATCAAAACAGCTCTAAAGGCTACTAATCAGCTATTGGGCACAATTCAAGGCGCTTACCTTAACCTACAAGCCACTATATGACCTGGGTCCTAGCTAAAGATCAAACTTCACAGTATGAACTGACTCAGGTGCTAAGGTCATCAGGAGAGGCCTTTCCCTCTATTCCACTACCTTCACAAGTACATCTTGTGGGAACACATGAAAGGGCCCAGACTCTGGAACTCCCTCCCACTAGAGGCCAGGACTGCTCCATCTCTGCTGTCCTTCCAGAAAAAGGCAAATACCTTTTTTTCAGGCAAGCTTTCACTGAATGATGGACTACCTATTATACATCTTTCATATGAACCTACCAAACATGATTACACAGACATTGTGTTTATAACCACTTATAACTTTGTGTTTATATCTCCCCTTGTGTGATTGCATTGGCACTATGTTTTCAATGTTAGTTTCTACCCCTCATAGTTTTGGATGGTCTGCCATGCATGATTACATGGAATTTTTACTCTCTCTTTAACTGCTATAGCTTTAACGTTGTCCTTTAATGCTGTAATTCCCTGTTCTCAAACTTGAATCTGTCTTAATTGTACTGGACTGTATGTTGTCCCTCATTACTGTAAGCCACCATGGGTCCTTTTCCAAGGAGAAAGGTGGGGTAAAAATATTCAAAATTAATAAATTAAAATTAAGCAAGATCAGTTAGCAACTATGTAGTTACAAAGGAAGATAAAATTGTTTTTTGTGAATAGTAGATGAGAATGTAAAACAAGATTGTATTTACATAGTTAAGGCATAGACACTAAATGATGGTCTGTAATAAGTCACAACTAGAATAGGCCAATTGTACTATCTGGAACCTACAGAGAAGCTAATTTACCAAATCCCCACTGAGTCAATAGACTTACTCTAGATGTCACTTACTATAGGGTTTCAGCCAATATGTGTTTAAATGATGAAAGGTAATAAACAATGAATGATACATAATGATAAGTTGTATTCAATGATATTTGTTATTAATTATATCTATGACTACTTCCTGAGCACTAGTAGAATAATTAAGATTATGTCAAATCTGAAGCACATATGTAAACATAATAGCAAAACATTATATAATAAAGATACTGATGGCAGCAGTGTCCTAAGAAAGTGTGTATATGCCAGAAAGGAACTTCTAAGGTAATGGTTTCTGGTGGGACCATCAGAGGTTCCACCAGCAAGAATATTCTGTCACGCCCATGTTCCATTCAGAACAGTGTAGATAAAAATCACTGATTAATTACAAATCGAACATCCTCTCTTCTGTTCCTACTGAATCAGAACATGGAGAGAAAAGAAAATCTGTCTGGATTCTTAAATATAAAGCACTAAGCATAGGGTTTTACAAAAATCATGTAGCATTTTGACACAAGATACTTGCAATGTAAATGAAAACTACTTACTGCATTTTTTGTATCTCATCTTCATCTACTTTATGCTTTTTTTCTTTTTTCTCCTTTATCTCTATTTTTATTTTCTTAGCTGCACAAGACTGTGATGTAGACTCTTCCATTTCACCAAGGATGAGCTCAGAAGATTCACTGTTTTTGATCTAGTTAAAAAAAATATTCAACTAGGCTTTGTTTCTATTTCTACTTTATTATTTATCTAAAACAGTCCTTATGGATTTTTATACATTCGAGTCACTACATACCAAAAATTTGCAATAGCGGTCCCATGCCTTTAATGACCAGTATCCAATTATTGTGTTCTACTGGTAGAATGGCATTCTGAGAGGAAGAATATTCTCTCTTCCTATTGTCCCCCTGCTGGAGCACCAAACTCGTGTTTATGGTCTTGAAACCTCTCTGGATTTGGCTTTCAGTTGGGGAAAAATGTTCTGCAACCACCATTGGAATGCTAGATTTAACCCACTGTTACCAGTATGCTCTGAATTGTTTGTCTGCTTTAACAAAAGACTTGTACAGAAATAATTCATTTGAATACTTAATAACTGGCCTTCTCTTAAATGGCTTTATTTTTATCTTTCCAGTTCTAGATACATACTACTCACTATTCATGCAGTACAGAAGGATGGAAAAGTCACAGAAACGAAACCTGACCCTTTTGTGGTTAGACTATCTTTCTTCTAATAAAATTACATAAGGCTAACAGTGTGTATGTAATTGTCAAAAAGAAACAAATAAATCAATAGTTCTCAGCCTTTGGGGTCCTCAGATGTTCCTGGACTGCAACTCCCAGAAATCCTGGTCAGCGCAGCTAGTGATGAAGACTTCTGGGAGTTGCAGTCCAGGAACATCTGGGGACCCACTGAGAAACACTGATATAAATAAACAATAAAGATCGGTATTTACAAGCCACCTCCCCTCCTTACACATGGCCAAAGGGTGACCTTTAATGGTGCTTTCGAACTATATGTATTTATCTTATTACAACCTGTCTCCTGCAAGTTTCCACAGCAGGCTGAGTTAGTAAACTGGCAAAGCAGGACCCCCCCCCCCCAAGATAATGTTGCCTTCATCTTACGCCAGACGTGTAAGACCATAAGCGAAACAAAGAAGTGGACGAGGCCATGTGTAAGAAGACTGTAAATACATTCCCCAGGTGGTAAGCCTCGTCATATAAACACAGACCGCCCCTCCAAAAAATGGACACTTGAGGGGGCCTCATAATAAGCCATGCTGAGCCGCGTCCATTCGGCCCCTACGGAGCATCTCCCCAAAGGCCGGGCAGGAGGAAAGGCCAGGGGGACCCACCTCTGGAGCCGGCGCCCCGTCCTTCAGCGGCGGTTCTTTTTCCTGCCCTTCGGCTGCCACCGGAGCAACGACAGGGGCGTCCTGGGCAGGCGACGAGGAAGATACCGCGGGAGGAAGAACGGCATCCCCTCGGGAAGACTCGCACGCTTCAGCCATAGTAGAACAAAAGGCGTCTGTCGCATCCTGATGACATCATCAAGGAGTGCCTCGGCCGCCCTGTTACTTTGGCAACGCCGCACGCCGCTGGGAAGGAAAACAAAATTGGAGGAAAAAAGGCTCTTGTTTTGAATGCAGCATTGGCTTTGAACAAGGAGACTTTGCCGTTGGCGTTTGAGCTTTTTTTTTTTTAATTTCACACATGAACATTGAAGTATTCGGTGGATCGCTCTTGCGCATATGTTTGAAATTAACCAATACATGCCAATTTGGGGCACTTTTAAAATCCTATTTGTGGCAGCTACTGACCTCATCAACACCAACAATGGGAAAGGAAAAACATCTGAAAATCAAGAACCTGTACTTATTTCGTACAGGCTTGTACATCTGTGCACTCAGCATTCCCACAAAGTCGTTGAAGCAATGCAAAACAAAATAACTACTAATTCCATTTTTTTATATAGAGTGTTATGTGCTCCTGAACTATCAAAAATTGTTCTGCATCATCAAGTCAGAGCAGACTTACGGACACCCTAATAGGGCTTTCAGGATAAATGAGATATTTAAGGAGTGGTTTTATGAGTTTCATGCATTCAGTAAACTTCTGAGCAGGGATTATGAACCCTTTTTTCCAGTACCCCAGTCTGCCACTTGATCCACTACAGCACACTGGGAATCCATCAGCAATTAGCACCCTTCAAAAAGTTTAGTCATTAGCTCTAATTAGGTCTTGCAAACAAAAGGCTTCACTTTTCTTTATCAAACTGATCCATTTTTCAAGCAGAATATAAAAACACATATGCTATTTGCTTATTATGAGGATGATGCCGCCAATATCAGAAAAACAGTATCTTACTATGGGGGTTTAGAACTCTGGAATGGGGAGATAGCCAGACTAGCTCCCTAGTTTATTAATCATCGTTGTTGTCGTCCTTCTCCTTCTTGTCTGTCCCAGTTGGTGATTGGTTCCGCTATTGTTTTTTGACCTCCACTTTGCGCAGGCATATGCTTGGTCTGGGTGAACTGGTAGAAATTAAACAAGTGGGGCGACCATTCAGCCTGATGGGGGGGGGAAAGGGCGTGGTCCGTGCACATCTGCAACAGCCGCAAATGCTTCGGTTTCAAGGTGTCCAAGGGACCAGCAGCTGTTGGGGATGAGTGACAAGCTGAGCTGGCAGAGAGAAGAGGCTGAGGGCCACTCAAAATTTTAAATTGGCCGCATTTGGCCCCTGGGCTGGACTTTGGACATTCCTGGTAAACTGGGTTGTTACACTGTATCCATAGCTGCCTTAACTGCAACCATGACACAGCAGCCTTATATGTCCTCCTAACTTACATCTAAGACAGAAGTGCCTCGAGAATTCCACCTTGTGAAGAATCTTTGGCCTTTACACCTAATATTGATTTTCCTGGCAAAATCCATCTTACTACGAACTTTTTGAACTTTAAGTTATTCACCCTGGTAGAAACCTGATGAAGTGTGTGTGTGTAGGGGGCGGGGGGCGGGGGTTAATCCATGAAAACTTCAGATATTTTTAGCACTCTATAAAGGTATTATTGCCTATTTTTTGCATTTATATTTTATTTTGTTGGACCACATCTCAACTCAAGGGGAGTGATGATGCTGAAATATCTAGAGTTAAGTCTGACCAAACACAGGTTAGACCCCCACTGACAGAATTCTTCTCTGCCACCAGTACATCCACTGTAAAAAGTCATTTGGTGAAGCTGTCTTGAGTGATGAAGGATCAAATGCTCATCCACAGGAAGAATAGAAACTTGCATGACATTTTGCTGTCAAAGTGGATCAGATCCACTCTCACTCAGATGCACTACTTTACACAGGTCCAATGAATGTAACATTGCCCCTTGTTGTCTAGTGATAAAGGATATGTTTCAATGTGTGTAGTCCGGGGACACCAACAGGACCATTGCAGGGGGTGATGTCACCTATAGAAAGGATTTTTGAAATTCAAGGACTCTCAGTTCCATAATTCATCCAGATCACCCCAAGTCAAGTTATGAGACAGGAAGCCCTCAAACAGGAAAGAGACAGAGCAGCCCCTTTACCTCCATGCCATCCCCATGCTGCTGCTTCCAAACATTAGAAAAGTGTTGTCTTCTAGCCACTTATGACCAATAAGCATGTATTATGGTATCAATTTGCTCTTGGATGCTTGCAAACAACTTTTCAATTTTATCTTCTTTAGCATTGGTAGTTGGAGCACTGAATTGAATAAGTTATGTTAATAGGTTTTCCAGACTGATATTATTTTTATTATTATATAGTATTTTGTCAGTTCTTAAGTTCTGGAGTCTAGCCTTCTGACAGCATCACTCTCAGCTTCACTGACACACACCAACCCATTCACCATATTAAGGTGTGCTACCACATAATACAAATAAATATGCAAATTCAAACCCTTCTTTTTGTAAATGTTTTTGTGTCCCTTTCCTTTAGAAAGGCGGATGCATTTGGCACTGTCTCCCTCTTCATGCCTACACACTTGATCTAATCATCTAAGACTGATTTGAGGCTGGCCTGTGATTCAGAGGGTGGGAAGATAAAATATGTTTTTTGTTTTAGGGCCCTTTCTGGACAGAAACACAGATTGTTATTTGGATTGCTGTTGGCACAGTTTTGTTTGAATCAAGTTATATCATCCACATGTGTTTCTGCTTAGATCAGACCATCCTGTCCCACTAAGAGCTGCCATGTTCCTTTCTGGCACAGAGCTAGGAGCGGCTATTTTTTGGCATCACTCAGCATGCTCCTAATTATCCTGCTATGTAGCTTATATGATGGTGCCATAATTTACTCAGCAGTCACAACTTTAAAGAAATAGCCTGCCTAGTCTGAGTGGATTTTTAGCTCACACCCCAATGGAGCTGTGTGTGGTATTATCTCAGGTTATAATCCTGCAGTGTGATAGGTGGTTTGTAACATCAAAAGAGAGGATGGAGAAACCCTTCCTCTATTTTTGTCCTTTTAAAAATATTTTCTTAAGTGACTCAGTGCAGTTCTAGCACCAATCTAGGATGATGAATTACTCTTTCAATATGTTACTTATCTTATTTAAATAAATAAATAAATAAATAAATAAATAAATAAATAAATAAATAAATAAATAA
>JAHTLZ010000129.1:58015844-58028940 GCA_023846285.1 Phrynocephalus versicolor
TAAATAAATAAATAAATAAATAAATAAATAAATAAATAAATAAATAAGGAAAGCCAACGTAGCCCTGCTGAATAATGGCCGTGAGAAAAGAAAGGGAAGGGGGCTGTGGTGATGCTATGGACTCCAGCCATTTATAATACAGAAAGTCTTGCTTCCCTTATCAATTTGTTCAGGGAACAGTCCTATTTATTTCAGTAGGACACACACTCAACAAAGAGAAATCAACATTGGTTGCTTTCCTTATATCTGCATTGATAAAGCTCAATATCATTGCTGGTAGGAAGAAAAGACGTACATTGATCTGGGGTAAGATACAGTATTTTAGTGTGTGGGGGGGCAATGTCAGGAGCCCATAGCTATACTTTTTGCTATGTGCATATACTCCCCTCTCCCAGTGCTTCAACCAGCTGTTGATTTTAGTTTATCAGGTTGTGCAAGTCTTTGCAATGCCTTGCAAACCTGTAAAAGCTGTTTGACCAGAAATAGTGGGGGTGAGGAAGGAGAACAACGGCCTTATCACATCATCTTCAACCCTCATAAAACCATGTTCTGTTCTCAACATTAGAATTAAATGGGGAAAAAATCCAATAACTTAAAAGCACTAACTGGGGTGTTCTTTTTATGCCACCTAAATACAGGGATATTAAAACATTGTTCATATGTCATACATTTTAAAGTATCTGGTGTAAAAAATTACATCACCATCTTTTGGAAGTATCAGACAGCTAGCTGGGTTAGTATTTGTACTGCCACACAGATACACTGAAATAATTATATGTCTGTGATGTACATCCATCTTCAAGGTTTTGCTGTATGATAACTTTCTCCCTGCAGCCCTGTATATCACATGTACTGCTGAAGGTCATGTGTGATATCATCCATGCTACATGTTTGACAGCTGGGAGTCTAATTCTGAAGCCCATTTTGGAAGAGACAAGGAGTCTCCAGATCCCTTTAAGAAATGCCAACCATATACTGGCAATAGCCTAATATGGAAACATGTAAAAAATTAAAAATATACGTGGTTATATTAATATCCTCTTAAATCCAGGATATAGTCCAAACTAGAGTATACCCAATGAATCAGTTGTTGAACAGCAAGTCAATACTATTTAAATCCCACAGATTCTGTGGGTCTATTCTGGATTGGTAGTTCCAACTAGAGACCTAAGAATAGCACACAAAAATAGATCAGAGACTTTGGGAAGGGAGCTGGCTTATCTGCTTCCCACCATCCAGTGCACTACTTGTTGTTGTTTCAGGAAGAGAGCTTTTAATGTTCAGACACATAACAGTTTAACTGGAAAAATTAGGCAGGGAACCTTAAGCGTATGAATCCTACCCTAGAATGTATTCTCGAAGGCTTTCACGGCTGGGATCTGACAGCTGTTGTGAGTTTTTAGAGCTGTTTGGCCATGTTCTGGGACATGGCCAAACAGCCTGAAAAGCTCACAACAGTTATCTACCCTAAAATATTGAATAATTTGGATATCCATGAATAATCACAGGTGTGTTGCATAAAGTATCTGGACTGGAAAAAGCATGTCTGTCAAGATCTTCCATCATGCTCAAATGCAGCAAAATGTGTTTGACTACTGAACATTGTAATCCAGAAACAACATTAATACTCTTATATGATACACACTACTCTCTACCAGCAGTACCCCTCTGCATTCTTCGTAGGGAAAACAGGAAACTTTCTGCAGTGATATAAATGGGCATTTTTTGGACACCAGAAATGGCAAACACACAAAAGCCAGTGTCACAACATCTTTCTGTATAGGATCCTTTGCCAATGATCTTGAAATTACAAAGTGTCATGTGATTTTTTAAGGGATTGTTATGCACTACTGCTTAGTCTAAATTTGTAGTACTACTTATGTACTACATGAACTACATGCTTAGGAAGAAAGCTTTTAACATTCAGGCACATAGTTTAACTGGAAAAATATTTAGGGAACCTTAAGCATATAAATCGTACCCTAAATAAATGATTATTTTGAGTATCAATGCATAATCACAGGTGTGTTGCATACACTATCTGGACTGGAAAAAGTATTCTGTCAAGATCTTCCATCATGCTCAAATGCAGCAAAATGTGTTTGATTACTGAACAATGCAATCTGGAAGCAACATTCATATTATTATAGGATACACACTACTCTCTGCCAGCATTACCCCTCTGCAATCTATGTAGCATTAAACAGGAAACTCTCTGCAGGGATATAAATGGCCATTATTTGGACACCAGAAATGGCAAAAACACAAAAGCCAGTGTCACAACATCTTGCTGTCTAGGATACTTTGCCAATGATCTTGAAATGACAAAGTGTTGTGTGATTTTTAATGGATTGTTATGCATTACAGTACTTCTTGGTCTGAATTTGTAGTACTACTTATGTTTTTCCATTTTAATATTCCATCTCTCAGAGTGGCATTTTTTCTTTATATATGTTTGCTTATTGTTCTTAGCTCTAATCTTATATGATACAAGATGTCTCTTCAACAGTCATTGTTCTTAGCTTGGAATATTTTCTTTAATGTTTCTTGGCAATGGTTGTGTACTCATTGTCTCCAACTTTCTATATTGTCCTTCAGAGTTGTAAGCCACCTTGGGTCCTTGGCAAGAAAAAAAAAGGGGGGGTCAAAATATTTTAAATAAATGAATACTGTGCAGCAAAATAATTATAAGGAGAAATTTAAGAGAAAGCTGAATTAGGATACATTTACAAATTTGAATCTTCAAGCACAGGCTTGAACAGATAAAACAGCTTCTTACCTCACTAAAAACACTCATAACAATTCATATTCATATTCACACCAGTCTTGTGCACAGCCAAATGTTTTTCACAAAATCTGTAGTACAGTACCACAATAACTGCTCTGTGAGCAAAATTCAGGAGTTCAAAGTGAGGAGCCACAAAGAACTGTGAATGAACTGTGTAAGTTAAGAGACAATGTTAGAAAATTACTTTCTACTTACAGTATTGCCTGGATGAACTTGTAACCATTTTTGAAAGTTAATTGCTATTATTAATAGAATAATTATATTCTATATCTCATTTCACTCTAATCCCACTTCCATAGTCAGATACACAACGGCCTGATTATGGTACTCCATACCTCTCCAGTATTCCTGCCAAGAAAACTCCATGGACATGGAGTCAGGAAGAGTCGGTCACGACTGTAACGACACAACACACACCTCTGAAGGAGTGGATAGTAATTCCTGAAAACAGATTCTAAAATAGATCTATTAGCATGAAAGATGTCCCAAACTTTGATTTTGATTTTGTCCCTTTGTTTTTCTTACACAGCCTGTAAGCAGGTTCCAGATTGGCAGTCTTCACAACAAAAGCAAGGAAGAGCGCTATGGGGCCTGATTTAATAGATCGACATATTTATGGCATCATGCTTGACGTGCCTCAGATTCGCGAAAAGCTATGCTACTCTTTGTTTATTTATACTGTAAACAGATGTCCATACAAGGTCCCACTTGAAGAGCTTCTGCTACTTGTGGTTTAATTCTGGAGCGGTCTTCCCCTAGTATTTTCATCCTTTCTGCTTGAAGATCAAACGGATACAGGTAGATGCTCTGCTTTGCTTGGAGAAACCTTCGGTGAAACTGGAGTGGGTCCTTCCTCTCTCTTCTCCCAGGGCGCCCACAGCGGCGGCGAGGTGCCTGCATGCTTCCAGGAGGCAATGCTGCGGCCAGCCACTTTCACCTTGCCTTACCTCATCGTTTCAGGCGACAAAACCGCGGAAGGACGGAGTTGCCAGCGCGTCTCCAAACCCGTCTGCTCGCGCGCCGGCTGCCCCGTCCGTCTTCTTTCCCAGCGCCGGGTGCGGTGGCGCGCGCCCGTGCCCGCGCCCTGTGTGCAGTGTAGTGTAGTGGGTGGGTGGGTGGGTGGCGGGCGAAGGGGGCGTGGTCTTCTTGGCCCCGCCCCGGAAGGACGCGCCGGCCGGGCTCAGGCATCGGCGGTGGCCGAAGACGAGCGGCGAAGGCGGGGGGAGAGGTCTGGTTTCCCCGGGGGGCCGGGCCCGGGCCATGGGGAAAGAGCAGGAGCTGCTGGAGGCCGCTCGCATCGGGAACCTTCCCGCCGTGGAGAAGTTGCTCTCGGGCAAGCGCCTCAGCTCCGGCTTCGGCTCCGGTGGCAGCTCCGGGTCCTCCGGCGGCGGCGGCGGTGGAGGCGGAGGTGGTGGTGGCGGCGGGGGACACCCCCTCTCCAGCCTCCTCAGGTACAGTCGTAGGTGCTGCGGTGGCCAAGGGGAGTGGCTGGCCGAGCGCCGGAGGCAGGGAGGGAGGGCGGCCGAGGGGGCGCTGTGGAGGCAGCAGCCTGTGCCCGGCGGCTGGGGAAGGGGTGTGTGTGTGCGTGTGTGTGTGTGTGTGTGCGTGCGTGCGTGTGTGTGTCGGGGATCGGGGGTGTCGGCGGCTTGCGAGCGCCTCCAGGTGCGGGTTCTCCGTAGGGTGAGTCTCCGCCTCCCCAGCGATGCTCACGGCCGGCATTTGTTTGCATTCGGCTCCTGTTGTGGCACTACGGAGGAGGGCGCGCGTGGGCTTTCCTGGCGGCATATGGTGCGTGGTTGCGTGCGTGGATGGGTGCGTGGGTGTGGGTGTATCGAGGAGGGAGAGGAGGCTGAAGGTGGCTCCGGGGTAGCCGGTGGGCTGCAGGGCTCTTATTAGAGAGAGCATGGCCGGAGTACTGGTGAAGCTGCCGGGCTTCTTTCTAAGGCGGAAGCGGCTTTCCAGCTGGCGAAGGGCGATGCCCGTCGTGCCGGGCAGAAGCTTTAGGTGGCGAAACTTAGGAGATGCTGGAAGCAACATCTCTTGGCTGACATGGACGGCTCCGGTGTGGGCGGGTGGAACCCCTTATCTGAAGCAGAATCTGCCTCTTCCCTTGCAATGAATCAGTGCAGCTTCGTTCCTTTAAAAAAAAAAAAATGAAGCAGGCTGTATTCTTTGCAACTAGTCCACATGGTTATATTTCCTGTTGGTTCTTTCAAGATACAAGGCTCAAGTAAGTACACCATTGGAGCACCTGTTTTGTTACATACAGAGAGGGAGAGATTCGTTTAAATGAAGGGCCTCCTGAATAAAAAACGTGTTCCACCAATAGCATAACTATCACCCCCCCACACCTTTTTGCAAGGGGTGGATCAAAGTCTTTCACTTTGGACTTAATGGAGTAAGTGTCAAACAGTGTCATAGTTGGAATCTGAATCCAAAGAAGGCCAAATATAACTTGTATGAATCTAAGTGTGTGTCAGGTAGGCTGACATGCTTTTTTTCAGTTCTTTTACAGAACTTGTGGTTTTTTAAATGCATTTTCTTCCTTTTCACAAGTTTAGATACCTGATTTTGGTGGGGGTTTTGTAAAATTAATTTTTAAAACTTTATTTTGTGCTATACTGTTCCTTGTTCAAAAATGAGTGATCTGAGCTTTAATACTTAATTTTCATTTTTGCTGTGACTGAAGAAGATGTAGTTGACATTGCCTTTATTTCTTTCCTGTTTCTTGCTTTTAGCTGGTAATAGTTAGGCATTCTTAGCCTGCTTTCCTGACTTGTTTTAGAACAAAATAACTTTAAAGAAGCAAGGAGGAGTGAGGTGGTGGGAGTATGTTTCTAGGCATGATAGAAGCAAGAGTGCATAGCCAAAGGCAGTCTTAATGAATTGTGGAATCATTTTGCATATTAGTTGGCTACTTTCTCTTTGAAAATTTTAAAGGCAGTGTTTGAATTTTTCCCCAGCACCATATCATAAAAATGTAGATCCCATAGAAAAGTTCCTTTCAAGGAGAAAGATAAAAATTCCTGCATTAGAATGACTCAAGCTAGTGTATAAGCTTTTTTATTAGCATGAAGTCTTATTTAGAATAGAGTGGGGCTAAAACACAAAAAGCCTGGGATAAGAGAAATAAAAAATTTGGCTGGACATTATAGAACCTCCAGTGGGTAATAATCTTGATATGTAGAGCTGGAAGCATTACAGTATATTCCAGCTGCTGGGTAGTATTCTCTAAATTTTCTTTATTTTAATGTCTAGCATAGAAATGGGAAGCACGTGACCCTTTAGGAGTTGTTGGACTGAAGTTGCTATCATCCCTCACTGGCCATGGTCTCACGTTCATTGCTCCAATTTGGAGCACTATTTACCATTAACCATATTGCTATTTTTTTCCAGTTGCTATGTTTTTATTTTATGTTTTTATTGCACTCTGCCAAACATGATTTCTGAGGAGTGATGATAGTGAAATCAGACTTTCCCCCCCTTATGCAACATATTCTTTATCTCCAACATAAATCTGTATTCTCAGAGCACCTAAACAAATAGAAAAGCCATTAAGTATGACCATGGTGATGACAGCATTTCTAAAAACGGCATGTCTTAATGCAATACAACTAAAATAATGAATTTAAAAAGACAGTAAACATAGAATCCTTCCTAAGTGCTTCATCACCAGCTATGCTGGCTGTGATTTCTGTGATTGCAGTCCAAGAACATCTGGGTTATCCATGGTTGGGAACAACTTTTCTATGTTAAAAGACAAGTATCAATCCTTAAAGTTTGGGGAAGTGAAAGAAATTTTTCATGGTGTGCAATGTCTCCTCTAATGTTTGGTCCTGCTGCTCAAGGTTTTGTCCTGCACATGTGTGTAACCCCCCATGGATTCTGTCGCAACTGAAACAAACGCAGTTGCTGTGGGTGCATGGAGGAGGTAGAGGCCTGCATGTGCACACACGCCTTAGAGGTAAACTTGGTTTGTAAATGGTAGAAGCAAGGGTGATTCCCTAAGAAAACCCCTCCCAAATTAAGGTTTCGCCACTTAATATTACACTCTCTAGTCACAGGTCAATTCATGTAATGTGGTGACACTACAAAAATGGACTCGGATTATGATCTAAGTCAGTGATTCTGAACCTGGGGTACATGTACCACCAGGGCTAGAACCCAGGGCATTTAAGGATACATTTTAAAAATGAATAATGGCACATAGGAAAGGCACATACATCAACATTCACAAACAACTTTGTGAAATTAAGGTAATATTATGTTGAGTGGCAGAGCTGGTTTTCTTTCTTGTTTAACCTTGAGTAAAAACCCCATTCCCTCACTTTGTTCTTTTGCCAAATGGTGGGAAGATGAAGATGCCACTATAATGCACATGCTTGCCACCACACCCCTCACAAGTTCAGCTTTCACTCCTCTCTGCTTCATGAACATTCAAGTGCAGGTGTCTTGACACTGGTACATATTATAAGTGGGCATCTTATTCAGTTTGTTGGCCTTATTATCCCAAGGAGCCCTGTGGCACAGTGGTCAAATGCCTGTACTTCAGGTAAAACTGTGTTCATGACCTGTGGTTCAATCCCAGATAGCAGGTTCATGGTTGACTCAGCCTTCCATCCTTTCGAGATTGGTAAAATGAGTACCCAGTTGCTGGGCGGGGGGGGAGCACTGTGTAGCCTGCATACTGTAATTAAAAACTGTAGACCACTTAGAGACTACTTGAAGTGGTATGCGGCAGCATATAAGCAGAATACTTTGCTTTTTTATTGCTTGTTTATTTCAATATTGGCTATTATTTACAGTTATAAATGTGAAATACAGTAATACCTTGGAAACATTCTTGTAAACCAAAACACTCTTATATCAAAGCAAATTTTCCCATAAGACATAATGGAAATTCAAATTATTCATTCTGGGTCCCACAGACCACATATTTTGCACACAAAATACCAAAACTCACAAATGAAGTTGGCTAGAAGTCCATGTCCACACCACAGTTTAGGTATCTGGCTGCAGAATCTGCTCTTCTTAAGACTAACAATTGGATTTTACAGTAACCCCCCCACCTATTGTGGGGGTTAGGGACCCGACCCAACCCGTGATAATTGAAAATCCACGATATACGGGTGTTAGGTCGAGTCAGGACTGGGGGCCCTGTCTAACCCTACTCTTACCTGAGGCCTGGTTACTACCCCAAATGGGCCTCCAATGGCTTTCACAGGCCTGTCAGAGGCCCCAGAAGTGCTTTCCAGTGATCCGGAAGTCACTTCCAGTTCAGCATGGGAAGGCCATCTGAGGCCTCAGAAGTGGTTTTCAGTGATCCAGAAGTCACTTCCAGTTTTCTGAAAGTCACTTCCGGTTCACCAGAAAGCACTTTTCGGGGCCTCCAACAGGCCCGGGAAGGGGTAGCACCAGGCCTGGGGTAAGTACCAGGCCCATCCAGCTTAACCCAGGGGGGCTTGCCTTTCATATATTTTGGTCCCGCGATATACTGGGACCCAGTTAATGAACCACGGGGAAACACTGTACTCAGTGTTTTTAATGTGACAATAATGTTAAATTTGTAGCCCTCTACACATTTGACTAGAAGGGTCAGTAGTCTAGACAGAGCACAGAAATTGTTGGCTGCAAAGTCAGCAGCTTGACAGTTTGAATCCCGGGTGTCACACAGTGGAGTGAGCTCCTGCTGTTAACCCTAGCTCCTGCCAACCTAGCAGTTCGCAAGCATGTAAATACAAGTAGATAAATAGGCACCACTGTAAAAAACAGGAAGGTAAACAGTGTTCTATGCAAAGAAATGTGTTCAGCCATGCCAGCCACATGGCCATGGACTTGCAAAAACACTGGCTCTTTGGTTTGAAAATGGAGATGAGCACCACCCCTAGAGTCAGACACAACTAGCATGCATGTGCAGAGGGAACCTTTACCTTTTTACACACTTAACTAGCTACCCCATGACTAGAAGTTGCTTGAATAATAAAGGATGTTGAAAACAAATTAAATAAAAATAAAACCCCAACCTGTACTCTCCTTTGAGAATCTTTGTGGATGGTGCAAGGGAGACTTCCATTCTTCTCTCCTCCCTCTGCTTTTGAGGCTGCCCTGAGACAGAATGTTCAAGGTACAGTAACCCCCCACAGTTCACCGGGGGGGGGGAGAGCCACCATTGGCTCACTTGTGATCATGTGACCTGCTCCATTGCTTGTATTGCAAGACATTGCCTGTTGATCAAGGCAAAATTTAGAAGAAATGTCTTTCTTGTTTTGCAAAACACTCTTAAACCAAGGTATTACTGTACCAGCCACCATATTAATTACAAATATTACAAATGCAAATGTAACAAATGTTGAAGGGTACAATTTCTGAAAATGGCTGCCAAAGGGCATGCAAATGAAAAAAGGTTGAGAACTCCCGGTCTAGTTGAATTGACACATTGGTCAGAAAGCTGTCCAACATATGTTTTTGTCCTAAGCTGCAGAGGGCTTTAACAGTTAAGGCCAGCATTTTGAATAAAACAAATATTTTGAAAGATAGCAACTAGGATATTTTTGCCCACCTCCTTTTAGCTTCCATTTAGTTTCTAAATTGTTTTCAAAGGCAACCCTTCATAAAGTGCATGTTATCTGGGCATGAGAACTGATAGACTATCTGTCCAGGTTAGGTCTGGGCATGTCAGCCATGACTATTAAAAATTCTTTTGAACCACTGGGGCTATTGAAGATTCAAATTAAGAAAGATGAATTCAATAGCACTCTCCAGTTCTACACCTAATTATTTTGTAAGGGTGTAATCCACTTCACAACATTAGTCCTATGCGGTGGCTATAGGAATGGAATGTCATGAAAAAAATCCAGTTGAATTAGCAAACTTGCATTTCCCCCCTTTTTTGCAGCTCTCCAGGATGACTAGCTGCTTCTTGTCTTGTGATTTTTTTTCTGCATATCCAACTTAAACTAATTTAGAATTCAGAATTATTCTTCAGTTTTTCTTAGATTATTGCATAGTTTGGTTTCGAATTTCTGTGCAAAAATTCATCATTTTTTCTCTGTGAACTCTATCCTAAAGAATGAGTCAGTTGGAAATTGTACATTATTTGTGGTTTTTGATGGCTGCTCCCAGTAAAGTGTTCTCTTACTATCACCATATGGAATTTAGGGGAGGAATGGTGCAGCATATGTAATGTGTCTTTTTCTTAAAATGTAAAGTTGATATTTCTGTGTACAACATATTTGAATGTACTGCAGTTTGCGTGCATAGCATATTGATTTAGTACAAAAAAACCCTAATGATATTTTGTTTAAAGTTTATTGCAACTATTTTTTGCCTTCCTACAATGTTAGATCAATATCCAGAGTCTAAATTACAGAGACTGTTACAAAAATATTTAAGTCTTTTCCATATTACATTCTTGTAATAGAAGTTCCTTGTAATTTTATTTCTGGGACATTTGGTTCTTATATCAGGAAGTGTGCGGTTAATGTGTGGCATTTACACAAGTGGGCACAATGTAGTTCTAGCAAAGTTCCAGACTGTTCATCTTTATTAAAAGTAAGCACTTGAATATTTCTAAATGGTTCCCTCACCTTAAATGGTAATTGTCTGAAGGTCTTAATAGATGCTTCTTCACCTGTGACTTTCCTAGGTTTCCAATATCCCTAAGCAGTTTTCTGATCATCCTAAACTCCAGTCCTACATTTTATGTGAGTAAATCATTAGATTCTTCAGGAGAGCTTGTGTGTTTTTGAACTGAAATGCATGCTTCTTTGAATTGTTGAGAGCCTGAGACTTGGCATGCGGCACATCCTGTTTTGAAAGCATGGCTTGAGCCTGTGGAAATTGCTTGAAGTCACTGGGCTAAACATGTATTTTTGGAATTCTGGCGTGGCCCTTATAGGTAATGAATTAGCTTCCTGAACTCTCTAATGCAGAACTGGAAGATTTTAACAGTAGGGCTATTATACATGTACACTTTCTGTGAAATGTCAGATTGCTCTTAGGGAAATACTGAATGGCTCCAGAATTTCTACTGATTCTTCAATGAACTAAGCATTGCCAAAGAAAGGTTCCAATTTTGCCTTTTTATTGCCTTTAATTGCTTTTCTTAAGAGCAAGTAAGCTTTAATATTAGTTGGAGAAGGATTGGGGCTGGAATATTCTGTTTTGCTTTTCATTATTGTAAACATTTTGTCATCTTGCAGTTGTAGAGAGAGGATATGAATCTTGATCCACATTCTGTAGTTGAGAGAGGGATAAGAGCTTCTAGACCTCAGGGCTTTGAAGGGCAATGCATGCATGACTGCTGTGCAATTCTGTTTCCTTCTAAGCTGTCTACCCTGTAGCATGCGATATTAATGTTAGCTGTGGTTGAAAAGGCATATTAGTATAGTAATTGGCTAACTCATTTAATATTTTATAGTTCAGTGTCGTCTCCAGGCTTCTTTTGCTATTCACACTTCTTTTGGTTGTGTGCTGGAAGTGGCAATTATGATGCACGGGTGGTTGAAATTATGTTATTCTGATCTAGAACATGACTAATAATAATACAAGGACAGTGGAATGAGATCTGGAATAAATCTGCTTTGAGAGGAGACTTACAGTGGGTTAGTAATAAGTCATTTGGATTTGGAGGAAAGAGAGTTAAAGTTATTTAGAAGCAGTGAAATATTTTTAAATACCTTTATGTAACTCTGAAGAACTTCCTGAATAGGCAGGTCAAAACCGCTTGTTTCCAAATGAGAACAAGGAATTATGAAGAAGACTTGTATAGATTTAAGTACAACTTTGTAGAGTGTAGTATATAATGAGAAGGAAATATCTGGTCCAAAGAACACATATGTAATTCAAAAGACCAGCTCTCTGTTTAATTGTGGCAATTTCCTTATTTATATGAATTTGTGCAATCATTGCTACTTTTGCTACGAATTGTGGAAGACGTTGCCAAGCTACAATGTTCTTAAGGTTAAAAAAAATAGTTTATTTTTATATGCAGTGCTTCCTCCAAACTACCTAGGGCAAAATGATGGAATTTCTCACTCCCTATCCCCCTAATTCTATAAGGTAACAGGTAGAGAAATGTTCACTAGCCCAAGATCATCAGTGAACATAGCTAAGTGCGAATTTCAATCTCAGAATTCTTAATGGATCCACTGTCAGCGGCTCTTCGGGGGATTTCACTTTCTGCTCGAACAAAGGACAAAGTGTAGTAGATTATATTTTAGTGTCACCAAATCTGCCCAATAAAGTGACACACTTTAAGATTGACAACCGCACAGAAAGTGACCACTTGCCAATCCTGATGCACTTGCAATTTGATAAGTCAGATACATTAGAGGCCCATCCTGATTCTACCGTCCAAATTCACAAGAGAGCAAAATGGACTAATAAGACCAAAGAATTATTTGACTAATGGGCTACTATGACCAACGTTTCTGAATTTTGTGAAAGCATTTTTCAGTCGACAACTCCGACTGCTGCTATAACGGCTTATCACGAGATTATCAAAACTCTCCTTGATGCTTTAGTGCCAACCACTACCACTAAAACTCCTACTAGAAATTTAACTTGGTTTGATAATGAGTGCCTGACTTCCAAGAAAAACCTCCACCACTGCTTTCAATTGTTGCGCACCCACCCTTCAATTAACTCATATTGAGCCTATATAAAGGCCAAGAAGGAGTGCAATTCTCTCTTAAAGGAGAAAAGGCAAGAATATGCGATAAAGAATTGGAATAGGCTTATCCACTCATTGCACTCCAAGAACTCTAAGGAATTCTGGTCGATTGTTACAAAAGCTTACACTCCAGATAACTACTTTGGCCCCTCACTAATATCCTCTGACAAATGGATCTCTCATTATTCTGGTGTATTCTCAGCCTCAAATCCATCTGACCTTTCCAAGCAAGCTATAATTCCCCGGGGAACTCCACCTTGGCCACCTGTTTCTAAAGACGAAATAACCAAATTAATACTCACTCTGAAAAGTGGAAAATCACCTGGCCCTGATGGTATCCCAGTGGACTTCATCAAAAACAATCTCCATTGGTGGGTGGAACCCTTGGCACACCTTTTTACCTTGATTGACCAGTTTGGGATACTTCCAGAATCTTGGCTAACCTCAATAATAGTCCCCATTTTTAAAAAAGGAAACCCCAAACTACCAACCAATTATCGCCCAGTTAGCTTACTTTCAGTGTTAGGAAAATTGTGTTCCAAGCACCTCTTGGCCCGTCTGTCTGATTGGATGGCAGCGAAGCATATCCCAAGTAAAGAACAAGTTGGGTTTTGCCCAGAATTTTCCACCTTAGA
>JAHTLZ010000129.1:58035855-58065805 GCA_023846285.1 Phrynocephalus versicolor
TATCTATCTATCTATCTATCTATCTATCTATCTATCTATCTATCTATTTTTACAACTTGTATGCCGCCCACTACCCAAAGGTCTCTGGGTGACTTACAATCAAAGAATTAAAACAGTTAAAACACCAAATATCAATAAATAATTAAAACAATAAGAAAAACCTTACACTAAAATTATTACACTAAAATTGCCATCAGAGGACCCACAGTCTATATTGTGTCAATTAAAAAACGCCTGGAACAGGAAGGTTTTTACCTGGCGCCGAAATGTCATCAATGTTGACGCCAGGCGGATTTCACTTGGGAGGACATTCCATAGCTTGGGGGCACGTGCCCTGTCTCACAGACTGCTGGGTTTGAGTACCTGTATCTCCAGAGTGGGTGTCCAGGATAGAAAAGTGATTCTATTGGTGTTCTCAGGTGTTTAGTATTGTTGTCACCTTGGCTTGTTGTGCTGGGGAACATCAATAGTAAGACCTTTGTTCAGAGTGGATAAAAATCAGTGATTTTAAAATCAAATTATTTTCAATTTTAAAAATCAATTTGATTTAAATGAAATCTACCATACCATTACAGTAAAAACCCTACTTGAATTATACTGTATTGGATCATTATTGGCCAGTCTTAAATACAGTATTCCATTTTTGGTCAAGGCTTTGGAGCATATGGTGCCATACCAGCCCTGGAGGAACCTAGATTAAATGTTTTCAGAGGTGGCTTTGGATCCCATGGTGGATGACCTATGCATGGAACTGGACAGGAAAAATGTGCCCCTATTGTTTCTACTTGGCCTCTCAGTGGCTTTTGATACCATTATTTATTTATTTATTTTAATTTTTATATACCTTGCAGATTTTCCCAAATGGAACTCTGGGCAGTTTACAAAGAGAACAACATATGTACTATTAAAACCAACACAAATACAAATCAAACCAATAAAGCAGTAAAGAAAAACAACAAAGAAACAAAGAACCCAGCAAGAGGCACAAACAAATAATGATACAACATCAAATCACAGGGGAGCACAGGACAGACATTAGCGGTCGCTGAATGCTTCTTTGAAAAGCCAAGCTTTCACTGCTTTCTTAAAGGCTATTAGGGATTGAGCCTGGTGAATCTCGGTGGGCAATTTGTTCCATATAGTTGGGCCAGCCATCAAGAAGGCCCAATTGCATATGGCAACCTTATGGGCCTCCCTAGGGTTGGCCACCTGAAGTGAGAGTGCCTGTGAAGCTCTGGTGGGTCTGGCCAGCACTTACCTTTGGGAGATACGCAAAAATAAGAAATCAGAGGTTGTCATACAGTACTTTGGGCACACCACCATAAAGTAATATTCTGGAAAGATAATTATGCCATGAAAAGCTGAAGTCAGCAGGAAAAGAGGATGTTCAGATTTGAGATTAATTGACTTGGTTTGAGGATAATAATAATAATAATAATAATAATAATAATAATAATAATAATAATAATAATAATAATAATAATAATACCACCCATCTGTCAGAAAGCCACTCTGGGCAGTTTACAACATAAATTATACTGATTACAAAATACGTATACAAAAATATAATAAAATGCAAAAACATTACAAATGAAAACGACAAAACAACATTCTTAAAAATCAAAAGAAAATAAGATAAGATAATGGTGGATGAAATTGAATCACTAAATCAATAAGGCAACATAACAGTTAATAACCATGGAAAGCAGATTGAAATAACCAAGTCTTCAATCTTTTCTTGAAGATCAATAACAAGGGGGCCAGGCAGATCTCTGAGTGGAGTTGGTTCCAAAGTCTAGGAGCACTGAGAAGGCCCGATTCCTTGATGTTGACTTGTGGGCCTCTCTCGGTGTTGGCTCCCTCAGATGACCCGCCTGCAATGAACAACTGACATGGGCAGAACTCTAGGGTAAGAGCCGCTCTGACAGATAGGAAGCTTCCAAACTGTTTAGGGCCTTATATGCCAACATTAAAACCTTGAAGTCAATGCAGTAATGGATTGGCAGCCAGTGCAGTGCGGCCAGAGTCAGGGAAATATGATGAAATCATTTAGTACCCGATACTAGTCTGGCTGCACTATTCTGCACCAGCTGGAACCTCCTCATTAACTTACAAGGCAACCCCGTAGAGAGCACTACCGTAGTCTAATCTTGAAACTAACAGTGCATGGACCAACGTAGTGAGAGCACCGAGGTTCATGAAGGTGCGCAGCTGCGCAATCTGCCTATGGTGGTAATGTGTGGTATGGGTTGGGCTCTGGGTCAAAATAGGGAAAAGCAAAGATTGTCTGAGTAAAGAAGATAATCATGGGTGTCAGGTTGATGGTCTGATTGAAGACATCTTTCCACTCCTCTGATCATCTCTCACCTTTTTCTTCCTTAATTGGTTGGGATCCTCCCTAGCATTCATACTTTGCTTCCCTAGCAGCTGAAGGATTTGGAACATTTTCAGCCCCTGGCTTTTTTCCCTTTCCTGCCATGGACAGGACCCCTGCTATTAACAGGTCTGGCTCTAGGGCTTCAACCCTTCAAGGGCATGATCTCACTGGATTGGGCTGCATACAGAGTTTGGCTAAAGAGCAGCCATTACTCCCCCACAGATAGGTTCATTGGGCAGTGTGAAAGTTATGGAGGTTGGCCCAAACTCAGGCTCATTGTTGTAATTCTGACAATAACCCAATAAGAGAGAAGCAATCAATATTTTAATATGTCTGCACCTTTTCGTTTTAATTGCTGACACTTTTCATGTACTTTCCAGCAAACAGGAAAAGTACTGAGAAGCTGTTTAGAAAGTGAGGCAGTCTGTCCACTAAAATGATGGAAGTGGCACCAGTTCTGTCAGCAGCTCAGTGGCAGTTCTTTTCCTAGTCTCTGATCATTAAAGGAGAGGATTCTTTCAGTGATCTTGGGAATACAGTAGAACGGCACAAACACAACCAATATCAGAACTTTATCCCATAGGAACTTTATTACAGTGAGAACAGATAATACTAATATATTCCATGTAGACCTAATCTGAAAAGCATTGGTGGCCATTCCTTCTAGATCTAGACACTTGGAAAAAGAAATAAGTTGGTGAAAATGGAGCAATTAAATGCACACAATTTCACCTTCATCAGATAGTGCTTCCTGATATTATGGTGATACCTTTACCTTTAGAGGAGCAGCAAGGTATCGACATGGGTTCTAATACAAACATTTTTATTACTCAATTGCATACAGAAAAACTCTGCTAAATCTCTTGAGCAGCCAAGAAGGAGGATCCAAAACTGAAGAAAATACCCTTTCCTTTTATTTCCAAGGCACAGATAGAACAAGCTTAGTTTTGGTCTCTAGATTATCAAAACTAAGACCTCTAGGCCACCATGAGGTTACAATCAGCAAAGAAAACTGCCTTCTTTCTCAACCTATGGTGTTATCTCACATTTCAGAAAATGTTTTTGATATTATGCAGTAAGTCAGATATTGCTCATTCAGGGTGGTGATTAGGAACACTATCTTTACTCTGATCGGATTCTATGATATATGTGGTCTCTAGTAGGCTAGGATTGGCTTTTCACAGAAAATCCTGAGATTTAAGCTGCAGATTGGAAAAAGAAGCATTTGCAAACCATGCATGAAGAAAATACGTATTTGGAATATTGTTAATTCTAACCTGAATTACTAACTTGAAAAAAATGGTATCGATGTGTGGATCAATCTTTTAACAGGAAATATTGCTAAGGGAGTTATTTCCAGGCCAGGTAATCCCAAATTCAATCTCAAATTCTTTTCTATCTCTTGTTGAAAGCATTGTGTTCTTGCAAATGAAATTTTCAGTGAGCACAGTTCAAGTACTGGTAGTTTATCTGAAATAAGGATGGCTTCCTGCATTTAGCTTGGTTGGGTTATGCCACTTTCCAGAGTGCTGCAGAAGGAAATTATCTGTTTTGTTTAAAAAGTTGGCAACTTTATCTTAGATGAAAGAGACAGATGGCAACCCTTTCAGTAGTTTGAATACAGACATCTTCAAGTGTTCTGTGCTGTAATTCAGTTACATTCATGAACTAGTGGTACTTAAATTGATGAGTAATTTCTAAAAGACATATACTTTTTTGCATGCACATGGGTACACAAATATGTGTGCTTGCACATGAATACATACAGAAAACCTGTTTACCACTTCTTTCTTCTGATACATAGTCCCCATCATTGCCTACTTAGTTGTTCAGATGTTTCCTTCAGATTAAAGCATTATATTAGATGTTTCAGCATTTTGCTTTCCAAACTTCTTCAAACCAGAATTCTCTGCTAATGAAGGGTGAAGGAACTCAAGGAGGAAAATGATAGAAGAATTGCCAGTAGCAGTGTGGATTGTAAACAGATGTTTTGAGTTGTTGGGAAGTTTGTGACCTATACACGGGATCTGTATGAGGCTGAGACCAACTTTTTAGCTATGTCAGAAGCGTATATGTTGCTTCCAAATATAAACTGGTTTGATACTGATGAAGCCAGTACTAATGGGTCATGCTTTTTGCTTGATTGTTGTTTTACTCTTAGCAGTTCAAATACCCAGGTATATCCCAGAAAATAACAAACTGGGTTTCAGTTGTAAATACCTTTACCTTGGCTCTTGCTAGAGCCAAGAAGATTTTTCCCCTCTTTTATAGATTATTTGGTGATAGTCTTTATAATCAAGACAGGTAATGAATCCTCTGTCCCCAGTCATGTGTGCCTCAGACTCTTGTAGTAGCAGATATTTGAAAAGAAGAGTACAAGCAATGTAGATAGGCCTAATTAACTGGTGATTGTACTTCAAGTTCCTTAAAAACAGTACAGTGGTAACTCAGTTTAAGTAATTAATGCGTTCTCTGGGGTGTTTTGTATTCTGAAAAATTTGTAAACCGAAGCACGGTTTCCCATAGGAATGCACTGAAAACAGTGAATCTGTTCTGGAGGTTAGAAAAAAGTCAGAAATAGTGTTTATGTGTTCAAAACTCTTTATAATATGCACACAGCACAAACATACGCAAACACACACGCACACACACACACACACAATGCAGAATGCACAGGTATGGAAACGATTAAGCTGAGCTCACCCCCCATGTTGTTTCCATTCTCAGTAAAAGGCATGGAAAGAACTAAGCTCAGCTCACACACACACCCATGCAGTGCAATGCAATGTAGTGCAGTATACCTAGTAAAAGGCATGGAAATGACGAAGCTCAGCTCCCTACCTCAGATTCATCCGAGTTGTCCACTCAGGCTTGGACTACACAGCGAGAACCAATTTTATGTAACTGTAGTTAGTTAGTCTGAAAATGCATGGGGAGGTATTGCGTTTTGAAACGCAGTTGATTATGTTACACGTTGGGGTACACCTCTAACATTATTTCCTTTTTTTCCAGTGGAATTTTTTTTTGTAACCGAAAAATTATGTAACCTGGGGCAGTTGTAACCCAGGATAGCACTGCATGTCATCTTGATCATATATATTTGTCTCTTGGTACATTTAATTTTATTTCTTGGTTGGTTGTATCTTGAATGTATTGTTGTTTTTTATTTTTATTTCTCTACACCACCCAGAATAGTACTTTATAGTACTAATGGGTCAGGATACAAATCCAGTCAGATCCAATTCAATCCATATGTACATGTAAGATGTGGCTTGATCCCTGATAACTGTTTCTTTGGTGAGATCAAACAGTTGAGTCATTCCTAAGGGGAGAATCTGGAGAAAAATGTAAATAATTTTTGGATTCCTTGAAATGGAGGTTTTAAACAAAACTAGCTGAAACAATGATGGCAGACAGAAATCTTTGCACTTTCTCACAAGCCATTTTCTGTCATGGATAGTGTCACCGCACTTGGTAATCTCTTCTCTGTGCTACAGAGGCTTTATCTAAACATGATATACTGTATATTGTTGTGGGACTTTCAGATTGTTGAGACTCCAACTTCTAGAATTCTCAGAGTCCCTGAGGCAGAGATGCAGCCCAAAGATGGTTCTCCACCCCAGTGGAGGTTAGCACCATCTGCCAGTCTAAAACTAACCAAAAGGTCATCTGTTCATGACAATGGTGTCACACACCACTTTCAGATATCCATTATCACCAGACAGAAATATCAGATCCAGAGTATGCCCTACCACATGGGTTGAGCCAGTTACTAACTTAGACAGAGTAGCTTTCGGCTAGATGGGTGGTATATACATTGAATAAATAATAATAATATTAAATAGGCCCATAGTTCTTATGGCTAACATGAAACAGTGAATCATCTGTGACTGAGCAATGTCAGCATGAATGTTGAATTCATGCAGACCAACAAGCATGAGGGATTTCAACACACATCAGAGATCACCTTAATAGCTCAGGGATGGGGACTGTTGGGTAGCAGAGGGGACAGTGCACCAGCCAGTTTTCTTTACTGTGTCAGCCACCTATGGTTTTCCCCTTTAAAATGAAGGACTGTACGTTTTGTGTCTGGTTCTCAAAAGCTTCTGTCATTAGTATAAAAATACTTCTGTATAGCATTGTTTTCCAAATGTCTGCACAGTATGCATTTACCTTTATGACCCTTTGGCTAGATGTTCTGTTCTATTGTATGCTTTTAGCATATAATAGAACATATTTTTACAAAAGTAATGAACAGCCTCTTGGCTTGATTCAACTTAGCTGGAAGCTCCCAGATTCCTGCTAGGTTTTTCCCAGAGATTATTTCAAAAGCGGTTGTGACACCTTTCTGATTTTAAACACTGTCCGTGTTTTGCTCCATTTTGTATGGGACTGATTTAAAAAAAACATTCTGTGCCAAGAATTGTGAGCCTTACTTCCAGACACAACAGTCCTATTCCCATAAACAATGCCAGACTTCAAATCTCTGGCAGACCCTATATCTGAAACAAGTACCATTTCAAAGGAAACAGCTTTGGAGATCCTGTTTTTTCATATTTGGTTAAACCTAAGTTTGGTTTCTAGGACCACTCAACTATGTTTGTATACATCATCAATCCCATTTTGCATGGTGATCAATTTCTCCAGCCCAGCACTGATTATCAATCTATCTCAACAATGTATAATAGTACATAATTGTCACTTAAGGCACTAGTTTCCTAATTATTAGATCACCCAAAGCTATGATCCTTCTGTCTTCTGGAACTACAAAATCTGTTCCATCTCTGAAGGAATTTCTTGTCTAAGGGCATCCTTTATATTTTTCTTGAAATGATGGCCTCAATATCCATCACAGTAGTCTACCCAGGAACTGAGTGACACTATCACAACTCCCAATGCCTTGTATACTAGGCTTTCTTATTTGCTAAGCTTCAGGAGGTCAGCAAACCTGATATCAAGGAAACAAATACATTTTTCCAACCCAGAAGTAGTTTGCACTGAACACACACATGCAACTTTTGTCTGACAGACAGTAGTTGCCACATTGTGACACTGTGTAATACTCTGGAGAGCTGGCTTTCTGTCTTCAATGATTTTCTCCATTATATTTTTCAAAATGATAGTCCAACTACTATACTATCAAAAGGAATAGAACATTGTCCTACTCTAACTTACTTGCTGTGAAGATTAATATGATTTTTAGGCACTTGAGAAACCTGGAGGATTGCAGGGCGAAACATATGGGATTTTCCCCCTCATGGGCTGGAATCTTGTTTAAATTAAATCATAAGTTGGATTGCATATTTCACTGTGGCAAATTGCACTGAGTTAATATGTTGGTTGAATGTATTCTCGAAGGCTTTCACAGCCGGGATCTGATTATGTTGTGGGTTTTTTTGGGCTGTTTGTCCATGTTCTGGAAGTTTTTCTTCCTGACATTTCGCCAGACTCTGTGGCCGGCATCTTCAGAGGGCAAGGCGCTCAGCGAACTTTGCCCTCTGAAGATGCCGGTCACAGAGTCTGGTGAAATGTCAGGGGAAAAACTAACAGAACACAAACAGCCTAAAAAACCCACAACAGCCATTAATATGTTGGTTTCTTTATGGATTATGTGCCATTTGTACAACAACGGTATGCCTGGTAATGCATCCAACTTGTCTTAGGTACATGTGCCTTCAGCACATGTAATTCACCCACAGGGTACTAGCCACTGTCAGGAACCAAGAGTATCAGTATGTGTGTTAAACTGATTCAATCTTCTTGACTTTTACATATCTGCAGTTTTCCCGTTCCTTGGTATAAATACACACTTTTTGTTATATGTGCATGTGTGTGGTTCTCCCCTCCCCACTTTATTCTTTATGCCAGAGGTGCATAATAATTTAAATTCAATTTTTACTTTTATGAGATAGATGTTTTCCACAGAACTGTCTTATATAGTGCCTCAGCAAGCAACTAATTAGCTTCTCTGATCAAAAATGCTTGGCATCAATTTTATATTTGAAGTGCTAAAAACGGTGAGTTCTTAAAAGCCTCTTTTCTACTAGAAAAAAAATCCAAAACACTATTATTAGAACATTACATGCATCAAATGTTTCTTGTTGAAGCTAAGAATGTTAAGTGATAGCATAACAGCTTTAAATGTGTGTAGCTGTATAATTGGTAGTGAAGCTTTGTTAAATGGTCACATGGTTTGATATGGTGCATCTGAATTAGCTTTTTAATTAGGAGCTTAAAGTGTTTGTCATGTTGCTTTGCTCCAGGGGTCACTGCTAAGACTTCTAAAAGAATGTATTTTTTCCTCTGATGCTCTAGTGCTTGTTAAGCAAGAGAAACTTCATTTTTAAAGAGATCCCTGGTTTCTGACTTCCTTTTAAGAAATGGGTCAGGTTTATCCTATGTAAAGAACCTGAAGACCATGGGAAGGTAATACCCTTTAACTGACATTTGCCATAATACAGTATTCTAAAAATCATTACTGGAAGCTTCTGTAGGCTTTTAACAAAGCAGTGTTGCCTTTTCTAGTAGTGCTTCCTTCACTTATAGTAAATACCCAAGAATGTGAAAAATAAGTGGAGACATACTCAATATCATGCTAGTCTCTCTCTCTCTCTCTCTCTCTCTCTGAGAGAGAGAGAGAGAGGCGGGGGGGGAGAGAGAACATCCACCCTTCTGAGAATGGGATATTGGTTTTTTAGGATTTCTTCTAAATGCTGCTGTGAGATCAGGGACATGTGAAGAGGGATGTGTGATCTCCTGAAGAGGATACAGTGAACATATCACTGTCCAATGTCATAATCAAGATGCTTTGCTGTTGCTAATAAATTTCACAGTAGGGGTCGATTGAAGCAAAAGGAAGAATCAATTTTAAATCTCATATTGCTGGTTAGTAATGGCTCTTGGCACAGATGTTAGAAGAGGATATAATATAGTTGCTAATTTATTCTGAAATGATAGTTATGTGGTGTGAAGTTAGATAAGAAAGGGGGAAAGCCAACCTTAAATAAAGAAGTCAGTTTAATTTGAGCCACATCTCTCCCAATAAGATTGCAATTCCAAGATATTTAATAAAAGCTAAGTAAAATTTCAAACACATGAAATTTGTCTCCTGTACTATGATTTGTCCGTGGATAGATATTAATATACTTCTTTTTTTGTTCAGTGGTTTTTAAAAACTTTGTGATAGTAAAATGTATGGTCTTTGCTTAGCTTATGCTTTAAGACTTGTTCATTTTTTGTTCTCACTCTGCTAGCAGTACTTGCAGTTCTTGTTTGATGAATAACCTTAGGAAAGTAAGAACTCATCCAGAAATACTAAATTTTCTTATTTTCTTTCAAGTTAATCTCATTCAGTTTGTTTAACTCAGTGTTTCTCAACCTGTGGGTCCCCAGATGTTCCTGGACTGCAACTCCCAGAAATCCTGGCCAGCTCAGCTAGTGATGAAGACTTCTGGGACTTGCAGTCCAGGAACGTCTGGGGACCCACAGGTTGAGAAACACTGTCTAGAACAATGCTCCTCAACCTTGGGTCCCCACATACTCTTGAACTAAAACACCCAGAAGCTTCCACCACTTGCTGTGCCGGAAAGGATTTGTGGGAGTTGTAGTCCAAGAACATCCGGAGACCCATGAACGAGAACCACTGGTTTAACTTAATTTCATGAGGCTGAATTCTTTGCCTCCAGACTGACATTCCATGAGGTGTTGTGTAGCACTGAGTTTTGTCAACACAGAAGCACTTCACTAAACCTATGTCTTCTGTTATGAGGAATGAATATTTTAAATGACACTGATTCTACTTATACAGTATATCTCTCTTAGCCCAGTCCTAACTGCTTATGGTTCAAAATGGTCATGAACAGCTTGTTTACTGGAACCTCACCCATGTGCAGTTAGATTCTGAAGATTCTTACATACAGTTTCATCTTCATTGTTTGGAAATGTTTATGGTTTCAGTTTGTAGACTGAGCCACGGTAATCACATACTGTTCAAGAAATAAAATTACTGTATCAAGAGTTTGTTTATGAAGAACAACATATTTCAGAAATAATGATTGGAAAGGATGGAAAAGTACAAAGTACATGAGAGGTAAAAATTCACACCAGAAGATTTTACAGGAAATTTGCCTTTCTGTTTTTGCCTAGTGGTTACTTTCACAGTAAGCTGAGTGAATATATAGCTATGAAGTAAAAATGCAGACACTTTTTAGCATTTTTCCTGTCCTCCATAAAAATTTTAAGAATAGTAATTCATTTCATATGTTGTTAGTTCAAGCATGGTAGTATCTGGAAATCCTTTGAAGGATTTGAAAATCCTTTCAGCCCATTTTTGAAAACAAAAAACAAAACCTTGCATGCAATGAAAGGAAGGGAGACTTTTGATGGTATTTCTGCTGGGATTAGCAATAATAAAAAGCAGTTTGGACTTCATTTCTTGGAAAATGACCAAGCACACTTGTTTTACATGCATCAGGGACAGCTGTTGCATGGATGTTTTCCTTTGTTCACTGGTAGTGCTGTGGGGTTGAATTTGTGGTAGAGATTAAAGATCCACTTACATAAACAACAGTGGGAACGGAATGAAGAGTGGTCAGAAATAATGATGATTTTGTAAATGTCATGCTATTAATTTAAAAAGTTTTTCTAGTGGCTTGGATCAGTATCCATGGGTCGGATGGTCTAGATGTGGTTTTATGCTGCTAATATTTTTCTGAAATCTGGTAACATGGTAAAATATGTTCTGGGGGAAAATACATACAAAGAAAATAGGTCTACATTTACTGGATCAGCTCTTTCCTTCAAGACCATTAACACACTGGTTTTGATTATGCCCTATTGTGCCCTATTGTATGCTTTTGTCAGAGCTGTAGATGTTCAGGAATCTTGTGTTAGTCTGGCTCTGCCTCTGTTTTGGCTTGTTTTCAATGCTCTGCATCTTATCATACTGGTATATTTTGTTTTACAGTATATGGAGAGGACCAAATGTGAACTGTGTTGACAATACTGGATACACGCCATTACATCATGCTGCTTTGAACGGCCACAAGTAAGCCTCCTGTATTTGAAATTAATTTATAACTGTCAACCTTTCCAAATTGCAATTACCTTTAATTGTATCATTTGTTACAACCACAGTATTCTGTGGTACTTTCATATTGATTTGTATAAATAGCAATTCAGCATTTCGTTTTGTTTCAAGACAAACAGGAGACTATGGCAGATTGCTGTTAAATGTGCATATTCAAATACAAAGATGATTGCCTGAAAATGGTTTACAGCAGTTTCAAACATCAGAAGGGGAGGGGGAAACTGATACAATATTAAACCACTGAATTCCAAGATATTTGTTTACTTATCAAAAGTATTTGTTGTTTCCTATTATGCCCTCTGGATCATTCAAAGTGATGTGCAATAAAATACATAAAATATTCTGTTAAAAATAGATATAAACATATTTTTCAAAGGTAGTTGTAAAACCAGAACATAACTTCGTTGACTAAAACCCATCCTAGTGCACACTTGAACTTCTATAATACTGTGATTTCAGTTGTGAGTGTCCTGTTTTACAACAGTGGTACAGTTTTAAGTACATTTTTTCCTTCATTACAGAGAGAAAACAATGACACTTTTTTAATTTGAGCATTTTGGCCTCTATGCCAAACAGATTCAATCTCTATCATTCAGACCTAGTGCTTTTGTCACCACTGCTGCCTTTCTCAACACATACACACCCTTCAAGATGCATAGTGTTTATACTGTGTAGAGAAAAAAGGTATCTTTTTCCTTTTTCAGCTCCATATAGAAAAAAAGTGAACAGAAGTTTTACTCCTCAGTTGAGAAAGATGATAGAAAGCTTCTATATCTCAGCATCCTCTACTGGTTGTGCTATCAATCATCAAGCAGTGGTGCCCATATATTAGCAGTTTCTCTGTGAAGCATTTGAGGCTTTCCTTCATTACTTCTGGGTGAACCACTAATATGCTGCCTTTGCAAGCGGAATCTCACTGTATGGCTGGATACCAAATTAATTTGGCATGGCATGTCACAGCCTGTGCCTCCAAGGTCATCTCAAGTCCTGTGGAATTTCAGCAACATCATTTGCTGCATACTACTAGTATCACCAAAGATACATGGTCCTGCATTGAAGACCTTCCCTTTGAAGGAAAGGGACTTCTGACATCCAAAATAGGTGATAAAATGGGCTAGCGCATAAAAGCAATGACCACAGCTAAGAAGCTGGGGATTGGCAGTTAGCTGTATTTCATCATCCCATATCATCTTGGGAAAAATGCATTCTGCTTACCCGAGGCCACAGTTTCTAGCCACTGCTTCTCACTCATCTTTCCAGATGGCTCTGCAGAAACATCCATACAGGCAGTAGAATATCAGTACCATTGCTCTTTATCAAAGAATGGCTTTCATTCATCCAAACAGTGCCTTTGACTTTTATCTTTATTTTTAATTTAAAATTCTCCCATTTCTTTCCACTGTCTTAGCTCATTGTCTTTCATGCCATTCTTCTACCTGGCATGTCATCACCAACATGTGGGTCTTATTTCTAGGGTCATTCCTAAAGAGTATGTCAGAGAATTTAATTCTCATTCTTCATTAGGAAGGCTAACTTCCATCTTCAAGAAACCTCTGTGCTGGCAATGTCATTGAACCACTAATACTGTACTATCATATGAGCTTCTTCTCAGGGTATTTCATATCCATCCTTGACAGACAAGATGTTAACAGACTGATATATCCCAGACATTGGTTCATTTTAAACGGAGGTAGACCAATATCAGTCAACATACTGAAAAGATCTACAAAAAATGTTACGGCGTTTCTGATATCCTGAAGATGGCATGGTGGATATACATGCGGAAAGATCTATCTTTTAACTGTATTAAAGGTTTTTAAAGTTTTTACTTGGAAGCTAAACTCGTTTAAAAAATTCGTAGATAGAGATGGGCATGACTCAGAAAAATTGTTCGTTTTCGTTTTCATTTTCGTCTAGGGGCCCGTTTCGGCTCGTTTCCGTTTTCGTGAGCTAATTTTCAAAATTTTTCATTTTCGTTTTGTTGCGTAACAAAAACGACAAACGAAAACGAAAACGAAAATTTTTTCGTTTCTTCCCATTTAGCTCCATTAAGTGCTTTTCCCGTAATGAAAAACGAAAAAGGCTCGAAATTAGTCGTTTCGTTTCCGTTTCCGTTTTGAGCCGTTTTTCATTTCGTTACGTAACGGAAACGAAAAACGAAAACGGAAACGAAAATTCCGCTAAGTCGTGCCCATCTCTATTCGTAGACCTTTTCAATCTGTTCACTGATATTGGTCTTTAAAATTCAGAATGCTCCAAGAAAGTAGGAAAGTTTTTATTAGTTTTAGTTCATAGTTACCAACCTGAAAGATCCATCTTTTTCACGATCTTTACTTTGCTGAGTGTTCAGTTGTTGCCTTTACTATGTTAAGTTCTGCTCTTTAGTCTGGCAACAGCAGTTTATGTATTCAGCAAGTGTCTGACTCTGATGATTTCCCATCTTCCTAGCGGGGGAATCTTTCCTTACGTTGATGTCTGAGAGTAATGGATTACAGATGCGTTGAAATCTGATATTAGTATCATCTGCTTTCTTCAGAGTCTTGCTTGAAGTTCAATGAGTAAAAGTCGTATCTCTAGCCTTAATGTGAAACTTAGTATATCGTACTGTGCTTAGATTCCATCCTGAAAATAGTCTTTTTAGACAAGCTAGAATACTAGTTGCATTGCTGTACTAAGTCTTTATCTATCCCTTTCTACTTTTTGCTCTCTTCAATACCTGCTCTGATATGTGGCCTTCACTACAGCTGTGATATATTTTGCTTATCTGTATCTTTGGTCATTTCAGCTTAGGTTCGTTTTCTAATTCGGAGTGTAACCTCAAGACATGGCTTCAGGTCTTCTCTGTGGTGGATTTGGCTAGACTTAGTTTGGTTGATTTTTTTCCAACTTCACCTTTCAGTAGCCTTGACTGTCTGTCTTGATTACATCAATGCCTCCCTCAGGAGGGAGAGCTCACTGACAGAGCTTGCAAGTCCGTGGCAGGAGGTTGACAAAAAAACTGAAGCTCTCTTATCTGTGCTTTTGGCCATTTTCATGTTCTATAAAGCTTCCAATATGTGTGTTGGTGGCCTAATATTCAAAGTAGCAGATGACCCAGTCTCCATATATTACAAACAGGGAGGTGGATATCATCAGTGCTACTTCTCCTGACATGCTGACATACATCACTCACCACATGTGTCTTGGGGCAATTTTTTTTACTGGTCTTGGCAACAGTTTAGCAGACTTTCTTAGTTGGACCTTTTTCTTCAGTAAATGAAAGAAGATTCACTTTTTAGTCTCTGACTCGTATTCAGAGACAGGGTGCACCTTTCAAAAACATGACAATTTATCTTCACACAAGAAAGGACCTAGAATTGGGACTGGTTTGGGAGATATGTTTTTCCACCATCACAGAACATGGGTCTTCTGTACCTAACTCCTCCCCTTCCTTAAGCTTTGTTCCTTGGCTTGATATTAGAGCCCTCCATGCCATCACAACATTTTGCACATTAGGTAGTTGACTGCATCATTGCTTACCAGAGGCCTAAACTCCTGGTGGCTCCCCACTTGAAACAACATTTGAGGATGTGTGTGTGTTGTGTCCTTACAGTCGTGACCGACTCTTCGTGACTCCATGACCATGGAGTTTTCTTGGCAGGAATACTGGAGTGGTTTGCCAGTTCCTACTCCAGGCGCCTACAGCACCTGGTATACCCTGGGTGGTCTCCCATCCAAGTTCTAACCAGGGCCGACCCTGCTTAGCTTCCGAAATCAGGCGAGATCGGATGTGCTTAGGGCATCTAGGCAGCTCACATTTGAGGATATTACTCGCTAAATCAGTGGTGGCATTTTAGATAATTCTTCTACCAGAGATACAGTACAATGAGCAGCCATATAGTCTAAGCCTTCAACTTTTGTATAGAACAGTTGTTTGGACACGTGGATAGTAGTTCTAAACTTTGCTTAGGATCCCCCAGGCAGACTTCTAGGACTGGAGAGGACAACAGCAGGATAGGTGCCATCATTGTCTGGTTCATTCCACATGCATTGGTTGGGAAGAAAAAGGGAATGCCTCTTGTAACTAATAACACAGGAAGAATGATCCCCTGTTAATTCTTTCCTGTTAATTTGTTATTCACTACTGCAGTTGATTTTATGTTCCTAGTTGACATAACTTCTGCAGAAATAAAGCATAAAATGTTCCAAAACAGTGAAATGAAAGCTGTAGTACCGGTAGCACACATATTTGCTCTAATCCTATAAAGAGACGGTGTTCAGCAGTTCAATTGCTGAATGAACTTTAATTCGTTCTTACAGATTAGTACAAAGAACTCTGCTTGTTCCCATGTGGCTTGACTGCCTTAAAGGGGTACAGTACACTTGATGGAGACCCACTCACAAACTGTTATATGTTTCTCCACCCAACAGCCATTCTCAGTAGCTTTGTTTCAAATTAACACCTGCATTACTCTGGAAGGAGTACCTGTACTATAAATTACAGTGGTACCTTGTATAAAGGAATTAATTCGAAATTATGTTAAGCAAATTTTCCTTTATACAAATTCCCATAGGAATGCATTGAAAATGGAGTAATCCCATTTTTATGTTGTATGGATTTTCCCCATAGGCAATTATGTTAAGCAAATTTCCCCTATCTCCTGATTTTTTTATGTTGTACAAATTTTATGTTATACATAAGCTGTTTGTTATACAAGGGTCCACTGTATGTTTGTTTTCCTGGTTCCTAATTGTCCATAGAGTTGAATATTTGAATCCACAGCTATGTTTATCTGGTCATACATTCAAATGGTCATATTCAGCGTCATCTCAAAGCTGAGCAAGTGTGTTGCACAGGGTGGCACCACCAAGCAACTGTTTCCACCCATTTGCTTCTGGTCACAACCAAAATTCCTCATGCATGGGGCAGAGGGGCTGCCACTGCTCCAGAAAATTAGAGGTAATGAATGGTAGACATACTTAGTGTATTCTCAAGCATTCCAATTTTGTATTTTAACTCAAAGGTCCCTTATTTCTTTACTCTTCTGCCCTAGACTTAATTGTAAGGACTCATAGTGTCATTTCCCTCCCTTTTCTCAGGGATGTTGTAGAAGTTCTGTTGAGGAACGATGCATTAACCAATGTGGCTGACTGCAAAGGCTGTTATCCTCTTCACTTGGCAGCTTGGAAGGGAGATGCTGAGATAGTGAAACTCCTGATCCACCAGGGACCCTCCCACACAAAAGTGAATGAGCAGGTCTGATTATATTCCTCTTTTTCATGTTCCTAATAGCCTATTATTGTTAACAGGATATGTGAGAGTCCCTCTTTAAGGGTATATTGCTTTAAAGGAGTAAAGCATCAGTATTTTCTTTGTGGTGAAAGCATGTGTCTATCTTGAAAGCTGAAGTTCTAGTTTGCCACTTTAGCAGGAACTGTGGAAGGGAGCAATAATGAGCTGCAACGTGTGCAGCATAGTGGAATGTTTTTCCCATTTGCTGGATAATTTTAAACATAGCGTACCAATTTCTTTCTACGTTGGAGCCAACTTGGAAAAAAAAACATAGTTTCCTTTAAACATGTTTTTATGGCTGCTGTTATTTTGTTCCGGAATTTAAGCTTTGCAAGTTCATTTCAGCACAACTTTTTCTTAATTTACAGTTAATTAATTAAAGAAAGCATTTCTACTCACATGAGGAAAATGTCTAATTATTCTTGCTAAATGCATGGCACTTAATTTGTATTTTATAAAGATTGTCTTGTATGGCCTGTATGTGTGGCAGCTAACACACACAACCTGAGTTAATATTCCAGGTGCCGTTTATGCTTCCAGTATATGCACATTGAAATTCATATTGATCAGTTCAGTCCATATGGGTGAATCCTTCTTGGGTGAATACTGATTTTATGGGTGCTTGCCTCTGTTCTAATAAAGTTGATTTGTAAATGATTGGCACACTTACTTCAAGTAATCATATATTAAGTATCTAAATTCAAAATATTAATATTCAACAGAGATAGAATATAGAGAATACTTGCAGATTTTTGATCAGTTTTTTACAATACCTTGCCCATAAAATGAGCAGTGTCCATACTTTCTAAGTGAACATGAGACAAATTGGGTGAGTGTGTATAATTTGGAGCTCACTGGATAGATTAGTGACACGGGGCTGGGGCAGGGTTGGGAGTTTGATTCTTTATCATGCCTTATGGGGGAATATCTACTGGTTTGTAGTCTTGGATGAGCTATACAGTGCCAGAGGGTCCTTACAAGAAGGAAGTACTGATCACTTCTGAGTATTTTATACTTAGGAAACCCTGGCAAGGGCTGCCAAAAATTAGAAGAGACCTGGCAGCACTATTGTTAGATATTTTGTACTTCTCTGTATTTCTGGTGACACATATCCTCCATGCAACACCACACAGGCACTGTTTTACATACGGTGAGTGAGGACTGTAGTCAGGATGCTGTGGTGCAAGCAAAACTTTGTTCAACACTGAAGTTTAAGTTCCATCTCTGTTCTATATTCATGATTTGTGGGCTTACCATCTGTGAAAATGTATATTTTAGCAGTGTTTTTCATAAATAAACTATTCTAGGAATAAAAATTCTCACTGAAAAGGCAGTCAAAAGTGTTGCTCAATTAATAATTAGAATCATTCTTGAAATTAAAAGACCCAAATGTGCATGTTTAAATGGCCCTTGATTATATTGTTTGCAAATCCTCTTTGCTCCGCTCTTTTCATTGTGCACTGAAGTGCAGCTGTGATCACTCAGTTTGTTCCAGTTAATAACGTATATGTTTTATAACACTGCTTACCATTCTCTAGTGTCTTGAAAGGAAGACATATGAAAGTGAATTATCTTAAATCTGTACTTAGGATGAAGCCAAATAAAAATGAAAAGTTACTGAAATTTGAAGAAGTGAATTGTAGGATCCGTTTAGTTAACACCTGCATGTTGTCTTTAAAAGGATATGCACGGTGCAGTTATTGACAGCTGGAATGCCCAGTGTGATTAATTACTTTTCATTGGAATGAAATATTGTCATGTTCTTCCATTCCTTTCCTTCAAAGTCATTCACTGCTTTGTTGCTATATCTTGCCCATTTCATCATCACATTTTCTTTTCCTCTCCTTTTTGTAGAATGCTCTTGAGATCAAAGAACTCAAAAAGTACGGCCCCTTTGACCCCTATATCAATGCCAAGGTGTGTACTTCGTTGCCAGGATTTCAGTATCTAATGATATATACTCCAAGCTGTAATTTTTGTGGTTTCAGCGCACTGTCTGCCAATTGGTTGATGATGCCTATTGGGGAATGGGAGGGTGGGAACTGAAAATGGCTTTTTATTTACTGTGGAATTTGTATTAAGCCACCACTGATAAGATTGCTCAGGGAAATGCTGCTTGATATTGAGTGAGAGCCTCTAATGCTTTGACTTCTTCTGGCTTGGGTATTGATCAGTTCCCATCTGGATATAGAATTTGAAAGATTCTTAAGGTATTGTTTCCCATGCTTAATAAGGGGAAAATATGTGTATGTTATATGATCTAGACCCACTCTAAATTAGATTAAGCTTTTGCTAATTACGCAACGCAATGCAGTGCTAAGTACTTCTGGTAGCTTTTGGGTATATGTATGCATTTATTCTTTCTTACTTCACTGGCTGCACTTTGCCATCTGAATGATTCTTTGTCTGGTTCTTGCCATTATTCTTCCTTCCCTTGCTTCTAGTGATTTTTTATCTGGAGACAAAGAACAAATATAATTTACCAAAATAAAACTTCTGAGGACTGTTGAAATCTGAAGATACTGCATTTTCACTCCTATATATTTTGAAACTGCTTTGTAATCAATTATTTCCTACAATCAATTTTAACAGAAGGAAATATGCACACATAAATCACCAGTAAGATTCTGGTCAATGTGTTTAAACTGTATTATGCTAAAAGATGCAGAAATACAGGAGCTAAAAATGATTAGCCTAGTAGCTAATTAAAATATTTGCTGTGTTAGATTCCTATTATAAGAAGTTCGTAGAAACTCTGTAGTACTGTCCTTAACATAGCATGGCCCAATCTTGGCATAGTAAAGGGTCTGCAGTGTTAAGAACCATCATGTAACATTTTGTAGTGAAGGTTCCAGCAACTTACTGCTTTCTTGGTCTTGCCACCCGCCAAGTGCCAGAATTTTTTTTTAGACATCATACACTTAAGAGGCCATACTTTACTCTTCCTCCTCTAGCAGTGTATTTAATGCTGATTATTAAGGGGCCAGTGAAGCACACTGCAACCAAGGGAAACAGGCATTCAAGATGATGAAATTGGTCATAATTTTAAATTAGAAAAGAATGTAACCCAAGTTTTCTATTACGTAATTCATATCTTTACTTGTGGCTTTATTTTAATGAATGTATACATACAAGAGCAGTAAGTGAGACTGCTTACATGAAACTTAAGACTGGGATACAAGAACCTATATTAGTTATCTTAAAGTTCTGTCGTCTTATCTCAAACAGCAGCTCTGAAATTGAGAGGAATTCTACAAATTTGATATGAGTCAACATTCACTGAATTAGTGCTAATCTCTTGTGTATGCAAGTGCCCAGACTTTCTAAAAGGAAGGTCACAGTGTTAATGAATACATAAGTTGTTTCCATTTGGTAGGAAGTAGATGGTTATGTTGTTAAAATCCAGCTTTATACAACTTGCCACAAAAGTGCAGGGCATGATCAAATGTGACATTTAACTTCAGGTCAAATGTCAAAAAACCATCCCAAAATACAGTATGGGGAAAATATTTGTATCTGAAAAGGGGGCATTGACTGATTAGATTATTCTACTTGAAATGGGTGGTGCTGAAATCAGTAAAACATTGTTAGTTTAACCTGACAACAGTTTATGTTTTCATAAACTTCACCATTTGAAGTAAGGTATATGGTTTAGGTGTTGTCAGCTTGGCCTCTTGGCCATTTGGAGGAATATGAGTCTTATTGAAAAACTCTTTGTAATTCAGGTTGCTACCAGTGTCACCAGTCAGATGCCTTGGAAGAAGTTCCTACATATCCCTTCTGCTTATGCCCAACTGTATTTGCCTGGGAACATGACACTTCCCTTTAGCTATTATTGTTTATCACAACTGATAGCAAATTCATGAATTTCACTTTTATTACTACCAGTGAATTTAACTGGGTGATGACATGTTTGATCTGTGCAGCTTCAGGCAAGCTGTTTGGTTGCACAGTGCTCCCCCTTCCAAGTGCTTTATACCTATAAAACCCTATAAAGTCCACATGACAGCAATGGCAATGGTGACAATGGCAATAAAAACAATAATCCCTTGCTATTATAACTCCCTACCGTGGTCTTCTATGAAATAAGCAAAATAAGGATTTATGTCAAGCAGTAGCAAAGCAACTGAATCAGAAGTTCCCGAGTGGATGGAAACCACTGCTTTTGGTAATAAAAAACAATTACAGTCTACTCACAGCTGTCGAGTTTTTTAAAAAAGTTTTCTGCAATCTAAGACATTATTTCAGAATTCTTTACAAAAGGAGTAACCTGTCTTCATCATAAGTCTATCAGTTGATCCAATCCTAAATGTGGCTTACCTACCACCTGTTTATTCACAGTTCACAAGTTGTTAATATTAGTTGCTTCTCAAAGTATTTGTGTTGTTGTTGTTGCTATGAAGTACCCAGCTTGCCGGGGTGGGGTAATTTCTAGCCTACATAATGAACATATAAACAACCCAGAGAGTGCTTTAAGTGCTGTGGAGAAGTATGTAAGCAACACACTTTTTTGTTATGTGTAGTCAAACTACATCTCACTTATGCTGTCCCTATGAATTAATGCTCTTCAAAATGCCCTCTTTTCAACACTCAACAGACCTGTTCAGCTACTGCAGACTCAACCCTATGACCAAATACAAGGTGGGAGTCAATCCACCTTGTATTTGATCTTCCTCTTTTCTGCTGCCTTCCGCCTTTCCCAGCATTATTGTGTTTTCCCAAGAATCTTGCCTTCTCACAATGTATCCAAAATAGGACAGCCTCAGTTTCAACATTTTTACCTCCAGATATATAGTTCAGGCTTGTTTTAATCCAGGACCGACTTGTTTACCTTTCTGGAAGCCCAGGATATATGAAAAGCTCTCCTCCAGCACCATATTTGAAACAGTTTATTTTCCTGTCATCCTTCTTCACTGTCCAGCAACCTGACTATTATCTATACACAAGGACTGTCATGATTGAATATAGACTCAAATCTTGGGACCTACTGTGGAAATTCGCAACAACTAGTCAGAGAAGACTTTGACATTGAAACAGCATGGTGTCAGGAGTGGACATCTTCTAATCCAGATCTGTTTAGCTTAGTGTCTGATCCAATAAACTGTTCCTAAGGCTTTGACCTCCCAAGGAAAAGCTGGGTAGCACTAAACCAGATTCAGGTTAATCACAACCAGTGCCAACATTGGAAACGTAAGGAAGGCTGGATGATAATTCTAATAGGGACTGTGACCATGTGCCACAGACATTATATCACAATGCAATAGAATGCCCCTTTAGAAGGTTCTCTGGCTCCCTGCAAGAATTACATCAATCTTGAGGGAAGTGCTGTTCAGTGGTGAAATAATTTAGATAGCTAGCCTTGAGCTTAGTTGCTCCAGTAAATGCTCACACATAATTTATTTCACTACTTGTTCATTATTCATATTTTGAGTTTTAAAATCTGGTAAAATCTTATTTATTTACATGTTATACATATTTTATATTATTTTTATGAAAGTCTTATGCCATACGAAAGAAAGAAATAGTTGTGCAGCTTTCACGCCTGAATATAGTAATCAGGAATACAAGAGAGTGGAGGAAATTGGGCTTGGTCTCCACTAACACATCCTTGCATTTGGTGATCTTTTCTAATTCCATTGCTGCCCTTCCAAGTATCAGTCTTACTCTGGTTTCTTGGCTGTTGTCTCCATTAACAGTCCTTGCTGCTTTCTGCTAGTAAAATAGTATTATCTGCATATCTTAAATTATTGATGTTAATTCCACCTATTTTTACTTTTAATTCATCTGGATTTAGTCCAGCTTTCCAGAAGATATGTTTTGCACACAGATGGAAGAGACAAGGGGATAAAGATGAACTCTTACCAGATACCTGTACCTACAGGAAACCATTCTGTCTGTCCATATTCTGTCTTAATGGTAGCTTCTTGTTCACTATACAAGTTGCACACAACGATGTAAAATTTCTGGAAATGTTGAAGCCATGGAAGTCTCAGAAGTCTTTTGTTAAGGTCTTCATGTTTTATAGTTGAAATACCATGTCAGAGAAATATTATTTATCATTGTAAAAGAACATATTTCAGACTCCTTTTTCCGATTTTTTTTCTGGAGAAAAACAAAAAAATGGTTTTTTTAAAAAATGGGGAGAACCCCATTTTCTTTTTTCTGGATATTTACATCTCGCATTAGACCAGGTGAATCAAGTGCTAAGCCACACTCATTTCTTTCCTAACAACCCATCATTTCTCATGATCAACATAGTCAAAGCCTTTGCTGTAGACTAGTATCTTCCTCTAAAATTCTTTGGTGCACTCCCATCATTAGCAGATACTTGCAATATGATCTCAGTTGCCTCTTCATTTTCAGCAAGTTCCATAGTGTAGGGATCGATGGGTTGAGACTTCAAAAGTTTGTCCTGGACAAGCTGCGTAGTCCCATGGTGCCCTCAGAAGAAGGGAATTCCAAACTGCTTCTGAGTATTCTCTGCTTGGAAAACCCTCCAAAGGATCCCCACAAGACAGAATTTACTTGATAGCACATGATGGTTATTAATCTTAAAATGTGTTTGATTCTGTGCTCACACATGGCTTACTGAGATTTTGAGGATTTACAGAATTAAAAACTGAATTATTATTTTACTATCTAAATTCATAAATTCATAATGAAGCAGTAGTCAAAATGAAGGTGAAGATATCTCTATAAATATCCTTGTCAGAAGAGATGTTTCTGTGAGTCCTTCATGGTTCTGACTGGCTTTAAACCACCTATCTAGACAACTGAGAGATAGCACTAAAGGCTACAAACCTAATTATCAGCTAAATTACCTCAGTATATCACAATGTACACAAACAATATGAAGTTATTTGCACACTCTCCTGATAAACTACTAAGGGCATGGCGGCTCAGCGGGCTAGAGTACTCAAAACTGTCAACTACAAAGTCAGCAGCTCAGCAATTCGAATCCCAGGTGGCATGCAGTGGAGTGAGCTCCCGCTGATAATCCCAGCTCCTTTGTAAAGCATGTAAATGCAAGTAGATAAATAGGTACCACTGTAAAAGGTGGGAAGGTAAAACAGTGTTTCCTTGCAGCCATGATGGCCACATGGCAGTGGGCTTGCACAACACTGGCTCTTTGGCTTGAATACGGAGATGAGCACCACCCTAGAGTCAGACACGACTTGCATGCATGTACGGGGTGGGAGGACATTTACCTTTACCTGATAAACTGCATAGTCTCAAACAACACTGAATCTTAGAATGCAGGAATGAAATACAGTAACTACAGTATGCTTTTATCCACATAAAAAAGGCAGATTCTCAAATGGCAGTAACTATGAACTCACAAATGAACAGGTTAGTGCTTACAAGAGCAGAAAATGTATAAATATCTATGTATCCACAAAAATCTCAATATAAACCACAAGGAACTTAAATCATTTTTCAGAAACAAGTTGTTTCATAAAGTGAGGGTGATGCTCAAAACAGAACTTGATGTAAAGGGGAAAATCACTGCTGTTAATAGCTGGGCTTATCCAAGTACAATATTAACATACTGTTTTGTATTGGAAATATAATGTTAATTGACAATAGGAAAAATCTGGTCAACATATCAAAATACCAGTATCATCATTCAAAGCCATGCACAGATTAACATCTACAGATTGTGGAATTTGCCACAATCAAATTCCAGTAACCTCCAGTATTAGAGAACAGTATTAGTATTTATCATGGATAAAACAATTTTAATATGTTTGTCCCAAATTTTAGGCTTGACCCTGCAGCAAGTATACACATGCACGCTTGTGCCCCTCTCCACACAGGGCTTTTCATCCTCCATGTTCCCATATCAACTATCTTTTGTACTGGTCACAATGAAACCTTCATGGGGGTGAGGGGAATTGTGCACATGCACATTGGGGCCAAAAATTAGAGAGCACATCATCCTGTGGTCTGCTTCCATACGTGAGCAGTGTTGAGAGAAAAGTGCAGTATTGTCATCCTAACGGCGGGTTGGAGGGGGAGTGGCCATCTATGTCAAAGAAGGGGTAAAATCCAGCAGAATGGAGATTGACAGAGGGTCTGACTCCACCATAGAATCACTCTGGGTTAAACTACCAGGTCCAAGGAGTGATGTGATAGTTGGGGTATGCTATCGTCCACCAGATCAAAAACTTGAGGGGGAACTTCAAATGAGGAGAGAAATCATGGAGGTATCTAAGAGGGATAGGATAGTAATCATGGGGGACTTCAATTATCCCAACATTGACTGGGCCAATGCGAGCTCTGGGCAACAAAGAGAAATTGGGTTTCTCGACTTCCTGAATGACTGTGCCTTAGAGCAGTGCTCCCCAACCTTTTTATCGCCGTGGACCGGTAAATGTTTGATAACTTTCCCCTGGCCCGCTTGTTTTCATTTAATAATTTTAATTTAATTGTATTTAAACATGCCTTCAGTAGGACTGCTGTAGCAGAGAGTAAGGGGGGGAGGCCTCCAAGGGGTGTCCCCCCCCATATGAGTTCAACAGGGCATATGATGGGCCCAACTTTTTTTTATTTCGGGGCAAGCCTATTCGTGACCTTCACACTTTTTAGTCCATCTTTTCCTTCTGCGAAAAGATCTAGGCCTGCTCTCTTGCTGAACAGAACTCCCTACACTCTCTCTCTCTCTCTCTCTCTCTCACACACACACACACACACACACACTTTGGGGGCGGGCATCTGGTACCGGATCGTGTGTCTCTGTATGAGGGGTGGGTGGGTGGGTGGGTGAGCGTTCCTTTTTGCGTTCCTTTTTAACTACTATAACAAGGAAGCCACCCTCATGCAGATTTCCACTTCCTTGTCCCTTCCAAAACCTTTCCGGGTTACTCGCCGCCGGTTACATAACCGAAGGCAGGCAGGCAGGCGGGAGACCCTGTCCGAGCGGCCCCCCTCTTACCTCGCTCCCCGTTCCCCGTTCTGAAGTCATAACGGGGGGCCCGAGGGGGGTGGAAACAAAAGGCCCGAACCCGCCCATCGACGGTGACATTTTGCCCGGCCTGGCCCCGCCTCTTCCGCCGCCACCCAGCCGGCGTGCACCAAAGCTGTCAAGGAAGCGCCGCCAGCTTTTCAAGGAGTCGCAGCCAATGAAACGGAGGCGTCCCGGCCACGTGCCGGTTGTCATGACACCACGGGCACAAGAGAATGACCCGAGAACGGGGGAGAGGGAGGGAGAGGGAGGTGATACGCACCCTGCCAGACTTGGAAGCACACCCACACCCGACCACCCCCACTCTTCACTTGCGAGGCAGCCGGAGCGATACGAGGCAAACGCAACTGGCTGCCGCCGCCATCCTCTCCTTCTGCCCGCTGGTTCGTGGGGATGAACCCTTTGGTCTTCCTCTCCCGTTCTTAGGCTTAGTTCCTCGGGCGGCCCGTGCCGATTAATCCACGGACCGGGGGTTGGGGAACACTGCCTTAGAGTAACTTGTCATGGAGCCCACCTGAGAACAGGCAATTCTGGATCTAATACTGTGTGATACTCAGGACCTGGTCAGGGATGTGAATGTCACTGAGCCTCTGGGGAACAATGACCATGCTGCAATTTCTTCCTCCTACATGCATGCTTGCCATGCATGTAGGAGGAAGAGTGTCAAGCAAATCAGACATAAAAACCCTTGATTTTCGAAGGGCAAACTTCCCTCAGATGTGGAAACTAGTAAGAAAGAAATTGAAGGGGAAGGTTAGAAGAATCCAATCTCTTCAGAGTGCATGGAGCCTGTTTAAAACAACAGTAATAGAGGCCCAGTTCAAGTGCATACCACAAAGAAAGAAGAGCTCATTTAAGTCCAAGAGGGCACCGGCATGGTTAGCGAGTGGAGTTAGAGAGGCTCTAAAGCGCAAGGAGAGGTCTTTCTGTAAATGGAAATCCTCCCCAAATGAGGAAAATAAAAAGGAACACAAACTCTGGCAAAAGAAATGTAAGAAGATGATAAGGGAGGCAAAGAAAGATTTTGAGGAACGCATGGCTAGCAATATAAAGGGTAATAATAAAAGCTTCTTTAAATATGTTAGAAGTAGAAAACCTGCCAGAGAACCAGTTGGCCCTCTGGATGGTGAGGGAGGGAAAGGGGAGGTTTAGGAGGACTTAGAAATTGCAGAGAAATTTAATGAGTTCTTTGCATCTGTCTTCACGACAGAAGACCTTGAAGAGATTCCGCTGCCTGAATGGCCCCTCTTGACTAAAGAATTAAATCAAATACAGGTTAAAAGAGAGGATGTTTAGGACTAATTAATAAATTGAAGATTAACAAGTCACCGGGCCCAGATGGCATTCACCCAAGGGTTATTAGGGAACTGAGAAATGAAATTGCAGATCTCTTAATGGTAATATGCAACTTGTCTCTTAAAACGACCACAGTGCCGCAGAACTGGAAGATAGCGGATGTTACACCAATTTTTAAAAAGGAAGGAGGGGGGACCCGGGAAACTACAGGCCAGTTAGCCTTACATCTGTCCCAGGGAAGATGGTGGAAAGCCTCATCCAAGAGAAAATCTTAAAACACATAGAAGAACAAACCTTGCTGAGAGAAAATCAGCATGGCTTCTCTAAGGGTAAGTCTTGCCTGACAAATCTTTTAGAATTTTTTGAAAAGGTCAACAGGCATGTGAATTTGGGTGAACCAGTGGATATAGTCTATCTGGATTTTCAAAAGGCTTTTGACACAGTCCCTCACCAAAGGCTGCTGAGAAAATTGCACAGTCGGGATAAGAGGGCAGGTCCTCTTATGGATTGAGAACTGTTTGAGATCCAGGAAACAGAGAGTAGGTGTCAATGGGAAATTTTGCAGATGACACAAAACTTTTCCGTGTGGTAAAAACCAGAGAAGATTGTGAAGAGCTCCAGAAGGATCTCTCTAAACTGGGGGAATGGGCTGCGAAATGGCAAATGCGTTTTAATGTAGCCAAATGTAAAATAATGCATATTGAGGCAAAAAAAATCAAAACTTTATCTATCTCATGGGCTCTGAGTTATCCGTGACGGATCAGGAAAGAGATCTTGGTGTGTTGGTAGACAGCTCAATGAAGGTGTCTCCCCAATGTGTGGCAGCGGTGAAGAAGGCCAATTCCATGCTAGGGATTATCAAAAAGGGGATTGAAAATAAAACAGCCAACATTATAATGCCATTATACAAAACAATAGTAAGGCCGCACCTGGAGTATTGTGTACAATTCTGGTCACTGCATCTCAAGAAAGACATAGTCAGAGTTTGCCTTCAGAGTCGGGAGTTCCAAAGAAATTCATTTTGGCACTAGTACAAGGAATGTATTAGACTGAGAGCAGGGCACAAGAAAGGGAGCAGAGAAGATAATGAGTGGATTGTACACATGTATAATGTTTATTTATTAATTTTTATTTTTGAATATTTTACCCCACCTTTCTCCTTGGAAAAGGACCCAAGGCAGCTTACAGTAAGGAGAGACTTTACGATCCATTACAGTTTGAGAAACAGGGAATTGAGGACATCTTAAAGCATTATTAAGAAACTTTAAAGCTAACAATTGATAACATGGTATCATTGCAATCACACAAGGAGAGATATAAACACAAAGTTATAAGTGGTTATAAACACAAAGTCTGTGTAGCCATGTATGGTACATTCATAAAAAGGCACAGTAGGTAGTTCATCATTCAGGGAAAGCTTGCCTGAAAAGAAAGGTCTTTGTTTCCGGAAAGACAGCAGAGATGGGGCAGTCCTGGCCTCTAGTGGGAGCAAGTTCCAAAGTCTGGGAGCAGCAACAGAGAAGGGCCTTTCATGTGTTCTTATGAGGTGCATCTGTGAGGGAGGCGGGATGGAGAGAAAGGCCTCTCCAGGTGAGCTTAACATACTGTGAGATTCAGTCTTTGTTAATGACTGTCAGGAGCTAATAGGACTGGCATGGAGGCAATATACAGATGCACACCAAGGAGACACTGTTTCAGAACATTGCAAACTGTAAGCACATCATATAGAAAAATGGTTATATTAAACACATAGAAAGAACACATTAGAAGGTAGGCTAAAAATTATGTATTTGACCAAGAAAATTTCCCAGAAAAATATAGCACTTCTTTAAAGCACAGTAAAAAGCTATCCTGAAAGTCAATACGGGGGAAATCTCTTAGATACTTGGCAGTTAACCAAAAAGCAATAGAGAACAAAAAAAATTTGCAGGAAGCAAGAGAAGTGTGTTAGATCAACCTTATAAAATTTGATGGAACCTATCCAAACCACAAGCCTCTTATCCTTACAATAAATACTGTACTAACTTATTTTAAGGAGAAAGGTGGGTTAAAAATATTTTAAATACATAAACAAGTATACAGTACTTATAACATGATTTCAAATCTAAATCAGATTGTCATTGATTTCACTTAGTAGTTTAATATAAAGATTTTTAGTACCCGATTCCTAATTTGCTCTTAGAAAAAAGTATAGTAGTAATAATACTTATTTAAATAGACTTATTTATTATGGATCTTTTATTATTTAATGAAAATATGCATTTCCTGAGAAAGAACAAAGTATTCAGCTATGCAAGACTTCTTCAGTGATGAAAAGTGATTGGTTGTGTTCATATAACAACTTGTACACTTTTGTCTTCAGAATTAGATTGCTAGGATAGGCTCCCAAACTGGAGGTGGGGGCTATAGGTGCATGCCAAAGACTAGCACTGCAATTTTGTTTGCTTGCTTTGGCATATTATAAACTATAAATGTAGGCCCTTATCAAATTGAAGGTTATGATGATGATCACTTGGTGAGGACAAAAGTGTAACACTTACCCTCTCCCCATTTTCTTGTTCTAGTCCAAGGAAAGAAAATGTAATGTTCCATACATATCATGCGTAATTTAAGTTTAGCAGTTCAGCTTGTGTATCCAGCTAAGCACACGAGGAGTTGATGCTGTCTCTGTTGCATAGTGTTCAGAGAAATGCATACCGGGATACACAGCCAGTTTATGCTCATATTTTCTGATCTAACAATATTTTTGTGGAAACCATTCTCCATACATCCATCTCAGTGCATTTGGCATCATGAAGCCAACTCTGGAATGGCCATTCAACTCATTTACCAAGTTATTAAGTGTATGTGGCATGTCTTTGGAAGCAGGGGAAATTAACCTTGTCCAGGCACACTTCTCTCTCTTTCTTATAGTCCAGCATGTCTGCATGCTGCAAAATCAAGATAATGATT
>JAHTLZ010000129.1:58065815-58103048 GCA_023846285.1 Phrynocephalus versicolor
GTAGAGACTGCCATTCCCGAATTGGTCTATTTAGTCACACTAGGTGTTGTTTTTAGGATCTCTACTCCAGGCATGATACCGTAGTCTTTCGAGACTGAAGGATGCTGCTGATGATGATGATAGCAGTCATTAATGTAATATTAATAAAAGTTGCTTGAAATTTTCTTCTGATCTACAATCTTTCAGCTGTTTGGACATATGCGCTTTTGAGATCACATGTAAACTATAGCAGCTGCAGATTGCTTACAGCTATATATTCCCAATGTGAGTGCCTTCTGATACACACTCTTCATTCATAACAGTGCTCAGTGATTCTGTTATTAGTTGCACATTGGATACCATATATAATCTAGTTTACACTGATATTTTTCAGTTAGTTTTATCTGTTGTAGCTCAGTGGTTTAGGTTTCTGCTTGTGGAACCTGGGGTAAAGAGTTTGATTCCCCATGGTGCCTGCTGTAAGTAGAGCCAGCCTTTGTGACTTTGAGCAAGCTTATTTATTATTTTATTTATTAGACTTCTATACTGCACCATCTAGCAACAAGGCCAATCTGGGCATTGTAAAGATAATTCAGCAAACAAAACAAGAACAGTGTACAATATATAAACACAGCTAATAAACAAAATGAACATTACTAAATGAACAATAAAGTCATAAAAAAATCACTCAAAGAACTGCGGAATAGCTAAGAACAAAAATAACAGATTAGAGATCAGCAAATCAAGAAAAAATGATTAATAGCCAGGGAACACCTTTCTATATAGCCAAATCTTCAGATGTTTTTTGAAGATTGACAGCATAGGGGCCAGACAGATCTCAGCAGGGAGCTGATTCCATAAGCGAGGGGCTACCACCGAGAAAGCCCGGTTCCTTGTTACTGATTTCAAGGCTTCCTTTGGGGTCGGCACCCTCAAGTGACCTATTTAAGAAGATTGTGTGTTACAGGTGCCGTAGGAGCCGTTCTGACAGATAGCAAGGTCCCAAACCATTTAGGGCAGGCATGTCCAAACTTTTGGCAAGGAGGGCCAGATTGGGTGAGCTGAAAATGTGTGGGGGCCTACCATTCAGCCGCAATGGGCCCCCAGGCCAGATTATAACATACAAGGAGGCGGGGAGGACGCTGCAGCAATAGAGCTGAGGGTGGGTTGGCTGGGCAGGTGGCTGGGGGAGATGGACAGAGGCAAGGGAGGGCAGGCAAACCGTAAAACTGCAAGCTGACGTCTCCATCCAGTATGGGGAGGGGCCAGCTGGCGGGGATGCATGACAGGCTGAGCCGGTAGGGAGAAGAGGCTGCGGGCCACTCCAAATTTGAAAACGGGCTGCATTTGGCCCCCGGGCCTGACTTTGGACATGCCTGATTTAGGGCTTTGTATGTCAGCATTAGTACCTTGAAGTCAGTGCAGCAGTGGATCAGCAGCCAGTGCAGTGCACTCAATATGATGGTATCTCCTCAACTCTGTTACTAGTCTAGCCGCAGAATTCTGCACTATCTAGAGCCGCCGCATTAACTTCCAAGGCAGCCCCACGTAGAGTGCACTACAGTAGTCTAATCTTGAGACTACGAGTGCATGTGCCAATGTAGTGAGAGTGCCAGGGTCCAGGAAGGCATGCAGTTGAGTGATCCGCCAGAGGTGGTAATGTTTGGGATGGACCACTGACGCCACTGGGGCTTCCATGGTGAGGGCTGGATCCAATATTAAACTCAGACTGTGTACCTCATCCAAACTTGCAGTTCCAGGGTGTTCCCAGAAGAAGGGAATGATAAACCACTTCTGAGTATTCTCTACCTGGAAAACCCTGAAAATGGTCACCATAAGTCAGGATTGACCTGACAACACATGCTTATTATTATGTGGTAGGGTACACTTAAATGCAAAGCATTCCTTAATCTTCTATTCAAGGGGTGTGGAACAGAGGAAGAGAACAGCTTTTTGGCCTGCCTAGCTATTATTTTCTTTATTTGTGCTAAGTACAGGAGACATTTTCTTGTACATGTACCTTGTGGCTCTTTGGTGTATGAGTAGATACTTGCTTTTTTTTAAAAAATCATCAGAATAATGCTGCTTAATAAATGTATTAACTACTAAAATATTAAATGATACATAAGCTGAAAGTTAGAGCCCTTGTGTTTTTTATGTGGTTTTGGTTATCATTTGTGAGGCACTTGGACAAAACTCAGTTGTGACTTGTAAATTACTAGTAGTCTCATATTTAAACTACTGATAGTATAATATAATCTTTGCATACACACTAAAAATCTAATGGGAGGTTTTGAAACTGTAAATTGATTTGCTTCCCTCACATTTCCCAAAATCAGTTGCTAGTGATATAGCAATATAAATATAAAGCAAAGTGTTCTGCTTATATACTTCCCCATACTACTCCCAAGTAGTCTCTGGGCGGTTAAGCAAGTTAAATGATTAAAAGACTAATGAGAACAGATGGAGACAACTTTAGCATATCTGGAGGACCAACTATTCACCTCAGTATTCCAGGTAGACTGACCAAGCCTAGAAAATGTCCAAAAATTAGGGAGGGCATTGGACAAAACAGGAAGTATCTGTTTATGATTTTGATTTTTTTGCGGGGGCCGGGGGCTAGGGCATTTTGAGATTGGGGGAAGGTGACCACCCCACTGACTACCCAACTATTTGGCAATAAAAGACAATGGCTAGAATGGTATTGGTGTTGGTGTAAGATTTGCACCAGGTGTATCAGGTTGTTGTGGCCAATTAGTGAAGTGCCTTGATGTGCCTTGGTTGCATGCTTTGTCACATGCTTAATTGTGTAACCGCGATGTGCCATGGCAGATTGCACATTAGCAACTAATTTTCTGCAGCAAATTACATATACTGTACTTGCACAAAGAGTGATAGGATTTTGTCCACTGAAGTTAAAAAATCGAGACATGCTGTGAAGTTCTGGAACTTTCAAAAACAGCCTTGGAGAACATGTGCAGTTTGCAGGTCATGCTTCACCCATCCCTGTATTAGAGTTTGATCAGTTGAGAACTTTCAATATTAGCCATATTTCTCTTTCTCCTAGTAGTCTCCTGCCTGTTCAGTCCTTATTCACATTTCAACAAGACATAAATGATGCTGGAGATACTAAATCTACCGTGGCTATTACCAGAGGCTACTAAATATGGAAGTAGGACAAATCCAGAACTCTTAACTTAAGTTCCTGATGATGCCTCCTGTGTCATATATTATATAATTGTTAGATAATGCCCTGTCAAATGGTATCCCGATTCTTTGGCATTTGGTGCTTAAATACTAACTTTTATTTATGCATTCTGAGCCATATGCTCATTTCCTTTATTGCATGTATGCATTTCTCTGCACTGTGAATTTCCTTTTATTACCTGTAGATTAATGTTGCATTATCTCATCTAGGCTCACCTTTGCTTTAAATCTGTTCCCCTAGCAACTGTTTGATTTAGGCTGTTACATTGTCATAATCAAACTGTAGTGTTTCCTCATAGTCTTCAAATCTAGTGCATACCATGCTTTTGAAAAATGCACCTCTGGATATAAGCATTGTTCTGATCCATAACATACATTTTCATGTATTTTTGTGTGACTGATAGCATGGTTTATATTGTTACTAGAGCAAAATACATAGCACACATTTTTTTTAAAAAAAACAGCTGTTTTATATTTGTACAGTGCAGAGAGAGAAAGATAACAGTGAGGTATTTTTGATGGCAACAAGTTTTTGCATTTACATGCTGATCCATAACAGCAAGGTATAACGCATAAAGTGCTTAAGCTCTAGGTTTAAACAGACCGTGTACATTCATCTGTGTTTTGCTTACAATCTGAAGAGCTTTATAAGCTTGTGCCAAGAGGTTTGACTAAGTCTGCTGGATGTTTTGACTTGGGTTCATAACTTTAAATTTCCATATTACAAACTATATTTGGAATTTCTCATTATTTAGAAAAAGCTATGGAGGGGCTGCTGCTTGAGAGACATGTAAAGTCTCCTTGGGCTTACAGAACTAGTTTCATGGTTATTTGAATCCCAGGAGCTTAATACAACAGTGCAAGGAATAAGAGGCAAGGTCTGTAGCTTTTATATTTAAAAAAAAACAGAAGCAATGGAATTTACTGTTGAATTATGATTTGGAGCTCTAGTCATCAGATGACTGCCCCAAACAAGGTTGGTTGCCACCTTCAAGCATTTATGAAGTGGGTGCTAATATAAGGTAAGTTTATAGTGGGGAAATTAATGGATCAGTATTGCAGAGGCATCAGTATTTCTCTGAAAAATGAAATCTACAGTTGTTTTGTAAGGCTGACATCAAACGTACTCTCTCTCTGTGTGTAACTGTATATGATTGATACAATTGCAGTTATGTGGAGGTTGTGTTTTGTTTCCTATGTAAACAGCAAGAAAGAATTTGAGTTTGGGTTTTATATGTATGTACAAAACCAGTTTCACTTGTCACAACTACGGTACCTATGAAAATTGTGTTTAAAGTGGTAACATTGTACGTAACTCATTCTATAACTTAATGGGATTTTCTTGCACTTATGTAATCTCAGAATAACGACAATGAAACTGCACTGCACTGCGCAGCTCAGTATGGACATACAGAAGTGGTAAAGGTTCTTCTGGAGGAATTGACTGACCCTACAATGCGTAATAACAAGTTTGAGACTCCTCTTGATTTGGCTGCACTCTATGGGAGATTGGAAGTGGTGAAGATGTTGCTCAATGCCCATCCCAATCTGTTAAGCTGCAATACTAAAAAACACACACCTTTACATCTGGCAGCTAGAAATGGCCACAAAGCTGTAGTTCATGTTCTCTTGGAAGCTGGCATGGATAATAATTACCAGGTATTTATTTGTTTATTCACTTGTGCATATAACATTGAAGAAAATGTTGCCAATATCTTGGATTATTTCAGAACCTATTATCTGAGGTACTTGGATTGTTTAAAGTCATTATGCAGTTAACACTATATATCCAATGCTGGTTCTGGGTCTGGAGGGATTATAAAAAGCTGATAAAATACTTAGAAGATATTAATTAAATAAAATGCAATAAATTTCAATATTAAAACAAATCAAACACATTACATATTAAATCTACTGAGTGTGAACAATTCAAACAGTTAAAAGGCATATTTTAAAAATATAGGTGTATCACTCCTATTTAAAAAGTCCTTATTTGGCAGTCAGTTAAAAGCCTTTTTGGAAAGAAAGGTCCTTTCCTTCCATCAAAAAGACTGCAGAGAGAGGGACAGCCTGGCATTTTGTGGAAGGGAATTCCACAGTATGAGAGCAACCACAATGGAGAGCATATCTTGTGTCCTATTGAGGTGCACCTGAGGGGACTTTTGAGGAGCTGTGGGCCTTCAGACAGCCTGGACCCAGGTCCTTCCTCTTTAGTTCACTCCTTTTCTTTGCAGATGCATGAATGTGGTGACTGAAGAGGAAATATTAACGTGTTTGAAGCCCAGAGGGCTGTAGAGGAAGCCCTTTGTTGTGCAGCATTCTTCAGCAAGAGCCCAGGAGTTCCAAGCTGAACTCTAAATCTGATATCACTACCAGAGTTTGCATGAAAATTGCTTATTCTTTACACAGTGTCTGTTCAAAATCCAAGCATTTTGTAGATCCTAGGATCTACAACATGCTTTCCTCAGACTACAATACAAATTCAAGTACGTTTCCTTCAGGATTCATTAATACTGCTAGAAGCTGTATGGTTTTTGATAAGCTTCTATAACAAATATTGTAAATATTGTACATTCAACTACAGTACTTCCAGGTTTTCTGTACTGCTCACAGAGATATACAAGATGCTTGTTCAAATTGGAGGTATCCTTGTGTCAGAGGAGGGGCAGGATCAGTTATTGATCAACCCAAAGTGCAGGGCACACAGTAATGGACTCAACTTATAAGAACCCAGATTTTGGTAGAATAACAGGGGGAAATCCTGTTAGAGCAGTATGGCCGTGGTACCAGTTACCTCAAGAAGTGGTGAATGCTCCAAAACTGGAGGCATTCAAGAGAAATTTAGACAGCCACCTGGCAGATATCTTTTGATTTGTATTCCTATAGTGAGCAGGGAGTTGGACTCAATGGCCTCATATGCCCTTTCCAACTTCATTATTCTATGATTCTATGATCTATCTTCATTTCAATCACTTCCTTAAATGTTAGAATTTCAATCCTGGCAAAGAACATTGTCAATTGTGGATCAACCATAGCAGGTTGCCTCTGTTTATAAAATTAACCCTTGTACATGTACTGCAAAGATGTTCTCTCACTACTTTCTCAGTCTGGTCTTATTCTGTTTTTGACTTACAGACAGAAAAAGGCAGTGCTTTGCACGAGGCTGCTTTGTTTGGCAAAACAGATGTGGTCCAGATATTGCTAGATGCAGGTGAGAATCTTTCTGAAGTTTTTAGGCAGCTCTTTGATCTCTTGTAAACATACAACTGCCTCACCATATTCCTTGGGCACAAATAGAATAAAGTCAGTTAGGTAGCTGGATTAAGGTGTGTGGTGTAACTAATGACCTGAAGTCTCTTCACTACCATCAAACTTTCATTATTGAACTTCTGTACCACAATGTGTTGCTGAACTTTTGGGGATTATGTAAATATAACTGTATAAATTACTACAGTGAATTGTCTCTAAATAGTGAGTTGCCACTGGTCACATTTGTTGTCAAGTGTCAGGGATGGGACTAGAAATTTAACAGGGAACTCATTTGTTAGTGGCAATCCCTTGCATTTTAGGCAAGAAACACTAAATCTATAATAGGATTCTGGCCATTATGAATAAATTTCCAGAAGGTAAAGTGAATAACATTTCATTAAAGTGGACGTTAATGTCCTATAAGACATGTACTGTATTGTTAATGAAAGCAATAAACTATATTAGAGACACATTTTAATTTACAAAAGGAAATATATATATATATATTCCTTTTGTTTCAGCTGATATATAATCAGTTGAAACAATGATCTCGCAGTTTTTCAGTAACGATTTGGACTTGGGAAAATGAAGTCACCTGAAGAAGGGCAATGTTATTAATTTGAACTGGCTTTGAAAAGCACTATTTCCTTACCCATGCCTGAGTATTACTCAGGACAATTTTGTCAGCACATGCAACAATCCTGTTATAAGGTATGAGTTGCCTATCTGTTCCTAAGGGATATTGGTAATCATGTCATACCAAAAGGGCAAAGGCGAATAAAATTAATGTGCTATACGGTTTTTGCATGGTAAGTTGATCTTCATGGTGCCAAAAGATCATGTACTGTTTTGGGGTACAAACAGATAATATCTAATGCATTCATATTGCTTCCAGTCTCAAAATTGTGATTTGGTATTCATGGGTTTGCATGCTGTAGACTTCCATAGTTCACACAGACACACACACACACACACACACACACACACACACACACATTATGCTTTCCTTTAGGATGGCTGAGTGCTGTATTTACATCCATATTGAACTACAGTGAATTGCTATTAGTTATATAATTTTGTTAGTTCATTTGCTTAATATATGTTGCATGCCACATTTCGTACAAATGTATTTCTGTGTAGCTAAGAATAAACAGTTGCAATAAAATGGTAATATTTTAACTATCTATTCCTAACATATTAAAATACTACTAGTTTTGAAATTTCAGTATGTTATTGGGAATTAAAGGCCTTAACATGGCTTGAGTCTTAGATGACCTTAGTTATAATTGTGTGCATCAGTGCAATAATACCAAACTATGGCCAAAATCGTCTTGTGTGGTTACCAGCTAAAGGGCAATGGTGTAACTTGCAGTGGCAATTTGTCTCTAATTAACAAATTCCTGCATAGATTCCTGGTTGCACACTAAGTTTCCTGAATGATTTGCAATGAGGAATCAAAGCAGAGACTCCCAAATCAGCAGTAGATTGTTGCTGTAACACTGCTACTCCTCCTCTTTGCATATAAAACAAAATACAGTATTTGTGTATATATAAACATTTTGTAACTCATTAAAGGCATTGATGTGAATATAAAGGATAACCGAGGCCTGACTGCTTTGGACATTGTGAGAGACCTTCCATCTCAGAAAAGCCAACAGATAGCTGCTCTTATTGAAGGTAAATAATGAGGAAGGCAAATGGGTGTGAAAAAGAACAACATGGCAATGAAGGAGTGTGTTGTATGCTTTCCATGAGTACATTGTATGACTTTCTGTTTTGTACTCCAGAATATTTTTACCTTGGTTTTCCTTATCTAGTGTCAGCTGAGAACAAGTTTCAGTTTATCAATAGCATTTATCAACTACATTTTAGGAGCCACCCAAAGCAATATACATGACAAGAATAGTAAAGTACAAGTCCATGTTATAGAGAGATGATTGGTAGGTGGGGGGTGGAGTTGTTATTGAGCTTTTCTTCAACATATAAATTATTTGCAATTTAGTCAGAAGTAGTCATATAAAGAAAGCTTTTAATACTGATTTAAATTATTGAATAGTGGAGGAGAGGCATAAATCTGTCAGTGTTATGTTCCAGAACTGTACAACCACAAAGAAGGACTTGTACTGATAACTATTGTGATACAATTGAGAAACAAGCAGTAGCCATCAGTGAGAAAACAAATATGTTCTGAAGATTTTCACTTGGACATTGGAAAGGTGCAGTGTTCTTTAATTCCCTCTGGAATCTGGGAATAAATTGTGCTAATGAGGGGCTACAGTGATGTGCACACGCTCCTGGTTCCACGTTGTATATCTGGAAGGGAAGTGACCTATTTCCCCTGACCTCTTGCTTTGAAGCAGGGCCAAAGGGCTAAAAGGCACCTGCCTCTTATCCAAACCATTGTTTTTGTAACTGCTCCAGTGTCTTGCTTGGGAACATAGATAAGATAATCAACAAGCCTTCTGGGAGGAAGGCAGCAGTCTGTGCCTGTGTGTTTGCTCAGCTGCTGAGAAGGCATTTTTCTCTGTCTGTCTATTCTTTGTTCTGCGGCCAAGGTCAACCTGACCAAAAACTTCTCCAGCAAATTCCCAACACTGCATAGTGTATTTGTGGGCCCTTCTGGATGAGCTTAGCTGTTATAGTTGAGAGGGAAAGGGCAAGTGGGGATCCTCAAAGATCAAGTGAAAGTTCTTCCTACAAATGTCATGATACAATTGACACAGTAGACCTTAAAATTGTTTAATGCTAAGCACTCATTTGTCAAACCAGATAAATTCAACACTGAATACATGAGCTGCCTGTGTCATGCTGGTTCCACATATTGGCTGAAATCCTGTACTGCAGATATGTGAGGGTAATTCACCATTATGTCCACAGTAGCTAGAAGAGCTGCCCATGAGGAACTTCCACTGGCTCATTGTGTAATATTTACAGTAAGAATTGTGTACTGGTTGTACAACTGAATTATGCAGTCACATTGCACAATTTTTGTGGCCTCAGTGTGACCCCTACTAAATTTATACAAGCCTAACTTTACAGCACACCTGGTCATATAGGATTTCAACCATTATTTGTTTCTGCTACTGACTTACTTTTTGTGGGTTCAGACTGCACAACAGGAAAAAAGACAGCAAAGGCAGAAGATAAGACACCTCCAGCATCAATTACTTCAACTGAAGCCTCTGTTCGGATAACCCAAGGTAAGATTATTTTTTTTTTGTAGGGGGTGTCATTGTTCAATCCTCTCTAGCTTTGGAGATCTCCCATTGTGGGGAGATCCCTCATTTGGTCCCAGCACCTTCTCAGACATGTGTGTGAAGAAACAAGTGGCAAGGTGTAGCCTGCAAACTGTAATTAAACTGTAAACTGCCCAGAGACTACATGAAGTGGTATGAGGCGGTATGTAAGCAGAACACCTTGCTTTGCTTTCTTTGGCACGAGTCTTAAGAATGGAATAGGAGTTCCTCCACTAGCTCGGCTCCGTCCCTTTTGTCTTTCCTCCCGGAGGCAAAAAGCTTCTTATTCAAGTAGGTGTTTGGAAATTGAATGCTCTGATACAAAATGAGTATAGGGGTGGGGATGGGAGACACTTCATTTTTTATAGTGCATGTTTGATCATTGGCTTTTTAATACGGTTGTGTAAACATGTTTTAATACTGTACAGTACTTTGTTATGTTTCTTTTTAATACATCTTTTAGTCATTTGTAAGCCATATTGCAAACCTTTTTTGGGGAAGGGGGGGGAAATAATAAATAAGTAATGAAGTAACAAAAATATTGCATATCATATAAGCAGTCCATGGTAATAAATAAATATTTCATTGAACATGATACATTATGAGTCACATAATTTCTCATACGTCAGACTAGTAAATTTCACTTCAGCATTTTAATATATCTGGAGGTTAGTAGCCATAAATCCAAGAAGGATGCTTTTAAAATTATTTTTGTATTCAGTAGTAATATTGGGTTAAATGAGTTTGGTGGTTAAGTTACTGGTGACCTCAATGTGATACTGCAGTCATACTACATGCACATTTGCTTCTCCAGTGCCACCACGTAGTATACCGATCAGTATCTGCATTTGTCTTGCTTCTCTCATATTTCAAGTGGCCAATCATTAACTCATTCTCTGCTTAATATCCTCATTCTGTTTTCTGTTGCTATACCTTTCTCCTTTTCTGACCTTTGTTGATTTCCTGTGTTCCCAGGCACCCTGCAGTTCCATGCCAGCAAACTTTTGTGTAACATAAGAATATATTGATAAAGATAATACTTTTTCAAGGGAGGGTACTTAGAAAATAACAAAAAAAACTGTAGTAAATTTATTTAGAAGGTCTGCAATTACAATTTAAAAATAGCATATCATTTGAATGTAAAATACTGTTTAAAACTCCAAAATAGTCATCATCTGTCTCTTGACTAATGTTGGCAACAACTGAAGGAGATTATAAGCAAATAAGCTTAATACCCAGGCAAACATATATAGTACTAGTAATAGGTTTATCTGCACCAAATGCATATAAATAAGGCAATAGCACCTTGCATTAAGCAGGCAGTCAGGAAAGTTATTTCATGAATGGTATATTGCCAGTAAGGTGATTCCTTAAAAGTTTGTTGATTGTTTAAGTCCTTTAATGGTCACTAAATACTTACAAACAAGGCAAGGTTGCAGGTTTTCAATAATTATTCAGACATTGATCCTATAAAGTGCTGGGGTGGGCATAGACGAGAAGATCACAAATCAAGTCAGATGCAATGATCATTGGTGTTGAAGACAGGTTGAAGGCAAAATGAAATGGAGATTGCTGTTTCATTGTAACACAAAAGTGTCTAGATAATCGGTCCCTCTTCTCTTTGTAGACATAGGCTTGACTGGCACTATAGACCAGCCAGCCACTTTGAGCATGGAAAGAAACTTTTGTGTTTGCTTAGAACAGTAACAAAGGTGCTGCATGGGCAGTCTTTATACCAGTAAAACAGGGATAAAATTTAAATATCAGCCTAGCGTGGAAATTAATTAAATCCAATTAAATAGTCATATGTAAAGGTTGGCTAACAAAAGTACAGTTGTTTGAAAAAAAATAATTTGGCAGTAGAACATATGGAGGGGACTGATCATAGTACATTATTTTCAATACTTTAAACAAATAGCATTAGAATCCACTAGCAGACATATTTGGCAATTACATGATCAATATTATTAAAACCTTGACAGCAAGTTAACATTTTGGCAGATATTGGAAAATCTGGATAGGCCAAGTATCATCTAGCCTATCGTATAGTTTTTTTGGGGTGGGTCACATGGCTCAAACCCCTTTTTACTTCTATGTAAAATTTGGGTACATGAAAAGATGCAGAAAGTCTTTCCTTTACAAGCGTCAGTTTTCAGATGGTTTGCATATAATAGGTTGCAATAGTCAGACTAGGAGTTTACTGTACTATGAATTAGTTTGCCTAGATGTCATGTCTAGCCCTTAGCTTAAAGTGGAAAAAAGCACTCTGTGCTGCTAAAGTCGCCTGGTTTTTCAGTGACCAAACTGGATTTAAGATAGTTTACTGTGAACACGATTCTTCGGGGTTGGTGGTAGGACTGTGACTCCATCCTGAATCAGTTGAGTGCTGTTTCCCAGAACTAGAGGTCATCTCCCTGCAGAATTTCTCTTTTGCTAAGATTAATTTATCAGCTCCCTCCAAGGCCATTATAAAATCCAGGCATTAATGCAAAAGTTGCACTGCATCATCTGACTCAGATAAGAAGGAAATACAGAACTACTGGTCGCAAGCATATTGATGGTACTCAAATCTTTAGAGAATCTCTCCCTGCAGCTAATCTTTATTTTAAAAAACATGGGTGAAAGGTGGATGTCCTGTGAGATCCCATAGCAAATATGTTATTCGCTAGTACTACCTTATGGAAATGTCTCTGTAGGTAGTAGCAAAGCAACACCTAAGAAATGCTCCCAGGTCTTAAGCTAGAAGGATACAAAAGCAAATGGTGTGGAAGCTGCCAAGATGTCCAAGGATAAAGTCAACAAGGTCATATGGAAAAGGATAGACTTAAAATGCATAAATATTTTAAATCACTTTCTATGAACACTTTGACAAAGACATTGTCATGAAATTTGCTATATTTGAAACTAGTTTTGTAATTAAAAATAATAATTTATGAAGCTTTGCAAATTAAATATAGATATGACGTGTTGAGGTGTTAATGAGATACTCTTTTTGGAAGTAGGATCTTTGTCACTCTAGGGGGATAAAATTTGTTGTTTCAGGTTATCTGTCATACTGTTAGGAGCAGTCTCAGGGTACCAGTACTTAACCCAGTGTTCAAGGAGGAGTGGTGAGACATCTTGTCGAACAAATATGACACAGAAGCAGTTGTATGTATTTTCCTGTGTAATCTACCTCTTGCTTTTGGTATGAAGATGGGATGTTCACCAAAGCAGAGGCTTCACTCTGGAAAGACAGTGTCTACAACTGTTAATTATTTGTACATGTTTGTTTCCTCCAGGCAATGTGGAAAAAGCCGTGACAGAACTGATGATTGATTTTGATGGAAAGCCAGAGGAATGTCCTTATGAAGTCTTGTACAATGCAACATCCTGCCATTCTTTGGACAGCCTGGCCAGTGGAAGATCTTCAGACAGAGACTCGGTGACTAGGGAATCGGAGACCAGTGTTAGAGTGAGGCCTGTATGTAGCCTGATGTGTATTGTCTTTTCCTTTTTATGGAAACTAGTCTGGGATAAATCACCAGGCCTGTGCACTCTCCACAGTTGCAGTAAGTTGATAGCCTAGCCATACCATTTGGAAACAATATTAAATATTTGCAACGGGCTTTGATTGCTGAGCTATTAGACGTCACCCTCTGCTGCATGTGCTATGTATGATGCTCTGCCAGAGCTCCTTAAGCACTTTATCATGATGCAACGGCTATCTGAATTTCAGTGAAATTCTAGAAGGGTTTATTTGGCTGTGGAATGTGTTTGCTGTATTTAATCTCTTTGTGCTGCTAAAGCTGGTGAGGTTGTTGATGTAGTTACAAGGAAAGAAGCTTGACTAGAACACGTCATTCATGTAATTTTGCTTTCATTCTGCTTTTAGCAAATAATAAATTACAACATTGCATGCATTTTGAATGCCAATCACTTGTTTGCCACAGTGACTGTTTGTCATTTCAGTTTGGCAAGATGTCCGTTTTTCACGGAATTTGCAGCTGGAATCCAGTAGGTGGAGCTTGGAGGCTTTGTAAATAACTACATAACCTCAGCAAGAATCTGTCTTGCTTAAAAGCATTTGCATATTCCAGGTCCTGTATGTAGCCTGTATGTAGTGCGGGAGAGATAAAATTGTTCTTTCCAAGCAGGCTACCTTGGTTTCAGTGTTTCTGCCTCAGAAAACTTAATGAAGCCACATGGCCAACACTGCAGCAGATTCAAAACCCAAGAGCAAGAACAATGCTGCACTTGAGTGCAGTATGCTGTAAAGAACTCTGACATATCAACTACCAAGGCAAGGATTTTGTTCCTGGCTGCATTGTATGCATACAAAACAGTTCCAAAATCTACAATTTCTTGCACACTTTAACATAGTGAAGTGATTTGAGTGTGTCAGTGAAACAGAGCAATGCTGCCAGGAGGCCAGACTCCATTACAAGCTTGGACTCCTAGCAAGATCACTCTAGGTGGAATGTCACACCTGAGAAATCAGACTAAGATGCATCCAAAGTTTTTGAAGCCTCTTTTACAAAGGTAGCAGCAGTAGGTGAAGGTGATGCTGTTGGACAAGGCAACAGCGATGCCATTCAAGTTAACTTTTGTTAGTACTGTGCAGACAATGACAATGGTAAACCCTTATTGAGTTTTGCTTACCATAAAAAGGTACTATGGGACACTGAAAAATCAAACAAGATATTATAGTGGGTGGAAGATGATGGTACCAGGTTGCAAAGCATTTAGTCAGCTACTGGAAAAGAGTGAGAAAACCAAGCACAAATAGCTCTGTTGCAAATAACACAGCTAGAATAAAGCTGAACAGGTGTCTAGTGGCTGACATGCACAGACATCCATTGCTGCACAGCGCATATATTGGAACATGAGAAGTACGAATCATTGTAAACTGGAAGCTGTAAATTAAGAAATTGAACATATAAACGATGCAGTGCTTGGACTAAAGTCGCCGGAATGGAATATTTTCAGTAAGACAACTATATGTTCTATTCTGAAAATGACAAATCCAAAAGAAATAGCGTGGCTGTGATACTAAAACAGGATGTAACAAGACAATTTGGAACTAGGTCTAACCAAATAATATAAAACCTATTAGCATAACCATAATCATTCAGGTCTATGCTCCAAGAGGAGATGAAAGCAGTAATGCAGGCATCCAAGAAGAAATTGATCATATACCAGAATCAAAACAAGACATGCTTATGGTCATAAGTGGCTGGAATGCAAAAACAAGGAACAAAGCAGAACAAAATGTTATAAAATGTGTCCTAGGGGACAGAAATGAAACAGGAGCATGACTCAGAGTTCTGCAAAACTATCTGTTTATTGCAAATACACTACATGCTTGAAGCAACCAAGCCGATGTAAAATTGAACATGATTTTTAGCAACGTGTGCAGTCTAACAAATGGAGAAGTGGTATACATGCTGAAATCATATGTTATTTTTAAAAAACAGAATTTATAAAAATATTTTTAACACAAGCCAATAGCACGGTAAAGAATCTGCTTAAGGAAGTACCAACAGTGGGAGGAGATGCAGAGTGCTTTTGGTGATCACCTAATTCTAGCATGGTGTTGTCAACGAGTTACTACCACAGGGTTGCTTCCAGCCCAACACCTTATTTAGTTGCTAGAATCAGTTAGATACACTGCCTCACTGTCAGTTATAGACAAGGTGTTAAAGAATTATACAGCCAGAGTATATCTTGGAGATTATCTTGTATATTCTGATTAATATAGGTTCTGCAGTGTATACTGCAATTGCATTGTCCCTGATAGATGGGCACCCAGCCTTTGCTTATACATTCAACAAATGAAAGCTTGCCACTGCCAAACAGTTCTTACTGGAGGGATACTGTATATCTGTTAACATTCAGCCAAGTCAGCTTCAGATTCTTTTTCAGTTACCTTTTGCACCAGACTCTGCTTACTGAATAATTAAGTTCTAATCTAGGCAGAATATTCTGAAAGCCTGGTGCCTTCTCGATCTTGGAGGAAACCATTAATTTGCATAAACACACGAGCAAATATTAAATTTTTGAGTACAGTATCTCAAATATTTGAATACGCATTTCCTGAAATGATAGCAAAGTCTATCATTAGATAGTGCAAGGAAAATTTCTGGCAAAGTCAGGACAGAACAAGATTCCCTCTAAAGTACAGTATGCATTCACCCATGTGACTGCATCCACCCACCCACCCGTGCACAGGGGTGGGGGAAAGCTCCTTGCACCTATCACAACTATTCTTGTTATGGTCACAATGGGACTGGGAGGGAGGATTTTTGCATGCACATGTCTAGGGTGCACAGAAAAGAGCCCTGTGCATTAGGGACAAAAATTAGAGGGCACGTTGGGACAGAGTGTTTGGACAAGGAACAAGATTTATTAAAATGAATATTCAAGGTAGTTGATGATCTGGAATGTTCCAATCCACCATTAATACAAAAAATGTGATTTTGGTGTTTGTTTGTTTTTAAATCATAGTGCAGTTAGAAAAGCAATAAAGGGATGATGCCAGCTCTTTGTTTGCTTGGGCACAACAAAATCTTTGCTTTCTTGTAAGGTTTCAAAAAGGATTTGAAATGTATTTTACCCCCCAGGCACTGACAGTGGTTTTCTGTTTTATAGAGAGAGCGTCCGCCTCCTCCTACAAAGCCTCCCCCTGACGAAGAAGAGGAATGTGTGGAAAAGAAGCAGAGTGCATCTTCTAAAGTGAGTGCTTTGTTCCCTTCCTGTGAAGTGGAGAGCTTTGATGAGATATTGTTAAGGGAAGAAAGATGGAGAGGAAGTTGGTATGGCGCTTTTAAAATGGGTGAGAAATAGCAATGGGGGAGTTTTAGGAGCTGTAGTGAACCGAACAGTGTTGATGAGGGAGGCCATGTAATGTACAAGGTATTGGTTTGTGTCTCGTGATATATCCAAGGCAAATATCTCTTGAACACGGCTGTGGCAAATGGCTAATGTGAGGAAATGACTATAGTACTGTTAGCTGTTACTGTTATCTTGTGGCATCTGCTATGTCAGCCTATCTCTTTGTGTCTGTTTAGGGTTTGGTCACCAAGAGGAAGAGTAGGGGAAGCACAGCTGATGATGAAGAGGAGCACCCTTATGAGCTGCTGCTTACTGCAGAAACAAAAAAGCATGTTGCACTGGACAAAAAAACAAAAGGTAAAAGAACTTCTAGCAAGCAAGCCTCAGTTTGTTCCATTGGATGGTTCTTTGGAAAGAAGACATAGATTTTAGCTTTGGACATTAACTCACTGTTGTTTTATGGTTGGTGATGGTGAGCAAGACTAACTTTAAATGCCTGTTAATGTGTTGTATATTTCTTGTTAATATCTTCCCAATAAGGGACACACCCAGGTCCCTTGTAGCTCATTTTCTTCACTTTAGGGGTACAGGTATCTTCAGTCTTGACACCTGTAAGTGGACCTAGCACTAACTGCATCTTAAAGTGATGAGAATTTTGCTGATCTCTTGACTCCAGAGTAGAAACATTCTCTTGTTGCCTCATAAAACTGCACTAAAATCAAACTATGGATTAGCATTACAAAAAGATACCATGGCAAATCTCATTTACATGTGCTCCCTGCCCCATAGTTACCAGTTTGGATTAGCCAGGCTTAAAATAGAAGTGAAATCTATCAGATTCCCTTTGGCTGCACTAGGGGGGAAGGAGCAGCAGGAAATGTGTAAGCTTAAGGCATCTTGACTGTATGATGCTAAACTGATGCATTACTTTATATGATTTTGCATCCATAATAATATGTGATAGGATCTGAATGTATATTTCTGAGAAGTCCTTCTGTTAAACTAGATAAAATGAGAGATGAGATCAAATACAATATGTCTTTGTGCTAGAGAATATCTTAAATTTGTTTAGGTATTAACTACAAGAAGAAAGCTCATCATAAATTATGTGCAATGGGAAATTTATTTGATAAGTATATCTGACATAAGAATTCTTAAACAAGAAGGCTCTTTTGGAAGCTATCTGAATATTGCTGTAAAATTTGCTCAGAAAATCAGTCTTTTTCAGCCATATATAGAGTACTCAGAATGACTGTAACTGGAGCAGTGAATACAGAAGTAATAAAAATGGAAGCTATTTGACTGTGCAAATCAAAGAGATAACTATTTGAAATATACAGGATTGGAGGAGATTTAACTGTCTTTAGCTATTGAATAGAAGGGCCAGTGCAGCCCTGTATAGCAAAAGACAGGAAGCAGCAAAAATAGAGAAGAAATAAGTTTTTCTTGCCTGCAAAAGTTTACCTCAGATACTAGAATGTGAAATAGTCTCATCTAGCTCAGTTTGTATCCTTGTGCAGCCAAAAATATTTTAATTAATTAAATAAATAAATAAAATAATGATTTGGTCTTTTATGTGTATCTAAAAATCTGGCAGTTTACTTCAGACTAAATGTTTAAGATTTGTGTAGTCATCCCTTCCTTTTCTTTCTTCCTTTGTGGCTACCTCCTAGGCCAGTGGTGGTGAACCTTCGGCACTTCAGATGTTTTGGACCACAACTCCCACAGTCCTTTGTCATTGGCAATCTAGGCTTGGAATTCTGGGAGTTGTGGTCCAAAACCATATGGAGTGCCGAAAGTTCGCCACCACTGTCCTAGGCAATAATCCATGGGATGTGGAAAAAATTAAGCCACCTTGCTATGGAGGGTGGCAGAAGAAATAGTTATATTGTTTGGAGATTTGAAAATAGTACTAAACTGCACTTATGTCAGTGTTCTTTCAGAATTATTCACCTTAATCTTGACTCTGATTGGCTAAAGACAGATACATGTGGTCTAAATGATGAGATATTTAAACTTTATTTTAAACTTCTTAGGTGAATTATCTTCAGGTGCTGCCTGTAATCTCCAGCCACCGGTAAGTTAGACTAGAATTTTAATTTGTATTGAAATAAATAGACAAAAAAATAAACATTTAGGGAAAGTAACCTTTTTGGTGTGTACACTTCAGAACAGCTTGTAGCTTTAATGTTAAAGAGAACCATTTACAACTTTTATATGAAGGGTGCCTGATGTTCTTTAGAATGGGACAAATATTAGAGATAATGTACAGGATGAAGTGTAATAATGAAAATGCCTAAGACTTCCACGTGTGCCATATTTGTATAGTGGAAAAAAGAAATCAACTATGATTTTCAATTTGGCTGTATGCCATTTGGTAGTTAAATAGAAAAATGATTGTGGATTGCAGTTATTGAAATAAAGCGTACTGTCACAATACATATCTAGTAGCACAAAGTTAAAATTATAGATGGAAAAGTATGCACAAATGGAGGAGCAAGTTTCCTCTTGACAAACATAATTTAGTATAAATATTGGACATTGGTAGCAAATCTGTGTTCTTTGTTACAGGAAATGTTTGTATACTAGAGATCATTCTCTGCTGTATAATGTCAGTGTTTTCATATATGGATTTAATCCAAACATCCAAATGACTTTCCATGGACTGACCGGAGTTTTCAATAAATTCAGTGACCGGTCATTTAGAAACATGAGCCTTCCTGTCTATTAAGCTCTTATGCTACAGCAGTTGGTTAGACACAGCTGTGTCATTTATTTACAATTTTATGCCAATGATAACAAAAGTTTGAATTTTCTTTCCTAGTTTACTTTATTTGCATGGATGTCCAGCCAATTTTGTATTTAAGATGAGAAACAGATCAAACATGGCCTAAAAAGACAATAGCATGCATAAGTGTCATGTTCAGTCTGGGTTTCTTAATTGGTCGATACAGTAGTCCCCCGCCTCAACACGGTTCATATATTACGGTCTCAGTATATCACAGATTTTTTCTTGAGTGAAGTAGGCTTCCAAAGAATGGCTTTTAACCCTCTCTGGACTACTCGGCAAACAGATCTTGGGCTGCTTCTGCCAGCGTGCGGTTCCAACGAGAGTTTTTTAACCCCCTCCGGACACCTCAGCGAATAGAGCCTGGGCTCCTGATACTGCATGCTAGCAACACCATCCCTGGATATGTTTGCTGAGGTGTCAGGAGGGGGTTAAAAACCTCTCGTTGGAAGTGCACTCCTGCAGGAGCTGGCCAAGGTCAGTTTTCAGAGGCATCTGCATTTCACCGAGTTTCCTTTATTGCGGGTGGGTCAGGCACCCAACTCCCACAATAAACGGGGGAGTACTATATAAAATGTACAGTAATTGTATTTTCAAGGTGCACTGCAATAAATGAAAGAGAGCAGTTTACTAAACCTTGCTTTGGGGATCAAAATATTTAAATTCTCTTGAACCTCCAGATGGCTCTGGACTGCATCTCCTTCAGTACTTCGTTAGCACATCCAAATATGAGCTATAGTTCAAAAACTGGAGAGGCATATGCTCCCTATTCCTTCTCTGAAGAGTGCATTATTTCTCTGTTTGCATCATGGCAAATGTCTTTCCAAAAGCACATAGGCATCTTACTTGTTTCCTTCTTTAGCAGTTTTTTTCCGCCATTCTATGGATATTACTGTAGCAAAAGAAATATGCAGGCAGCAACTGAATGCTCATAATAAGGGAGTATGCATTATCAAGGGTTACAGCTTCAGAGTTTCCCACAGCTGTTTCTTTTCCTCTATGTTATTTAACTTGTTATTGACGACCCCCCCCTCTATTCTTCCATGCAGTTTTTTCACAAAATGACCGTTTGAAATTCCAGGAATCAGGTCACATGACATAATGAGAAAATAGACAATATATCTAAATCCTTTATTCTAGTTGTAGACTTTGAGGTGTAGCAGATGCTATTCAAATAATGATATTGAAATTGAAATAACACAAGATCCTTCTGCAGGCCTGGCCACGAAAAGGTCCATCCTCCCAGGATGGACAGTGCTCACTGATTTGCCAGGCTTCTGACTTTTCTTCTGGTCATTCTGAGCAATATCCAAGTCCTGAATCACAGTTGATAGAGACATCAGAAGGTAAGTGCGTATGCCATGCTACTCCAGCTTTGGTTTAAGGTACATATTTAAAGCATCATTTGGATTTTTAAAGATGGAAGATGAGCAAAATAACAGTCATAATTGTGTCTCATAAGATGTTGTTAGTATGCCAGAAGTTATTTTTATCAGTGCCATTTTGCTTTGGGGAGAGGGAAGGCACAGCCACTATTTCATCTGAACAGTAATCCCATTGTTGAGCTTAGTTGCTGGCTTTGGGACAGTCAAATGTTCCACTCGGCAGCATGCACTGTCAGCTGCTTCACCATCCGGCGATACAAGTTCAGATGCCATATGAAGGAGGGTCTCATAACTCCTGTGTAAGCAGTAAGACGAAGAGCCATTCTACCCTTTGCTGTAGGTCAGAGGCAAGGGAAAGATGGGCCATCTTTTCTGTGAGTGCATATTTTTATAGTACGTCTGACCTCACTGAAGATTGATGGGGTAACGTAAGGCAAGAATTGCTTAGGAATAAGGTTGGAATTTTCCATAAGAGGATCCATTTTGATTTCATCAGATTCCAACAAACTGCTTTGTTAGAACTGAATTTAAGTACTATCTGTTTGGAAACGGTTAAGTTTAGCTGAAACCAGTGGGAGCCTAGTGAACACATTTGACTGGCTTGATCGTATTGAGAGAAAATGTTTGACTGGTTAAGCTGAAATTTACCTTTTCTGCCTTCCCCTTCCTGCGCACAGATTGGGAGCCAAGACGCATTTCTGCATGCCCTGTAGATAGTCCATAAAACAGAGTTCCTGTTCTGCTTCTCTTGGGCTGTCCCCTGTTTATCTATTAAGGAGAATCTTGAGTAACTGATTGTGTGAGAATACTGAATGGGGGGGGGGGGCGGAATTCCACTAATCTTGGATTGTCTCACTTTGAGATTCACCTATAGATGTATTTGTGACCATTGCTCAAAATGATTTTTTTTGGTACAAGTTTCTGATTAATTTTTTGTTGGTCTGTCATGCATGCTTTAACCACATCCTAGTATCTGATATGTCATATTAAAAGACAAATTTGTGAATAGTACAGTATTACGTTTCAGGAGCCATGCATACTTCTGGCAGATAATTGCACTGCTAGAAGAGACAATTTCATATAGAAAAAAAATGCTTAATCAGAAGCAAGGTTTTGGTAGAGTTAAACTTGCTGCGAAGCACTTATTCCTCTTGCATAAAGAGGTGAGTTCATGCCACAAGGGAAGGAAGCAGCTGTAGGGAGGGGGGAATGTTTTCAAACTTGCAGGTTGTTTGCAGCTCTTTTTTATCCCCACCCAGTGCTCTGTGCCAAGGGTAGGGAGTGCTGCTCTAAATAACACTTTGGCCTTTATGGAAATATCTCGTGTTCCAGGAGTCTCCGGCTGCCTCTCTCTTTGCCGAGTATAGTTAGCACTTCTCCAAACCTTATATAGCAAGGACCGATTGTTAGTGTTAACAGGAATAAAACGAAACAGGGCGGGCTGCCAGATTGCATAAATCAGGCCAGTGTTTGGAATTTTATAAATGCTCTGACTTTGGGTACAGTCTGAGCTCTCTGAACAATACTGAACTGTTCATTCTTTATTTCTTTCTATCTTTGTGGGTGGTGGGGAGAGGAGCTGGAGTCCCACTCATCTTGATTTTTATTCTTTTGTTTTTTTGTTTTTTGTGTGTGGGTTTTTTGTTTTTTGTTCTTTGAATTTGGGGTGGGGTGGGGTGTTGGTTGTTTTCTATCCTCTTGAAGACCAAAGGAAAAGCAGCAGTAGCCACAGTCAAGCAGATGGCCAGGATGTCCAAGGGCTGGATCAGTTCTCAGGTCTGCTGCATGGTTCTTCTCCAGTGTGTGAAGTAAATGAGGACCCTTTCAGACTCATTACTGCTGTGAGCAAAGGAAGTGCAGAAGGGACTGCTATGCAGCTGGAAGATGCTGGATCAGGACAGAATAGCACTGCAGACCAAAATAAAGTGGTCTATTCAACCATCCGCCATACAAGTGACAAAAAGTTGGACCCTGAAACTTTAGCTCATCATCACTTGCCACAACACCCTGGTGGTGTTCAAGAAGGAGAGAAGAGCAGTGTTTTGTGCAGAGTCCACCCAGGAGGCAAGCCCAAAGCAGAACTCAAACTTAGCCGCAGCTTATCAAAATCAGACTCTGACCTTTTGACCACCTCACCAACAGAGGACGATACCATGGGAAGCAGAAGTGAATCCCTTTCCAATTGTAGCGCTGGGAAAAAAAGGCTGGAGAAATCACCTTCGTTTGCTTCAGAATGGGATGAGGTGAGACTAACCTTGACTTTATAAAGCTATTATCAGTGAAATGGGTATTGCTGCATGTGCTGGGATGATCAGAGCGTTTCAGGCGTGGAAAGACTAGAAATAATGTTGTTCGCCCTATCAATGGTTTACTCTAGTTAACCATTAAAATTACCCTCCATAAATTGAACTTGTAGCATAGAGCATATTTATATAGAATTGAGAGAGAGGATTAAAAGACTGAAATGTTATTTCTAGGATTGTCTATTATTTTTTTGCTGTGTTCTCTTCTGCTGGAAAAGGGGGCAGAAAACAAGATCAGTTGTCGCAGTAGAATAGTTTCCACAGCTAATTCTGTCAAGCATAGTGGATACAAAATAGTGGGTCACCTATCTAGGTCATCAATGTCTGCTTTTTGTAATGAAAAAGGTTCCAATAAAGAAAGGAATACCTCTGTATTATTTCACAGTAGCATAGTTTTCTCTCCTAAAACAGATCATTCAAAGGATTAGTACAGGGGTCTGCAACCTTTAAGACATAAAGAGCCACTTGGACCCGTTTCCGACGGAAAAAAAAACCTGGGAGCCACAAAACCATTGCGACATTCAAAACAAATATAACACTGCAAATATATTTTCCTCTCCCCTCGCTCCTGGCTTTTTGGGCGCTCGCAAGCAACACACTCCCTCGCGCGCTCCTCGGACACGCTGCGCCCCGGCGCCGGGCTCGGGTAGGGTGGGAAGGAGCGCCGGGTGGCTGCAGCTCCTCCAGGCACCCCCGAAGGGCTTCTGAGAAGGAAGCCAATGAAAGTTGCTTCTTCGGCACTTCGGGCGCCGGGAGAGCGAGCAAGCGGGCGAGCCCGAGCCACCGCCGCCTACCCCCACCCTGCCACCCTGTTCCCGAGGGTTTCCATCAAGGCGTGCACCTGCCTCAAGTTCTCCCGCGCATGCAACTGGGGTGGCTGCGTGTCCGCCAGCCTCGGGGAGGGCCGGGCTGGGGGGGGCGCGCAGGAGGCACGTTCTGTGTGTTGGAATGGAGCGGAAGGCAGCTGCTGGCGGGCTTTCAGAGAGAGCGAGAGCGAGAGCGAGCGAGACAAGCAGGCAGGCGCACAGGCGCTCCGCTCCGCTCGGCTCAGCTTCTCGAGCCAGGTGGCGCGCCATTGGCCTCCCCGGGCGGCCAGGGGCCCCTGAACAACTTGAGCCCGGTGCCCCCACCCCGCCACCGAAACCGGCTGACTCCAGGAGGGAGCCGCTGGAAGTCTAATAAGAGAGACCCCTCCTCAGGCCGGGGAGGGGCAGGCTCGAACTAGCTGTCACGCCGCGTCCCTCGACTGCCAAGTTGATCTCGCGCAGGAAAAAGAAAAGCCGACTTCCTCCGTTGCTTCTCGCCTCTCCGCTTCATCCCGGCAAGTTAGTGCAAAGCCGTAGTTTTTTTTTGGGGGGGGGGCTGTAGCGAAGCAAAAGGAGAGAGAGAGAGAGAGAGATGCCAACTGCACATGTGCAATGCTTGGAAGGGGAAGGGGGGAAGGAAGGAGGGTTTTCTCTTCCTCCACGTTGAACCGTCCCGTCTAAACGCTGCCCCCCACCACACACACACACACCACACACCACACACACACACACACACACACATCGCTTCTTCCCCCTCCCACCAAACACCCAAGCAAGAAAGGAAGGGGAAGGGGGGAAGGAGGGTTTTCTCTTCCTCCACGTTGCACGCGCGCGCACGCGCGCGCACACACACACACACATGTCGCTTCTCCCCCCTCCCACCAAACACCCAAGCAAGAAAGGAAGGGGAAGGGGGAAAGGAAGGAAGGAAGGAGGGTTTTCTCCTCCCCTCTTTTTTTCAGATCTGGGAGGTTTTCTTGAAGTTAAAAAAAAAGAAAAAAGGCTGCCGTTCTGCAGGCACTTTCCACCACGCCTCCCCCCCCTCTCTCTTGCTCTGAAGAAGAGGGAGCGCGCTGAGAGTGTGGCCGCGCTTGGCTTCGCGCCGCCTTGTGGGATGGGCTGTCTTCGCGAGATTCGGCGCCTTTGTATTGAAATTTCTGAACCCTCCCGGAGCCGCGACAAATGTTCCAAAGAGCCGCATGCGGCTCCGGAGCCGCAGGTTGCAGACCCCCGGATTAGTAGGAAGTCAGTTAAGGGAGCATTTATAAAGTCAAGAAGCCCAGTGGGCAGTGGGCATTAATATCAGAGACTTCATTGTGTCCCAAGCCCTTATTTGCTCCTTCCCTCTGTGTTGCTTTTTCTGTACTTCAACCAAGGCCTGGGGCATGGCTACCTTTCTCTCCATATTGGGAGCCATGGACCGGAGCTGAAGGGGCTTGAGGTGACATCTGAGATCAAACCTTCCTCTTTGAGGACAGAGCAGCATTTGAAACTTTGGAAGAGGATTTCTGATTATTTTACACCCTGTGAGCTGTTAAATTTCAGCTTAATTCAGCTTAAAAGTGTCGAAGATCCTTAATTGGTTAAATATTTCCAGATAGAAAGTCACCTTAGTAAACAAGTCAGCTGAGATTAAGTGTACCTCTTGAAAACTGCACCACAGGGTTAGCAAAGCATTCTTTGCTGATACTGCACTGAGTTAAAATGGAGTTACATGAAAGATAAAAGTAACTGTTTCTTATTCATAAAAGGGGTAACCATAACACAGCTGAGAATAAGTTTGCAAGAGCTTTATGTCAAGCTTAAATAACGTGTAAAGAGGTTATCTTCCATGTAACTCCATTTATTATCTGGCAAATGATATTGTTTGGGGGCTTAAAATAATGGGGTTGCTATTTATTTAGAGTTTGGTTACAAAAGAATAGTGATTTGGCATTAGTTGGGTTTATAGTTCTCATTTTAATGTCATATGTATTTGAGGAAGGGAGAAAATTCACTTGTTGATTCTTTACTGATGATAGCAGGTCATCAGTATATAGCTCTTTGGTGGGTTTTAATAAAGAATGTGACTCAAAGCCTGTTCTTGCTCATATTTTCTTTCCCATAATGGGCAGTTAGAATTAACTTCTTAGGAAGGTAAACTTCCTTGGAAGAGCTAATATCCAGATCAGCTGCATAAGTTCTTCAGGATCAGAATAGCTAAAGTTCTCAGCCACCAATAAGGAAAAACACTCAAGGGCAAAATGTCTCAAATAAGATTGTTAGAAAGAAAGAGAAAGTAAAATAAATAGTCCAGGTCAGGGTGATCTCAGGAGTCAAAATAAAATCTGGTACAGAATAAAATAATCCTATGCAGATTAAAAATGGATTACAATATAACCTAATGCTGCAGCTGAGCTGAGCTATTCCACCATCACTATCTAGCTTCATTTGCCATCACTATCTTGCTTCCTGTCCTGTTTAGATTTCAATGACTTGCATATCATTAATTGTAAGAAAACTGCTAAACGTTATACTAAATTATAGGAATTGCTCCATAGATGATGGGGATGAGGATTCTGTTTGTTTGTTTGTTTATACATACATGCATACATACATACATACATACATACTGCAAGTCTTCCAAAAGGAACTCCTTTTAAACCCTCTTCAGAATAATTAATTATCTATTTATCATTTTATTTATTTACCCTAATTTATATACCGGCCCATTAGGGCCAAAGCACTATTCTGGGTAGTTTACAAACAGTTAAAATAGAATGACAGCAAACAAAACACTAAAATTGTACCAATAGTAAAAATATGATCTAAAAACTAGATGGGATATAGAAGAAATTTCTATACTTCATCGTTCACAGTACCAAATATCTGAGTCATGGTGATTTTCAGAATATACAGTCATCATGAAGTCATTCTGAAAACATTATCCTCACAACTGGTACTATGTGAAGTCTATCTTCTCTATGGAAAATGATACCTGTAATCTGTAATTGAGATACAGATAAAAAAAAAACAATTGAGTGTTTTGCTTTGCCCCAATTTCACTTGTTTTTTCAATTCATTGCACAGCTGGTGGTTATTTACTTAAACATACAAAATCTGAGGTTTTCACTTGTTGAGTAATCCTCCTATTGTGTATTGACTGAAGGAAGTATTTTCAATAATAGCAAAACATAAAAACTCCCACAAAAATAAATAAATGTAAAAGCAGGTAGAACAAATAGTATAAGAAGAATGTAGAAGTTGCATAGTTTCCCTTATTTCACACCTTCTTCAGAACATGCCATAGATATTAATGTGATATAGAATAGAATAGAATAGAATAGAATAGAATAGAATAGAATAGAATAGAAATCTTTATTGTCATTGCCCCCTTGCAGGAACAACGAAATTTTGTGGTTGCTATATAAAACTCATTTAAAACGTTTCACATAGATTTAAAAACAGGTACAGGTAAAGGAAAATAGGAAAGAGAGAGAGAGAAAAGGAAAAGCCAACACTCCTTTATTGCTTTTTAAAAGTTGCAAGGCATTTGTTACACTGCAGGTGTGCACACACCCCAAACATGCTTGCTTGTTATGTATCTTCCAACAAAATATCTATAGCAGAATTAATGGAGAGGGCGAGAGAGGTAAAGAGAGAAAATGCTAGACCATCATTTTTCTTTGCTATGGTTTTGACTGGCACTTCACATAAATACATTTTTAAAAATTGATCAGTACATAAGCAATGGTCTAGCACAGTGTTGGCAAACCAAAGGTATCACTCAAAGCTGTTTCTGTGGGCATCCGACATCGTCTCTTCACAGCCACCTGCATTCAGGTTAAATTGCTGTATTGGCACTTTGCGAAAAATTAGTGGGTTTTGATTTGCAGTTTGGGCACTCTGTGTCTAAAAGGTTCGCCATCACCCTGACAGGTGCTCAAAATTGTGCGATTTAGGGTACTCTGAGGGCATATTGGGACAAATTCGTCTACTTGTGTGGACACACATAAAAAGAACAAGCCAGTTCACCCCTGCAGCACACCAAACAGCAGGACAAATGCCCATCTGTACATTCTGTGACATTCTTTGTCAGTGAGTGATACATTTATGCTGCATTTTAAAATTAAAGGAAAAATAGACATTTAATGGAGAACTAATGTCTATTCAGGCTGTTCTCCTTCTATGCAAGCCTTTGACCTAGCAGCTTGAAATTATACTTTTATCCTCATAGAACAGCATGCTCCTCTTCCTTTTGTGTAAATTTTCTCTTTGCTTGTCAGCATGAGTTTCAGTTTAATCTTTTCACAGGATGTTAGTGATACCTTAGAATGATTCACGGCACAACCCAATTTAAACCTTTGTGTTTTATTTTCTTTCTTTTCCCCCTTCCCTTTCCCCTTAAAACTAATAAAACCTTTAATTTAAAAAAAAGGAACCGCATTACAGTAGGACAGCCGTATCCACAGGGGATCGGTTCTGGGATCCCTGTGAATAATGAAATCCACAGATAAGAGCAAATGCGCTTATCCAGGAATAATGGTGGTGGAAGGGGTGATGGGGTGCCAGGGTGAAAGTTTTTGCCTCCAACACCCTATAAACGGCAAGGAGGGAATAAAGTGTCTAAATCTAGATTCAACCCATTAGAATAAATCCAATGTTGTTTCTCAGTAGAGATTTCCTCGCCTCCCCCAGCAGTATTCAATTCTGCACCCACATCAGTTCTGGCTTAATATCACAGTTTTTCAGTTGGACATATACAGTACCCTCTTGGTTTCAGTGGATACCACCAATTTGTCATCAGTAGAACCCCCCCCCCCAGTGTTCTGTCAATAGGATTTCTGCCCCCATCATAACATTTGCCAGTACAGTAGGGCTGCAGTATCTGTGGGCTTGGTACCTACAGTTTCACATATCCGCTGCCTGAAAATATGAAAATTTTAAAGAATACAGAAATACTGTACACATTTCTCAGATATATTACTAGACCTGGCCACTAGAGGGAACAAGAGACTATGTTATATAGGGAGGGTTTCTATATCCATGCTTTCCAACATCTGCTGGGGGTAGCTTGGAACTGATTCCCATGGATGCCGTCTTCAAAAAGGGGAAAAAAGAGGACCCAAATAATTACCACCCAGTCAGCTTGACTTCAATTCCTGGAAAGATCCTAGTGCAGATTATTAAACAGGCAGGCTGTAATTATTTAACAAACAATGCTATCATTACAAGAGGTCAACATGGGTTTCTTACAAACAAGTCATGCCAGACTAATTTGATCTCTTTTTTTTTGATAGAATTACAGGTGGATGAGGGGAATGCTGTGGATATTGCTTATCTGGACTTCAGTAAGGCCTTCAATAAGGTTCCCCATGGTATTCTTGCTAAGAAGTTAGCAGAAAGTGGGATAGTTTTACCGTTAGTTGGATTTGTAATTGATTCACTGATCGCACCCAAAGGGTGATCATAAAGGGCCTCTCTTCACCTTGGAGAGATGTGACCAGTGGGATTCCCCAGGGTTCTGTTCTGGGTCCAGTGCTGTTCAATATCTTTATTAATGACTTGGAGGAAGGAGTAGAGAGTATGCTAATTAAATCTGCAGATGATACCAAATTGGGAGGGTTTGCTAATTCCCTAGAGGATAGGGTGAAAATCCAAGATGACCTTGACAGATTAGTGTGCTGGGCCAAAGCTAACAGAATGGGTTTCAACAGAGGGAAATGTAGGGTGCTACATCTAGGTAAAAAGAATTAAGGATGGGAGATACTTGGCTGGAAAATAGTACATGTGAAAGGGATCTGGGCGTCTTGGTGGAGCACAAATTGAACATGAGTCAGCAGTGTGATGCGGCAGCCAGGAAAGCCAATGCGATTCTTGGTTGCATCAACAGAACCATAGATCAAGGGAAGTGATAGTACCACTCTATTCTGCTCTAGTCTGACCCCACCTGGAGTAATGTGTCCAATTCTGTGCGCCTCAAATTAAAAAGGATGTTAACAACCTCGAGCAGGCACAGAGGAGGGCGACCAGGATGATTGAGGGTCTGGAAGAAATGTCTTTCGAGGAACGGTTTAGGGAGCTGGGAATGTTTAGACTTTCAAAAAGAAGACTGAGAGGGGGTATGTAGCTATGTTTAAATATTTGAAAGGATGTCATATTGAAGAGGGAACAGGTTTGTTTTCCATGGCTTCAGAGGCTAGGACTCGGGGCAATGGTTTCAAACCACAGGAAAAGAGATTCCATTTGAACATTCGGAAGAACTTCCTGATGGTTAGAGCTGTTCGGCAGTGGAACATGCTGCCACGGAGGGTGGTGGAGTCTCCTTCTTTGGAGGTTTTTAAGCAGAGGCTGGATGGCCACCTGTCGGAACTACTGTCATGGGGGCTCCTGCATGGCAGGGGGTTGGACTGGATGGCCCTTGAGATCTCTTCCAACTCTGTGATTCTATGTCTAAAGAATCTCTTTCTAAAAGTAAAAATGATTAATGAGGCTTTCGTACTGTATACATATTATGAAAAGACAAAGATCAGTGGGGAAAAACAATAATGTTGGGAAGAACTGAAGGCAGTAGGAGCAAAGGAAAACGTAATGTAACATGGATTTACTTGCGTAAGACCCTGGCAGGCCTGTTAATGACAAGGCCTTGAGAAGGACATTAATTTCTAATGTTGCTTAGGTTGGAAGCATCTTGAAGACACATAACAGCAGAGGATTGGCTGGTATTCATTAGGAACCTTTCTGAGCCAGTACTGGGCTGCTCCTCAGTTGCAGCTGAGAAATGTGAAAATTTATTTATTTGTGCATTTCTAGGCCGCTCTGATTCCCACAAAGGGACTCTGGGCGGGTCTCAACAAAAGCCAAATAAAATAATCAGGAATAAAACACCAAACTCAAAACAATCAGATAAGACAAAACCAAAATCAACCCACGAACACACAAAAACCCAGCAAGAGGCAAAACTAAATAATGGCAGGAGAATACAGGACACAGAAAGGGGAAACAGTAAACAGTCACAGATTGCCTTATGGCTCCTTAAAAAGCCAGGTTTTAAAAGTCTTTTTGAGTGTAGTTAGGGACTCAGCTTGGTGAATCTTGCATGCCAGTTTATTCCATAATGCCGGTCCAGCCACTGAGAAGGCTCTATTACGAGTAGATCCTTTACGGGCCTCCCGGGAGGTGGCAACCCAGAGTGAGAGCACCAGCAATTCCCTGATGGGCCGGACCGATACTGGTCTTTGGGAAATCTGCTCTGCCAGATACTCAGGTCCCAAGCCATGGAGGATTTTGTAAACCAAAACCAACACCTTGAACCTTAGCCAGAAGGCAACAGGTAACCAGTGCAAGTGAGCCAGTATTGGGGTGATGCGGTCAAAGTGTCCCACACCAACCACCAATCTGGCTGCCGCATTCTGTACCTGCTGTAGTCACTGGACAAGGGTCAGGGACAGAGAGTGTTACAATAATCCAACCTCAAGAAGCAAAGTGAAGCGAAGTGTAGAAAATCCAAGGAAGAAGTAGCACATCAGCTAAAAGAACCATGCTTTATTGTCTTGCTTTGCTGGAGAATAAACTAGAAAGAATGAACTTACACAGAAAGTTGGCTGTAAGCATAAATATTTCAATATGTTGAGCTAAAGGCTAAAGTGGTAAATTTGTTTTGTAATCTGCTCATAAATATGCAGCAGTCATAAAATCAATGTGCAAAAATAAAAGCACAGAACATTTTACATAATGTGAGTAACATATTTGCCTATATGGTTTGCCGAGCTGCCTAGATGACCTAAGCACATCCGATCTCGCCTGATTTCGGAAGCTAAGCAGGGTCGGGCCTGGTTAGAACTTGGATGGGAGACCACCAGGGAATACCAGGTACTGTAGGCGCCTGGAGTAGGAACTGGCAAACCACTCCAGTATTCCTGCCAAGAAAACTCCATGGGCATGGAGTCACGAAGAGTCGGTCACGACTGTAAGGACACAACACACACACACATATGGTTTGCCTGGTTCTGATTACACTGTACCTTTTTTCCTCCATCCCACCTTAATAATATTATCTGGGTATCACTACTTCCATTTATTTAGAATTAATCTAGAAAAAATTTCAAATTATGGAGAAAAATTTAATCATAATTTGTTAAACAAGTTAAGACTGCATGTATTCAGTTTTGTGTTGTCACTTGTATAACTATATATAACTATATATAACTATATATACAAGTAACTATTTCCTGATAAAACTTATTTTATAAGAAAATAGTTTTTCTTATCACATTGAGGAATTATGTAGATTCCAGATACACATTAAGATGGATATGCATTTCCCTACATGGGCATAATGATAAAGAAAAGTGAGATATGAAATAGGCTTATGAGCACCTAGGATTTTATCTCAATATATGAAATACCCTTTCAATTGAGTGGTACCTATGGTGTATTTAAGCTCTGTGTTATCTAGTCTAGATGGCAGCAGTTCAGTTTCCAGTAAACATCTTTCCTAGTTCCTATTACAGTACCCCCACCACCCTTTTGCGGTTCATATACTTCAGTCCTGGTATATCATGGGACCACAGTATATGAAAAAAAGGCCTTCTGGGGTAAGCTGGAGAGGCATGTTTCAGGCCTCCTATACTTACCCCAGGCCTACCCCTGCCCTGAACGGGCCTCCGACGGCCTTCCTGGCCTGTTGAAGGCCCCAAAAGTGCTTTCCAGTGAACTGGAAGTGACTTCCGGAAAACGAGAAGTGACCTCTGGATCGCTAGAAAGCCTTCCTGGGCCTGTCATAGCCCCCAGAAATGCTTTTTGGTGAACCATCTGGGTCACCAAAAAGCATTTCTGAGGTCTCTGACAGGTCCAGGAAGGTCTAGATCTAGATTAAGGACCTCTGTTTTCTGGAAGTCATCTCCGGTTCACTGGGAAGTACTTTTGGGGGCCCTGATGGGCCCAGGAAGGCTGTTCTTTAGATAGGCCCTCCTGTCCTGACCCGACCCTGCATCTGCATATCAGGGATTTTCAATTATCGTAGGTCGGGTCAGGTCCTTAACCCTCACAATAGGCAGGGGGTTACTGTACCTTATCCTTTTGAATAGAACTACGCAATACTGAGTCTGTACCCTTTTGAATAAAAATAAAAAGTATATGTGCTCTGTCGTAAATGTAGCCTCTTCTGCTCAAGTACTAGACATTCTTGGTGCATCATGTGACTTTCAGACCATATTTATTTGTTTATTTTATTTTATTTTTATACCGCCCATGCTCCAACAGGAACTCTGGGTAGTTTACAAGTTAAAAAACATCAATATACAGAAAAAAAGAAGGAGAAAGCCCAAGCAAGATTCATCAGGGAGGCGGGAGAAGAGAGAGGCGGGGGGGAAAGATGAGAATGAAATAAATTAAATTAAAGGTTGCCATATGCCTACCTGAAAAGCATGGTTTTCAAAGTGTTTCTGAAGACAGTCAGGGACTGTGCAAGGTGCAGCTCACTCGGAAGGTGGTTCCATAACGAGGGGCCCACAACAGAGAAGGCGCGGTTGCGCGTAGCCGACCTTCGCACTTCCCTAGGAGTGGGCACCCTGAGTGAGTTCACCTGCAACATTCGAGTAGGCCTGGCCTCAGTTGACCTCTGGGAGATGCACTCCGACAGGTATTCAGGACCCAAGCCGTGGAGGGTTTTGAAAACTAAAACCAGGACCTTGAACCTTATCCGGAGGGCCACGGGCAGCCAATGCAGGCAAGCCAGAACTGGGGTGATGTGATCGTATCTACGAGCACCCACCACCAGTCTGGCGGCCGCATTCTGCACCCATTGGAGTCTCCGGACAAGGGTCAAGGGCAACCCCACGTAAAGTCCTATATTCTAGGACCCACCATTATGGACCAAAGAGTGTGTCTCTTTCTAATTAAAATCCCCCAGTACATGAATCTTCTACTTTTGCTTATGCTGGTAGTTGTGTGGAAAAACCATGTAGCATAAGTGTTTCCTGATAGGATAATAGTGAGTTCACCATCTTTAAAGCTTCCTTCAATGGCTGCTGAATTAAACAGGAAGTAGCTGTATTGATTTATTGATGTATTTCTATAGAGACCTGGTCTGTGAAGGTCACAGTAGTAACTATAATGCCTGCCCAGCCTTATGAAAACTCCTGCATACCTTGTTGAAAGGTCACTTATGTTTGTGTTATTGTAATAGTCTAATAAATGTATCACTCATTGTTATCTTTGTATTCTATATGAAGACCACAGCATTTTTTTTCTTTTTCATTGGACTGTGAAAGGTACCCTGAACCACAATACAGGTTAGTTTCTACTACCAAGCAAAGGCATTTAATATTGCCAAGTAGGGCTGCCAACAGGAGATTAACATATTCTCCATCTACTAGGTAATACTTTTAATTTGGCTGTATTTATCTTACCAAGCATGTAGACTGCTGTTCAATCTTCTCTGCTGAGGGTTTTGTCACATTTCTGTGTGCTGCTGTTCCTAGCCAGTTAGGAACCATGTTCTTCAGTGAATGGTGCTGTGTGACTAATGGCAACTCTTTGTGTAACAAGATTAAGAGTGGCTTCTCTCAATCTTGTAGCATTCTTATCTACATTGTAGAAGTAATGTTTGAACCTTGCCTCCTCTGAACTGACTTCAGAGCCCATTTTCATACTTGCTTTGGAAGAGAATAATCTGATAGGTATATCTATCATAATTTTAGGAACTGTTGTCCTACCCCAGCCCTGCAACTTCCAGCCTGATGAAAACTCCTTCAGAGTTAAAATGTAACTTATGTTTGTTGTGATACTTTTGTGTCACTCATGCTTGTCTTCAAATTGAGCAGTAACTCTGTGTCAGAAACCATTCTCCCATTGTTGCAGTGGAAGATACGGAATTTTCCCATATTGTTAATTCTTGAGTTATCAGTCTTCCCTGTTCTTCCGCCTTTCCAGTTGCCAGAAACGGTTGGCAGATAAAAATCAGTACTTAAAGGGTGGTCACTTCTCTCTGACAAAGAGCAACTCTTGAGTTTGATGAAGAGGACAAGGCTTAATCTCTTTTCAGCCTTCTTTGCTCATAAGAACAATTGTGTGTGTGTGTGGGGGGGGGATTTTCTGTTTGCAAACTTAGCCAATGGTTTTCCACCTGAAGTACTGCAACTTGTAGCCAGCTGTGAAAATAATATGACAGAATATTCCTCACACAGTGGCCCTATGGCACCACACAACCTGGGTTTTGCAACTAGAATCCCAACTATTCATTGGCTGGCTGGCTGTTAATGCTGTCTCCTCTTTTCCTCTTGGGCTGAGAGAAGACAACTTATTGTGAATTTAGGGGCTTGAGGAGGCACTTGTTAAGTTCTGTTCTAAAGAACAACCCAAGCATCTCACATTCCTGGCTGCTATGTAGTTAACGTCACATGAAGGCTTTGTTTAGTCCAGATAAACAAAGTATTCAGGTCCTGCTTTTGACCCCACATTTCATATTTAGGATTGCAGATCATTCACCAACAAAAGTTGCAATCGGAATGAATGCATTATGCAACCAAAATATTGTAGCGATTTGCATGTGGCTAAAATTCATGAACATGATACTGCTCTTCAAGCAGAAATTGTTTAATGACCTGCTGCCAACTTTGTTGACCCAGCCATCAACTCTGGTTGATTTTTAGCACGTTTGCTTGGGAGAACATTCTGCTGAACTCATTAAGATTCTGCAAGTATAGGATTACATTATTAAAACAGGTTTCTCTCAGTTTAAAAATAAGCTGGCAAAAGTTGTTTAAACGTCTAGGTTTAATTTTTATATAATGTCTGGTTTTTGTTATATTTGGCAGGACAGTTTTATAAGAAAGAAAAAAAGGACCCGAGGCATAACAAACATTTTCCCTAGTACTGTACTTTAAGTTACCAGAAATTGCACACTGTATCGTTTCATTTGTGATAACGGTACTTGATAATCACTCTTACTCTTTACCTTTTATTATTGTAATAAAAGGAATAAAATGAGATACTTTAGGAATAAGCTAATTGCTTTATAAAAGTGTTGGCTTTTTTCTTGTTATTCAACTCATTTTGATTATGAAGGCAGTTCTATGGTAAAGAAGACTGTCATTTTTATGGTAGCACCCATTTTGAATTTTCCTTCATTCAAACTGCATCTTGTAACTTAGTTTTCTGAGAAAAAAGGGCAGCCTCTCTAGTTTAATATACCATCAAAATGTATTTCTTCTCTGAGATATGTCTAAAATGAAATTGCTGATTTTAAGGTGGCAGAGGTGACTGAAATGTGGTCATTGTCAATTCAGCATAGCCTTCATTATTTTTGAGAGGACTTTATCCTGGAAAATGAGAATGAGATAACAATTAGTTCTTACAAAACTAAATATTTATAATTTATAGGGTGTGTGTGTAGAAATCTACTTTTCATGTTCATACAGCCTCTGCTGTATAAGCAATAAAATGTGCACCACCTGTTCACCTGAGGCAAATTTTTGTTACCCTCAGAACAAGAGCTCCTACAAAATTTCTTCATCTTAGCTTCTCAGATTCCTATCAGGCAGCTGTTTTTTCTTCATCATAATATGCATACAAATTATCTCAATCTAATGTCACATGAAAAATAACTTAGTTTATAAGCTTACATTGTAAAACTGAAGATTAATATTTTATAGAGATATGTAAGTGGCAGGTGAAACAGTTTTTGTGATCTAGCAGACTTGGAAGTGTCTATAAGTGAGAAATCAGAAGTACAGGACAAATTTTAAGAAAAGAGAACATGCCTAGAGAAGTTATTGATAGAATATGTGAGGTAATGTACCTTTAAGCTCCCTGAAAGGGAAGTTGTTATGGTTGCTACCAGAACACGTTTCTTTGTCCAGAATCTGTCATGTAGGTTGTCTCCCTAGACTTTTTTTCTTTGTCAGTTCAAAGCATTGCATTTCTGAGCAAAACACTCTGATAAACATTTTCCACCTTTCGTTATACCTATTTAGTAGATGTGAAGTCAAGGCTACAAATCAAATGCTTCATCAGTGAATCACTACTGGAATTTTGAGGGAAGTCTAAAGCTTGTTGAAAAGGAACAAATAAAGAATCATTCTTCTAAAACAAATCATAGTTTAGAGAAACATAGCAGAATAACCCTTGGGGGAGTTGATGGGGTTTCTCTGTTGTGTTAATGTTTTATTAAGTCAACAAAGTAAGTCATAGGCTTTAGCTTGCAATACTTGAGCAAGACTGTAAAATGACTGGGCCTTTTAGAGCTTGTTGAGTAATGGCATTTACTCAAAGGCAATTTTTACTGTATTGATTATGAATTTAAATGGTTTTATCATTTTAATTATTTATTTGTATTTTAATGTTTTAATTGTTTTAATTGCTTTGACTGTGAGCTGCCTGGAGACCTTTGGGTAGTGGGCAGCATATAAGTTGTATGTATGTATGTATGTATGTATGTATGTATGTATGTATGTATGTATGTATGTATGTATGTATGTATGTATG
>JAHTLZ010000129.1:58103058-58142755 GCA_023846285.1 Phrynocephalus versicolor
ATGTATGTATGTATGTATGTATGTATGTATGTATGTATGTATGTATGAATGTATGAATGAATGTATGAATAAATAAATAAATAAATAAATAAATAAATAAATAAATAAATAAATAAATAAATAAATAAATAAATAAATAAATAAATAAATAAAGGGGAGCTGTGCATGGAAAGTCCCTTCATGGCATGCAATAACAGCAACTTTTGGTTGCATTTTTACATAACAAATGTACTGATGATATACTATATGCCTTTCTGATACTTGTATTCTAGGGCACATTATTTTCAGATGAATTTCTGACTCTACTGGTAAACACTGCCATCTTATGATTGAAGATGCAAATACATTTTCATTTAAGAAAATAGCAATGTGCTTATGTTCTGTTATTAAATAGCTGCTATTCTAGATAGGAATATTGATTTTTGGAGGGAAAATATATGTAAATACCTTTCTAAATACAATTTTAATTGTTTCTCCTTTACTTTGCATATCATCTTATAGATACACTGGTTCATGTTATCATGTTCTAATGCATGGAACTCTAAAGACAGTTACCATATTTTTCGCTCTATAAGACACACTCCTCGCCCTCAACAGTAGGGAGAAATGTCTGTGGGTCTTCTAGGGTGAATACACCCCTGCTGGGAGCCTCCAGAGCGGCTGCTGCGGAAGCCTCTGGGCCAGTGCAGGTCCCAGCCCCAGCTGCAGCCCTAGCGGAGCTGTTTAAAAACTATTCCTTTGCATGGTTTTTTGTTTTTTCCCATAGAATAGAAGAGGTCGAGTAAATGGACCTACCAGAGACCACAGAGATGAGAAACAGACTAGAGAGTAACCACCCACCATGTTGACCATAGAGCTGGTCTTTAAAATGGGCAGAATGTGAATCCAGGGGACAGAGCTCTCCCATTCAGCCTATCTTGAAAAGCAGCTCTATGGTCGTTATGGTGCATGGTTACTCTTCTAGCCTGTTTCTCATCTCTGTGGTCTTTGGTAAATCTATTTACTCTCCTTCTTCTTTTCAATGAAAATAATCAATTGTTCAAGGAACTTGAAGCTAGGTGCTTCTTATGGTTCAGTGTGACTTATGGAGCAAAAAAATATGGTACTTCCTCTGGTTCTTTGCATTTTCTTGGTTTTCCTTCTTTGCTTGTATCAAGCCCCACATTTGAGCCTGAAGTGCAGCAGATGTGTAGCTTTGGTTTGTAGCGTTCCTCTTAGCTTTCGTTCCTTATACAGCAAGAACACATAACAATATGAAAATAGAAAGTTAAGCCTTTTCTCCCAGATATGCTGATTTTCTGTACAATAAAATATGTGACTTAAGTTCAGCCAGATGTCTTTGTGATGTTGCTTATATCTTTCAGTGCAGGAGATGATGCAAGGACTACCTGTAAAATATGTTTATTGAAAAATATTTTTGAATCTTTAAAGTTTAAATAAGTCTCATAGACTTTTAAGAATTTCTTACCTTATGAAAGAAAACCATGAAGGACGCACAGCTGCTTTCAACTTATATTTTCCATTGTAAGGTGATGGTGAACTATATGCCTTAAAAAAACAAGATAGGCAGATAAGAAGGCTGTGCATAAAAGTGTGGTGTCTCTAGTCCAGGGGTCTGCAACCTTTAAGACATAAAGAGCCACTTGGACCCGTTTCCGACGGAAAAAAAAACCTGGGAGCCACAAAACCATTGCGACATTCAAAACAAATATAACACTGCAAATATATTTTCCTCTCCCCTCGCTCCTGGCTTTTTGGGCGCTCGCAAGCAACACACTCCCTCGCGCGCTCCTCGGACACGCTGCGCCCCGGCGCCGGGCTCGGGTAGGGTGGGAAGGAGCGCCGGGTGGCTGCAGCTCCTCCAGGCACCCCCGAAGGGCTTCTGAGAAGGAAGCCAATGAAAGTTGCTTCTTCGGCACTTCGGGCGCCGGGAGAGCGAGCAAGCGGGCGAGCCCGAGCCACCGCCGCCTACCCCCACCCTGCCACCCTGTTCCCGAGGGTTTCCATCAAGGCGTGCACCTGCCTCAAGTTCTCCCGCGCATGCAACTGGGGTGGCTGCGTGTCCGCCAGCCTCGGGGAGGGCCGGGCTGGGGGGGGCGCGCAGGAGGCACGTTCTGTGTGTTGGAATGGAGCGGAAGGCAGCTGCTGGCGGGCTTTCAGAGAGAGCGAGAGCGAGAGCGAGCGAGACAAGCAGGCAGGCGCACAGGCGCTCCGCTCCGCTCGGCTCAGCTTCTCGAGCCAGGTGGCGCGCCATTGGCCTCCCCGGGCGGCCAGGGGCCCCTGAACAACTTGAGCCCGGTGCCCCCACCCCGCCACCGAAACCGGCTGACTCCAGGAGGGAGCCGCTGGAAGTCTAATAAGAGAGACCCCTCCTCAGGCCGGGGAGGGGCAGGCTCGAACTAGCTGTCACGCCGCGTCCCTCGACTGCCAAGTTGATCTCGCGCAGGAAAAAGAAAAGCCGACTTCCTCCGTTGCTTCTCGCCTCTCCGCTTCATCCCGGCAAGTTAGTGCAAAGCCGTAGTTTTTTTTTGGGGGGGGGGCTGTAGCGAAGCAAAAGGAGAGAGAGAGAGAGAGAGATGCCAACTGCACATGTGCAATGCTTGGAAGGGGAAGGGGGGAAGGAAGGAGGGTTTTCTCTTCCTCCACGTTGAACCGTCCCGTCTAAACGCTGCCCCCCACCACACACACACACACCACACACCACACACACACACACACACACACATCGCTTCTTCCCCCTCCCACCAAACACCCAAGCAAGAAAGGAAGGGGAAGGGGGGAAGGAGGGTTTTCTCTTCCTCCACGTTGCACGCGCGCGCACGCGCGCGCACACACACACACACATGTCGCTTCTCCCCCCTCCCACCAAACACCCAAGCAAGAAAGGAAGGGGAAGGGGGAAAGGAAGGAAGGAAGGAGGGTTTTCTCCTCCCCTCTTTTTTTCAGATCTGGGAGGTTTTCTTGAAGTTAAAAAAAAAGAAAAAAGGCTGCCGTTCTGCAGGCACTTTCCACCACGCCTCCCCCCCCTCTCTCTTGCTCTGAAGAAGAGGGAGCGCGCTGAGAGTGTGGCCGCGCTTGGCTTCGCGCCGCCTTGTGGGATGGGCTGTCTTCGCGAGATTCGGCGCCTTTGTATTGAAATTTCTGAACCCTCCCGGAGCCGCGACAAATGTTCCAAAGAGCCGCATGCGGCTCCGGAGCCGCAGGTTGCAGACCCCCGCTCTAGTCTATTCCATTTCCTGAAACTATTCAATGGTAAAGAAAGGCATGGTCTTGGCCCATGCATATATTTAGTTAATTTATGAGGCATACAACTTTATTTTATCACTTTCAGTTCAGTTTAATAAGAGCAGCATTAAATTTTCAAGCCCTCAGTATTAGTGTTGCCAAGCTCGTAATCATCAAGGCTGCTATATTATGTATATCTGAAATGAAATAATGACGATTTATAGGCCTATAATTCTGTGTTGTGACACTACTGACAAAATTATCCAAGCATCATAAGCTCTGGCCTTCCTATATGTTTATTTTGCAATTACTATTTTGTGGAATGCTAGTTTTGGTTTATTGGAAAGATAGTTACAAGTAACGTTTCTCTTAATTATGCATTGGTTTTTTTTTATTTTGTGAATCCTTGTGGTTCGGTCTGGTCATGTAATTTATAAACATAACTCTAGGATTTTAATGACTTGTTTACTGAGAAGAATACAGCCATCTTTTAACATATTCCCAGTCTCCTTAATTGGTAGGCTTCTGCATGTCTTTGCTCACAATTGTGGATTTTTAAAAAGGCAATACTGTATTAGCATCAGTCTTTTTTCAGCAGATTGGCCCACAATTGTGTGTCTGCCTATGTCTGCCATTATTTGTAGAAATAGCCATAATTATTCTATACAGTGGCCGTCCGCCCTTTCGCGGTTCACATGCCGCGGTCCCGCTATATCGCGGTCCCGCGGTAACCGGAAAGGGCTTGAGGGAGGGGGGATCGCGCGCTGCCCACCCACGCCTCCCAGGAGGTCCAGGCAAGCAGCGCACGATGGCAAAGGGGCTTTCGACTGCACGATGGCAAAGGGGCTTCTCGGGGGGTGGCAGGGAGCGATCACATCGCTCTCCGCCCCCCCCCGCATGCCTCCCAGGCTTCTTGGAGGGGCCCAGGGGGGTGCCGGGGAGCAATCGCATTGCTCCCTGCCATCCCCCCACCCCCTCCAAGATGCCTCGGAGCCGTCCTGGGGGGTGCCGGGGAGCGATGGCATCGCTCCCTGCCACCCCTCTGGGCCGCTCCGAGAAGCCTGGGAGGTGTGCGGGGGGTGCCAGGGAGTGATCACATTGCTCCCCGCCATCCCCCCTCCCCCTCTGAAAAGCCTGGGAGGCGTGCGGGGGTGTGTGTGCCGGGGAGCGATGTGATCACTGGCCGCCACCCCTCTGGGCCCCTCCGAGAAGTCTCGGGGCCGTGCGGGGGAGGGCAGGGGGCCACAATCTCCATTGAAAAACATTGTCAATGCATTTCAATGGAGAAATTTTCCCCATTGGAAAGCATTGAGCCAATGTTTTCCAATGGGGAAATTTTTCTCCATTGAAATGCATTGGCAATGCATTTCAATGAAGATGGCCCTGGGCAAGTCTCGGGTGGCACGGGTGGGCGGCGGCAGGAGGTCACATCCCCTGCCACTGCCGGCGTGTGCCGCCCCAAGACTTCTCAGACAGGCACGCGATCCCCCCCGCCCCCAGCCCCTCCCACTTCCGCATATCGCAGATTTTCATGGATCGCAGGTGGGGTGGGTCCCTATCCCCCGTAATCTGTGGGGGGATACTGTATTAACAATATTTAGCTGCTTTGAGGTCAAAGATTTGAGTGTTTTTAAATGTTGTTGTGTCATTACAGTCATGACCGACTCTTGAGTGGTGTGCAAATTACTAATGGTGGTGTCCCTCAAGGTTCTGTTTTGTCTCCCATGTTATTTTGCATTTATATGAAACCACTGGGGGAAATCATCCAGAGTTTTGGGGTTAAGTGTCACCAGTATGCTGATGACACTCAACTTTACCTCTCCTCACCGCCGGATTCCACGGAAGTTATTTTGACTTTAGATGAGTGCCTAGCTTCAGTAATGAACTGGATGAGGAGAAACAAACTGAACCTAAACCCGGACAAGACAGAGTTTCTTCTGGCCAGTCGAAAGGGAGATCAAGAAATAGGGATGCAACCTGTACTAGATGGGATTATCCCCCAATTGAAAAAGAGGTGCATAGCTTGGGGGTGCTCCTGGACTCATCTTGAGCCTAGATGCCCAGGTCCCAGCTGTGGCCAGGACTACATCTACAAAATCAAAACTAGTATGCCAATTATGCCTGTGTCTTGAGAAACTTGCTCTTCCTGGGTCCTCGCCACTGTTCCAACGCTCCCCTCCTTCTCCTCATTCCTTGGATTCAGTGCTGGGGAAGGCTCAGGCAGTGCCTCTCAGCTGGGAGGGGGGATTCCCCTGGGTCCTAGAGGCACCAGATTTGGTGCCCAGGAGCCATTTTCATAGCCATCCAGCTGATGACAGTTCAGCTGGACCCGATTAAAATAGGCCTGATTGCCACCATAGGGCTCCCCCAGTGGTGGCCGGGCCATTTTCAGAGTGATCTAGCTGACAGGCTGGATGGCTCTGAGAATGGCCCGGTCGTCACTACAGGAGCCTCAGGGTGGCAACCGGGCCATTTTGAAAGGGGTTCAGCCGAGCTGTCATCAACTGGATGGCTCTGAAAATAGCCCAGTCGCCACTACAGGAGCCCCATGGTGGCAGGCCACTTTTCAAGGGTCCCAGCAGCAGCCAATGACATATCGGCTGGATGGCTTTGAAAATGGCCTGGTTGCCACTGTGGGAGCCCCACAGTGGTTACTAAAGGGGTCCAGCTGAGCTGTCATTGGCTGTATCCCTCTGAAAATGGCTCCCAGGCACCAAACCTGGTGCCTCTAGGACATGGGGAGTCACCCACCCTACCTGCCTCCCAGCTAAGAGGAGGCCTGGAAGCAGAGATGATGATGCGGGGAGCGCCGGCGTGGAGACCCACCCATCCCAGAATAAGGCAGCAGCAGCAGCAGCCGAGGCTCCTTCCCAGTCAGTCAGCCTTCCTCCTCCTTCTCCTTCTCTTCCTCATCCACCTTCTCCTCCTGGGCTTCAGTGGCAGCTTATTGTGAACCCAGCAGGTAAGGGAGCCATTTTACAGTGAAATGAAATGGTTGGTTTTAAACAAACAAACAAAAAAACCCGTTTCTTTTTGTATGTAACTAAATGCTGCTTCCTCGTTTCGTTTCGTTTCATTAGCTAACAAAGTGACGTAACAGCATTTTGTTTTTCATTTTGTGCCCATCCCTAGTCTCCATCCCTCATAATGGATTTTGTTTCTTTTTTCATGCTTTTTGTATCTTTAATGTTACCTTTTAATGTTCTAAGATGCCTGTTCGTAACAAATTATGTCTTAAATGTTCTGGGCTCTATATTGTCCCTCATTATTGTAAGCCATCTTGGGTCATTTTTCAAGGAGAAAGAAAGGTGTGGTAAAATTATTCTAAATAACTAATAAGAATGGTGTTTGTGCTGTTAATTTGGTTTCAGCCCATGGCAATGCCATGTATTTGTGATTCCAGTAGGTCCTAGTAAAATGATTCCTACTAAAATCATTATTTGTTAGTGTCTTTTTAAAAAAAAGGCAGTTTTACAAATACCATATAAAATCATATGAAGTAATATAGAGCAGAGTAAACTGTGTTATAGAGAATTAGACCATTGGTACAAATCACCTAATACTTTCACCACTGACTGGCAATAGATTTTCAGCCCTGCCTTATCTTTAAGAGATGTGGTCACCTTAGATACCAGATACCAGTGTGGCCTCTCCTGTGTCTTTTAAGCTATCCTTACAGGAGAATACACCTTCATGCCATGTAAATAAGCTTTGGTTTGCCACTTAAGTCAACTTGTGTATATGGAGTTGGCAGAGGGGAACAATACTTATAATAGGCAGAAACAATGGGACCACTTCTGGCAACTCTTAGTAAACTCCAGCCTGGGTTTTCACAGCCTAATTTCAAGATACACATGATTGAAACTTGTACATTCTCTTTAAAAAAAGGAATTATTCACAAGTCTGCTAAACAAGAATAAAAACACTGCTAGCAATTTAAAAGTCAGGCTGAGCCTCTTCACACTTTATGCAACCATCTAGTAAATTTTAACTAGTTTACTTATTTTAAAATTTTTATGTATGGTTGTATAAATTATTTTATGGTGGTGAAGTTACACTCATGGGTTGTCCTAATAAGCATGACTTCCTTTCAGTCTCAGTTTTAATGGGGTGTATTTTAATGACAATGCACAGCTTCACGCTTCACATCCTGGTATAGGGCCTGTGTTTTATGGCCTAATGTACAGTTTCTTTCAACGATAGTCTCATTTTCTGTGCAGCGCAGTGGAAAACTGCCCTTTATGTGTTTTCCCCCGTTGATATTTTTTGTGTAGTGAATTTCATTTCAGAGTATGATTTCCCTTTTCTTCCACAGTTTTACAAATTTTGAAACAAAAGGGTTGAAATTAAACATTGACACAGTCTTACTCAAAGGCGTATTCAGACGTATTGCTTTATAAAACTCAAACTTAACAGTGTTTGATATCTTCATTTCCAAGCAGAAATAATAAATAAAATTAGTTCTTATAGCTACAGCCACAAGTTCTCTTTTATATTTGTCACAGGTTCTTGATACAGATAGATGTAGGCTTCTTCCCCTTTTAGTCAAGCATCTTGTCATAGTTAACAGCGGTGACAAACCTTCAGTGCTCCAGATGTTTTGCACCACAACTCCCAGAATTCCAAGCCTTGATTTCCAATGACAAAGGACTGTGGGAGTTGTGGTCCAAAACATCTGGAGTGCTGAAGGTTCGCCACCACTATGACATAGTAGAATAGATTTTACAGGAGTGATTATCTAAAGTCCCAGAGAAAAAGTGTTCCTAGAGATTCCAAAAAGCTGAAAGATAAACTAAATTGTAGTGCGAACACATAGCAAAATAAATAAATAAAGAGAAACTTCTAACAGTTTGCTTTCAGAACTGCTTCATATTTCATAAAGTAACTTCAGTTTCTTATTACTTGGAGCAACATGTCAAATTGAAGCGCTGAAGGACACATCATTAGATAGCATCAGAGGGTTAAGAGTTGCCGCCTTTCAGTTGCAGCTGTTCTGTACTATTGACCAATTTCATGGCTGTTTCAGAGATAGCTTGTGCTGAACTACACAAAATAGTTACAGTGGATTGAAGAGATAAGTCAACAGACCCTTATCCCTTTGTACCCAGACATAAATAAGATATAGTATCTCTTATACCCCTATTTCAATCCTGTGAATATGGGGAAACAACTGCACTTAACTGACAAAAACTGAAAAACAGATTATCTCCTTCACAAAAATTTAGAATCCCATATTCAGCCACCTCTGTCCACAAACAATGACTTAGTGTGTTAAGTTGCTTAGTGTATTAAGTTGCAACTATAGTAGACCCATGGAATCAGTGGCAACTTGGTGAATTCACTGTTCCATTGATTCAGTGGGCCTTCTCTAGTAGCTGCTTACTATGGAAAGCAACAGGATTTCAGACATTGTGTCTAAGTTGCAGTTGCCATATATAATATGAATCTTTCAAGTAGAATTACTACATCCAGGCTGCAGGAACAGAAGATATAAATTTGGGCTAGATCACCCAAGTGTTGACATGGACCTTTACGAGGTGCTGCAGCAGCAGCTCAGTGCTTAGACATTTTCATCAAAAGCCTGAAAGTTGCTGCTATTTTCATTTTTGTTGTTGCTTCGTTATCATCAACTTTTGCAATAAGTTTCTGGGTTTTCATTGGCTATAGCAAGGACTGTTAACATTTTAGATCTGAGGCACATATGATATTTTGACAGTTTTCCTTGAGCAAGAGCACACACACACACACACACACACACAGAGAGAGAGAGAGAGAGAGAGAGAGAGAGAGAGAGAGAGGAGGGCAGCTTGTATCCAGTGATAACATGGAAAACCACAGTCAAATTACTGATCACATTTATTAATAGAGTGATAGTCTACACTTTCTTGTGGATCGCCGGGCCAGAGATTATTATAAACATCATGAGGACCCATACTTCACATCTATCCTTTAGAACCTGGTAACAATCTAAGAAAATGCTTTCTCCCTCTGTGTATGTACCTGCATAGGCTATGCACCAAGAGGGCCTGTTTCCCTATAGCAGTGATGGTGAACCTTTTAGAGACCGAGTGCCCAAACTGCAATTCAAAACCCACTAATTTTTTGAAAAGTGCCAATAAAGCAATTTAACCTGAATGCAGGTGGCTGTGAAGGAACAATGTCAGGTGCCCACAGAAAGGGCTCCAGATGCCACTTTTGGCACCCATGTCACCAACACTGCCCCGGGGAATCAACAGCAACCCAAGTCAGGTGCTGGCAGAGGCAAAGGCAAAGGTCAGCCAGAAGAATGCATGGATCAGTGGGCTTGTCCCCAATATGGGCTTACAAACAATTCCTGTCGCACAACTCTGTGCAGACCAACCAAGACAACCACACTCACAAGTTTGAGAACCCTTTTGGTGGTAGTAAACACAGAGCTAATGACTCAGATGTGAAGGACTCGAAACTTAATGCCCAAGCAATGTCGGAAACTAGTTGGGGACTATTTCAGTCTTGTTGATGTTGATTAATCTCTTCCTGTTTGGTTTTTAGTTTATAGCACTGCAAGTACTAAAGCTGCTTAATTACCGTGTATTGTGTGAAAGGGATCTTCATTCCTTCTGTTTCAGTCCTCCTTTAGCCTTTTGTATTCCTCAGGAAACAGAGTAAGGACTAATTGCCTATAGAGTAGTACGAATAAGAAAGGGCAGGGTTCCTGAACCTTTAAGAGTTGCATAGGATAGGTGCCTTGCCTCCGGGAGCCATGTTACTCCCATCTTTTTAAGCAAGTGGCCATTTAGAATCCACATCTAGAAGTGTTGGTGCTTCCTTAGATAAAAAGGGCAGGCTGGTGGAAAAGCAAGAGCCTCATGAGCCCAACAAAGATAGTGGTGCTGTGGATCACAAGGTTATGAGCATACTTTCAACTGTGAAAGTATCATTCCACTTGTTTTTCTGCGTTTGAATCTTTTTGGCAAGTAGATAATACTTAACAGTTTTTAAAACATGATTGTTACAATTATAGTACATGCCCTCTGCTCATCTATGTACAGGTTGGACCAGGTCAAATGCTTCGTTTTATTTTGATTATGTTGTTGCATCAGTTGAAATTGTCAGGCATAATTCATTCTCTTCCCCATGTTTAGAAGCAAGTGTTAAATTTTATACAGTCAAAATGGTACCATCTCTGTGCAAAACAAAGGTATTTGTAGGCTTGGAAGGAAACATAGGGTTTGCAGAATTGGAGAAAATAAATGAAGGTTGAAGAACCTCCCTCCCACTTACAGAAACACTTTAGTGGCAGCTGACTGAAATGCATTGTCACCTAACTGGTTTGGGATAAGCATGTTTCTTTTTCTATTGGGATGACAGAGAGATATAATAGTTGTCAGCTTTATAGATGTTGCAGACCAGCCATTTTCAATATATGCCATATGGCCCTGAGGAGCCCTGGTACATTTGAAGGGGGCACAGACTGGAAAGCATTCACACACCACCTTATAAGGTTTATTATGTGATAGTTGTTTTGAGTTTTTTGGACTGTTTGGCCGTGTTTTTCTTCCTGGTGTTTCACCAGACTCTGTGGCTAGCATCTTCAGAGTGCAAGGAGCTCAGGGAACTAGGTGTTCTCTCTGTGCTCTGGGTTCTAATTCCTTAAGCTCCTTGCCCTCTGAAGATGCCAGCCACACAGTCTGGCAAAATGTCAGGAAGAAAAACTTCCAGAACACGGCCAGACAGCCTGAAAAACTCACAACTATTGGATCCCGGCCATGAAAGCCTTCAAAATATGTGATTTATACATTCCTGATTTGGGTTCTATTGTGTTCATATTGTGTTATGGCTGAAAAAAAATATTGAAAATGGCTGATGTAGACAATATTATTGCTCAAAAATGGAATAAGTGGCTGTTTTAAAAGGTAGACTTCTTATTAGATTGTGTTACTGGTGTATATCCTTGGACTATAAGCAGGGGTAGTCTCTCAAGTCTGTCTGGCAGTCTTGGGGATTGTGTTCTGCTGTGATACATACTGGGAGTCATAGTTCTTCAGAATGCACCCTCTGTAGAGCCTGAACAACATCAAACTACAACTGTAACTGGTTGTGTACTCTATAATCTTTGTGTTTGGTCAAGAATTCATGATTTTCAGTTTGTTTGCATTTTTAAATAAGCAAGGGATGGTTGGTTGGTTTATGCTAGCTAGAAGGAAAAGCTAGAGAAACCTAAAGGGTTGAGGAAGAGGCGATAAATATGATTGCCAGTGATTAACGCCAGGGCTTTAGGTGTGTGTGTGTTTGTGTGAGTGTGTGCCTCTACAAAATTTAAAAAGTAATTCATTGTTTGGCAAGAGAACTTAATGAGAAAGTAGGCAATAAAATGAACATGCTTTCCGTTAAGTAGTTCTCATGCCAAATGCTCAGTAGCTCTGTAAACTTGGCAGCTCTAGGCATTGAGTTGCCAGACATTAAATATCTGGAGTAGAGAACATGTGATATGAATCTGCATAAAATTTGTATATTCTCATATTTGCCTCTAAATAGACATCCAGACATGGTTACTGTGATGCATTCATATTTCATAGACGGTAAGGACAGCAAACTAATTTTTGTCCAAATCTCCTCAAAAAAAACCAAAAAAAAAACCCCAAGCCACCTTCATTTAATTTATATCCAGTCCTACTTCATCCTATATCTCTTGTGTTGTGATGGTATAAAATGCATTTAACGAGTCTGACTTTGTATTTTTTATTTTTTTTTCACAGTTCTCTTTTTATTCCTTGTCTTGTACTTGTTCACTCTTCATGCCTTCTAAAGATTTAAGAGGAGTAGCCATGTAACTCTATAGCAGCAAAAACCACAGTCTTGCCATGATAAACATGTTTGTTTTTGAGAGTCATAAATACTTCACTACAATTTTTAGGCAACAAACAAGTAAATAAGTAGGTTTGTAATAGTGTTCCAAATGTTTGACAGCATGTTAATCCAAAGCAAGTGAAAGGCAAATCAGAGACTAAATCTCCCTTACTTTCTAAGTTTCCATTTAAGTCTTGTTCCAAAATGTAAGCATTTCCCCTTCAATTGAATACTTTAAAAAAAAATCATCACAAGAAAAGGAAGGAGGGAATGACTTTAGAGATACTGACAAGAGTGAGATGAACAATGGGATCACTGGACAGCATAGAGTGTGTCAGAAGGGCTAGAAAAAGAAAGAAACAAAGACACATAATTGAAGTCAGAGTGTAGGGGATATTCTAGTTTCCTTTGTTCTGTAGTTCTCGAAGTTGTGTCTTCATGTAATGAACTGTGACTTTTCTCAAGCATGTATCCATAGGATCAAATTATAAAATAAGAGGAATGCATAATTCCTAGGAGTGAGTAACCTGAGTGTGACGTGCCCCTTACACACACTGGGTTTTCACTCACTGCCACCACCAGAATAACTGGATACTTGTATGTATTTGAGAGAGAGTCACACCAGGTTATATAGTTTTAAAACAAAACATGAAACATTGATTAGTTTACAATTAGATGATCAGTATTATGATAGCTTTAGCCAATGTTATTGTATAGCAACTATGAATTCTTATAATAATGTATTTCCATTATAAACCAGACCCCTTTCAGTGGCAGGATCTCCCAAGTGACCAACTGAAAATCTAAACTGACTCTCAGCTCTCTGAACTAAACTGAACTGACCTCCTCTCAGCTCTAACACAAACTGAACTCCCCATCACCCATTGGGTTCCAATATATAACATTCTTAACCACTCCCAACAGCTTGGTTATTGGCTATTCAAAACACACTCATGAATATTTATCCTTGTTTTACCCTTTTCGCCACACTGAGTTCCCTTCAAGTTCCATCTTATTTGCCTCTTTTTGCTTGTTGCAATTGTTACATGCCATCATAAGTTGTGGGACTCTCTCAAGCTGGACTTAAGTTGTACTGGTGACTCAACTGAGACCTGGCTTGGTTGGGGGTTTTTTCAGTGACGGGTACTTGACATGGACTTGTCCAATGACTCAGAACCCACCCACCCTCCCTTTTTTTCTGTGGAAAAGTTTTGTTTTTAATAGGGGCTTGGGGCTTGAACATTGATACCAAGGGACTTGGTACCAAAGACTCAGACTTGGGACTCAGAGCCAAAGACTTGCTAACATCCCTGTCTTCTTTTCATATTTCAATTTGTCTAGTACCATGGAGGCATTGGGGTGAAAGGACCAGTGCTCATGTGTTGCTAATTTTATTATTGCAAAACTAAAATAACTTGCCTTAAAAAACTGTCTGTATTTTTTCCACCAAAGTTCATTGTGTCCATTTTTAGCTTACAAGCACTCTTGAACTAAATTGACAGAGACTGGGGAAATGCAAGGTGGGCCGCCTTGAAACATCCCTGCAGGCACGTACCTTTATATAGAAGAATTTTATGTGCAAGAGTTTTATGCATGAGGTGGTATTGAAGAGGCCAAAGATATTAACAGACATGGCAGCTTTGTTTGTTTTCCAGCAAAGATTATGTCAAGCTGCTTTTGTTGGTACCAGCTGAACGAAGCCTTTTGGCAAGTATCCATATTTCTTCTAAGGGAGGAACACAGCTGTTATAAATGGAGGGGCTTTGTAAGCCTTAAAATGCAGCAGAGCTTGCATGTTGGGTATGCATAATAAGATTTGTTGGTGGAGCTGTAGAAGAACAGAGCCAGCTACTATTACTAAAATGGGGTGTTTGCTTAGGCAGTCCTGATTTCAAAGGGCAAAAAGAGTTCCACAAATACAGTTGAATAACAAAGACAAGGGCATATGTAGAATTCAAATAATCTATAATTTTGTAGCCTTCCAAAATATAGCTGTATTTCCAGGGACAACTTTGAGGTGTGATTTAAAAATCATGGGTGATGTAAGCACAATATTGAGCTGGCTGGATCACTCAGTGAGTTAGCTATTTGGCTGCTGAGACAGAGGTTAGGAGTACCCACTTTGAGATGACCCAGCCTGTGTTGCCTTTGTCAAGCTCCCAGGATGTCCTCAAAAATGCTATTTAGGACACGTGATTGCATCAGGCAGAAAGGTGTTTTTTTTAAAAAAACCTGCATCTTCAGACTGGTGGGATGGACCTCCATGTCTAACCCCCCAAAAAACAACAACAACAACAAAAACTGAAAAGGGTAACCATAAATCAGAATTGACTTGGCAGCATACAATTATTTATGAAGCACCATAAGAAACAGTGGAATTGTTGACAAGTTGGCCATAAAAACATCTGCTTGGGAATACCCTGAAGCAAATGGCGAGCCACTGTGTGGGACAGAATGCTGGACTAGATGGGCTGTGGCCTGTTCCAGCAAGGCTGTTCTTATGAAGAAACAGATACTCGGGTTACCTGAGAAGTGACTTGCTAGCTTGGTTAGAAGCTTATGGATTTCACAAGGCTCCCTGATTAAGAACTCTGCACATCACTTTGCATAGTTTTTTATATATACTTTTTTTAATCAACTAGAACCAATATCTCTCTTGAACACTGAAGATTTTTATAACCAAAATATTACTCATTATATCTGTGGTGGAGCAGCAGTTCTCTCTATGGTGTGTGATTGCATTCTCCTCTGAATCTAATGGAACATGCAGGTGGTAATAAAAATGTATCTTAGTGAAAAAGCATATCTGATTATGCAAGAGTATATGTATATTCTTCTAGTTCCATCTTGCTCTTAGAGGGCAGGCAGCCTAGTGCCTACCAGGTATTTCGGACTCCAGCTCCTCTTGTTCCTGAACAAGACCCATGTTGACATAGGCCTATAGGAATTGTTGCTTAGGATGTCTGTGTAGGGATCCAGATCATCATATAAGATATTAGATGTGTATTTTATGATATCAGATGAGCTCTCTGCTCCTACAATGACGTTTGTAAAAAAAAAAAATAGTACAAGACTTCTGTCTCCCTGTCAAGGCAAATCAGAACTCATGTTTGTTTCCATTGCTTCTTTTGTTCTTTATAACCTTGGTTGTTTGGGGGTGAGGGTGATAGAAAGATTCACAAATGTTTAGTGCTTCAGTTTTCTCTATACGGAATTGCAGTCTTGGGAAGTGCCTTCCAAGACAGAGTATTGTTATGTTTTTTCTAGAAAAAGAAATATAAAGTAGATAGAGTACTACTAAGTTGTTAGAAGCACGAGAAATGTGGCCCATTACAAACACCTGGTTAGTTCTTGTGCTATTCTTGTTCAAGCACAAGAGTTCTTGTCGTTTGTATACTTTATTGGACTACAATTAAATCAAATTGTACCTAATTTAATGGACTGAATTGCCCATAGAAAATATGTTCTACTCTTTCTCAGCAGTTTCAGCTGCAAGTGCCTGATGCCTCCGAAGTTCAATCTTGCTTCAATGTAAGAAATCTGAAAAGCTTTGCCTGTGCTGAGAAGCATTCTGACTGCTGAGGTTGCCTAAATGTGCAGTTTTTTCTGGGCTGTCTTACGTGTTTGTGCTTTTCATTTGCTGGTTATGGGAATTTTTTTTGTGTTGATCTTTATACATACATAGAAAGTAGATGAGGTGAATTGTTTTGTATTTAATTCAAATAATTATTAGGCAAAAAGTGTTTTTAACCACAAACCCATTATTTTTAGACTTTGTGCTTATTGTGTAGTGATGCTATCTCTGCAAAGTCAAATTTAGTGAAATGTTTAAGTTAATTGTTTAGCACCAGAAGTAAGGTGCTTCGGAAGTACAGGAGGGCAAGTTTTATTTAGGTTATGGAGAGAGGCAAACATGCATATTTATTTGTTACATATGTTTAAACAATTAAGAGGGATGATCTCCTTCATATTTACTCTTTCTTTTTAAAAAAATAAGTTTCTGCATTGCTTTCTTGGGTAGCATAATATTGCAGACTAAGAAAGAACTAATTATTCTGTCAAGCTCCATCTAAACATTGGTAGCATGAATAATACAAGTGGTAATTTAATGTAGGAAAATGTTGGGTTAAAATATAGATTGTTGCTCATTTTTTCTTTCAGTAATTGGGCATATACCAAATTTGCACTTTAATTTATTCTTGCCCCACCGAAGAGAAAACATTGTACAGTATACATTTCTAGACTCACATGCTAACCCACAGTGAGATTGTTTCTCGGTTACTTTGTAGGACCTATTGTGAAGATCCAATTCTGTACGTTGAAGATCTGTTTATATTTGATACTTTAAGCTAGCTGTGGAAGTATTTTTATAAATACTTACAATTTAAAATTAGATGTCATTTTATTAAACTCTTTCTTGCAACTTCTGTTTTCTTTATTTGAGTTGTAGATGCTTGGGACCTGTAGATGAGTCTGTGGCTTAGTTTATCCTTGAACTGATTGGTCTTTCCTTTCTTAGCTGTTATAGCACTACCCAAGATGCTTCTGCTTTCTGCATATATTTTACAGTGTATGTTAATGTTCTTGTAGTATTTCAATAGATGTAACTTGGTATGAGCAGCTTGAACGCTCTCCTTAAATGGAGTGTCTTCATTGACTGAAGATAGGTTGTGTGTTGTAAGAAGAATAATTGAAAGAGACTTCCATTCAAATATACAATCCCTAAAATGCCACGTGTTTCTTTACAGTGTGAACAAATGTCACAATTCCTTACTACTGTACTTCTTATCTTAGTAAGATGGTTCTGTACATAAATTCTTCTTATGCTTTCCGAAAATTTATGACTTTTAGATTATATTAATGCAATTTCTTTTTAAACACATGACGTACAATTACGAAGCACTTCACATAGCCTCTGTATATTTATGAATGTAGTCTCACTAATATTTCTTATTTTTTTTTTTTCAGATTGAGAAGATCATGAGCTCCATTGGTGAAGGCATAGATTTCTCTCAGGAACAGCAGAAGATGTCAGGTACCATATTATACTGTTGGGAGGTTTGAGGAAGTTCTTGCTTGAACAGGCATCTCAGCCTGCATTTATGGCCCAACAAGCAAATGAGAAACAGAGCAATACCTGGGGTCCATATCGGGATTTGAGATGGGGGCCTTGGTGTTATCAAGCCATGGTTTAAGACTTTTCTGCCAACTAAGGATTTTCCTTAAGCCCTGGATTCCAGCTAATAGACACCAATTGGCGATTCTGCAATTCCTGGTTGGCATATACAAAATGCTTAATATAATGAATTGTTCTTTGGCACACAAGCTACTAGATTTACTTTTTGTTATTTCACAGATGCTGGCCAAAATCTTATTGTATAGCTATGCAAATAGCATAACCTTTGGAGGCTCATTGCCCAAGTTAAGAGATTGCTGTAGACATTACCATTTGCATGACATCAGGCTATTGATTGTGTCTATGATGATTTCTTAAAAAAAATAAACCCAATAATAGAAACATAAAAACATCAAATAGCAAATAAATAATCTATGCAAATTAGGCTCCTATTCAAAGCTTGCCCTGGGACTGGTTGGTACAGGCATTTCTCCCCCTTTCTATGGAATCCCCTTCTCCTTACAAAATTGTGTTGATTCTTGTGAAGTTCTATATCTCTTCTTTATTAATATAAAATGAATGAATCATCCCCATATATCTATAAATACTGTACATTCTTACCTATCATCCCCTTCTTAACCTTAACGTTGCATGTTAGCTTGTCATTAACTCTCTAAACCATTCATTTAACTGGAAATTGTACTGTTCCCTAGTTGCTAGCTATAGTTAATCTTCCAACTGTTAAGAAACTGGAAATTAATTTTTAGTTAGCTGTTTACATAAGAACAGAAGAACAGTTTGCAGAAAATGAGAGTTCCATACAGAACTTTCTGGGTATTTAATTACAAAAACATTTTTCACCATGCTGTTCTAAGTCTGGAAGTTGATTCATGGCTACTGGACTTCTTTTTTGAGAGATAGAAACGTTTCGCTGCTCATCCAAACAGCTTCATCAGTCTGAACACAGCTAGTGCCAGTCCTCCATCTTATAGTCAGCTTTGACCTCTTGTCACCCTTGTCTGAATTAGGCTCATAAGATGAACAATGGCCTGAATAGGCTCGTTAGGGAGACAATAGTATCTAAGGTGTTTGAAACCTGAGTATTGAAGAAAAGAATATAACAGATTATGATATTTTCAATAATATATTCTAATGTGTTAGATGGGTAGAAAGGTTTTTAATGCATCAGCTTCAGGTTAACACTTTCGTTTATGATGTAATTTGATTCTCTCTCTCTCTCTCTCTCTCTCACACACACACACACACATACACACACACACACACACACACACACACAATGTCCAAACTGACAGTTTGTGATAAATAGAAACCTAGTATCTGAGTAATAAAAATTGATAAAGCTCTTTTGGAATTGTTGAAATGTATTGAAGGAACTTTATGTATAATCTTAAAGATTCAAGGTAGCAAAGCTACTTTATTACAGTGTAGGGAATGAAGTGAACAGTGTAATTATATTTACTGATCTGTCCTATCTGGTAAAATTGCTCTTTCAAGGTTTTCCTATGTTTTGGTTGCTGCAGAAAAATGTTCTTTTGTGCAAATCACTTCAGCCTAAATGGATGACAAGTGCATTTGCCTGCCAAGAGCAGTTTGCCTTCTGTCAGTTTTCTTGCATGCTGTTTTCATACTGTTCACTTGTTTGTTTTAAAACTGCCAATTTGTCACCAGCATTTCCTTTTTTCTTTGTTAAGATTTGTCTTTGGTGGAGGCTGTAAGAGCAGGTATGTCTAAAGTCAGGCCCGGGGACCAAATGCAGCCCATTTTCAAATTTTGAGTGGTCCGTGACCTCTTCTCCCCACCAGCTTAGCCTGTCATGCATCCCCATCAGCTGTCCCCTCCCCATAATGGATGGAGGCATCAGCTTGCACTTTTATGTTTTGCCTGCCCTCCCTGCCTCTGTCCACCACCTGCCCAGCCAACCTGCCCCTGGCTCCATTGCTGCAGCGTCCTCCCTGCCTCCTTGCATGTTAGAGAGACCTGTCCAAAGTCCAGACTGAGGGCCAAATGTGGTTGAATGGTCAGCCCCCCCACATTTTCACCTCACCCCATCTGGCCCTCCTTGCAAAAAGTTTGGACACCCCTGTGTTAGAGCATTGTAATCTCAGTCATTTTCCCTGTGAAATACTCTGTTTCAAAGACATGGCTACACAATTAGATTACATGTGGAATTTGCTGAAACTACATGGCTGAATGCAGATTTAGTCATACTTAGAACTAAGAACCGCTCTCAGATTGAATGCCATGCAGCACTGTCTGACAGGCTTACTATTCCTGACTCAAAGGAGCCACATATTTATTTGGGCCAGTAGATAACATTTTTACTTTCTCTTCTACATACTGGATATACAGTATTGTGGATTTTTGGCCAACTCTTGCTTCTATTCACAGAGGTGATGCAATCTCTTATCTATTCCCTGCTATCTGACTGGAGTATGTTTACCTTGAGTTTTCTATTAGTTCTGTGCTTCAGAAAAATCAGATAGTTCAAGATGCCTTTGTAAATAACATTTTTGAGGAAGATTTTTTTCAAACTCCTTCTGGATGAGAAAACAAAGCTTTTATAACTATATGGCCCTTGGATATTGAAGCCTCCTTAATCATACCTTTCCTAATGATAAGGCAGAGTAGAACAAAGTAATGGCTACATTCAAAACACAGTTCAGCTGAACTCGCTCTGTGGTAATGTAGCATCACTGGTACCTAAAGGTGATTTTCCCTATCAAGAGGCTGACTAGCCCAAAATTTATTTATTTATTTATTTATTTATTTACAGAATTTTTTAGCCGCCCCATTACCATATGGTCTCTGGGTGGCATATAAGGTTAGTAGGAAATACAACACTGTCATACAGAATATTGTTACGTGGTAGTAGTCTCACTAATTTATTTTACATAGTTTCTCATCATAGTTCTGCTTTCTAACCTCTTCATTGAGCTATCTTTTTTTTTCTTAACCATAACTGTGAGTGGAGACCCATAGATGTTTCTCATGTTAGGAGCTATATAAGGAGTATGTATAAATGTCTTAAGAAGTTTATAGATAACTCCCTCTTAAGGTTGGGAGCTTCTTTCATGTGAATCAGCAACCCATCCTGCTCTCCCAGGGGAGATCAATGAAAATGCACTGATGCTCAAACCCAGATGATCCCCTTATATTAGTACGAAATAAAATTAGCAGCTGTGGACTGTGGCATGAAATAAATTTCATCTGTAGGCAGTTTCCAGATGGAATCTAAAAATATTCTTCCTCTGACTGAAGGCTAAATAGTTATGTTTTAGGGAAAGGAAAGGAAATGTATATCCAACTAAAACCATGAGTAGAAGTAGGCCACTATTGGTTTGCTTACTTACAGTGTCATCTTACTTAGACTGCTTTCCTCATTTCATTTATTGAAAGTTGTCAGATTTTTTTTCATTCTAGAACTAAGAGAGCACAGTTGTATTCTGTAACAAGGTTTGATTAAAAAACATTATTCTAAATGCATTTCAGTAACATCGTCTCATAGGTTCAAAAGTTGGGTGGATTCCTGGGTTGTCAATGGACTACTGTGGTCACCCTTGTCTGATCATTAAGTGCAAAACTTTGTTTCTTGTTTGCAGTATCTCTAGGTTCAGTTATAGGAAAGGCCAGGAAAGGCAACTTTTGACCCCTCAGATATTGTTACCCTCAAGCCTAGTCAGCATAGCCAGTGATGAGGGATGGTGGATGTTTCAGTTCAGTAACATTTGGACAGCTACATGTTGTCCAGTCCTGTATGATTTTCTTTTAATAAAGATTGTGTCACCCTTTCAGTACACCTCTTCATTGACTGAAGCTTGGTGGTTCCTTTTTCCATGCAATATGTATAGCCTTGAAGCAATGTAAAGTGTTCACTGCAGATTACGGCATTTACGATAGGAACACTTCCAAATGGGGAATTTTGTGATGTTAGGCACACCTGATACCCACTGCCCCACCCTGGGATCGTGGTGATTGGAAGCAGTTCATTGGTTGATTGCAATTCAGTGCAAAAGGTAAAATCCAAAAAAGGCTTCATTCTCTGATGTTCCTGACATCAGGTATAAGGGAAGTTGAAATCTGGGTGAAACTTTGCTGGATTTTTCCCCATCACAGTAATACAAATTTCATTTTACTTGATATATTTTTGATATATCTACTTAAAGGGACCAACAAAAAAGCCTTCATATTTAGTGAGGTCATGTTCTTTAAATCACTTTATAGGGCATAAAGTCAATCGTGCCAGAGCTGGATTTTCTAAGTTTGATTGGCATCTGGAAGATTATGAGAGTGTAACATATCAGAGGTGCCTTATACTACTTTTAAAATATTGCCTAGGCACTCTTAGAATGAATGTTTGTGATAATTGAGCTTAAAACAGGTTTTCTGCAATTACAAGCTTTTCTTCTTTGGGTTAAAATACTAATAATTTTAGACTGCTTGTCAAGGAGGCATAGTGGGGAATCAAACTCCCAACCTCTGGCTCTGCAGCCATATCTCTGCACTATCAGATTTCTAGGTCACTGTTCTAAGTTAAATGGTCTGAAACATTTAACAACTAGAGTGTGTCCTTTATGAGTGGCACTCAGGACCTGGTTGCAGATGTGAATGTCACTGAGCTGCTGGGAAACAGTGACCATGCTGCAGTCTCCTTTGTCATGCATGTTGGAGGAAGAGTGTCAAGCAAATCAGACAAAACAACCCTTGATTTCCAAAGGGCGGACTACCCTCAGATGAGGAAACTTGCTAAAAAGAAATTGAAAGGGAAGGTAAAAGAATGTAATCTCTCCAGAGTGCATGGTTCCTGTTTAAAACAACCGTAGTAGGGGCCCAGTGGAAGTGCATACCACAAAGAAAGAAGAGCTCCTCTAAGTACAAGAGGATGCTGACATGGTTAACTAGTAGAGTTAGAGAGGCTCTAAAGGTCAAGGAGAGGTGTTTCCATAAATGGAAATGCTTCCCGAATGAGGAAAATTAAAAGGAACACAAACTCTGGCAAAAGAAATGTAAAAAGATAAGAGAGGCAAATAAAGACTTTGAGGTACGTACCTAGATGTCCTAAGCACATCAGTTCTCGCCTGAATTTGGAAGCTAAGCAATAAAATAGTCAACATTATAATGCCATTGTATAAAATGATAGTTTATTTATTTATTTTTATTTAATTATTGTTGGATTTATACCCCACCCATCTTCCCAAGGGAATTCTGGGCGGCTTCCCGCAATCTGACCAGTGCAGCAGTGGTCAGGGTACAATACAAGATACAATACAAGATACAATAAACGGTGTCAATACACAATACAATAAGACAGACAAACAGTAAATTAAAATAAGCACTGCTAGCACCTTTCACAGGCATAATAGAGTCTATTTTTTATTTTTTATATATATTTTATATTTTTTATATATAATTCTAGTCACTGCATCTCAAAAAAGATATAGTGGTACTGGAAAAGTTGCAGAAGAGAGTGACTAAAATGATTACTGGGCTGGGGGACCTCCCTTATGAGGAAAGGTTAAAACATTTGGGGCTCTTTCATTTGGAAAAAAGGTGCCTGAGGGGGGAATATGATTGAGACGTACAAAATAATGCAGGGCATGAGTAAAGTGGACAGAGGGAAGTTCTTCTCCCTCTCACACAATACCAGAACTAGGGGACATCCACGCAAATTGTGGGTTGGGAGAGTGAGAACAGACAATAGAAAATACTTCTTTACCCATTGTGTTGCTAATCTGTTGAAAACCCTGCCACTGAATGTGGTGATGGCATCTGTCCTGGATGCCTTCAAAAGGGGATTGGACAGATTCCTGGAGGAAAAGCCCATCACAGATTATAAGCCATGATGGGGATGTGCAATTTCTACACTTAAAAAGAGGGTACTTCAAAGGCCAGATGCAGGCGAGTGGTATCAGGAGACACATATCTAGTCTCGTGTGCTCCCAAAGGCATTTGGTGGGACCACTGTGAGATACAGGAAACTGGAGTAGATGGGCCCTTGGCCCGATCCAGCATGGATCTTCTTATGTCCTTATGTTCTACGTGTCTAGTTTGTCACTGTTTTCATTCTATTTCTTTTCTTTTTTTAAGGATATAGTTCAGAACTGAAAATGACAACTCATACTTTCCTTAATATAACTCTTGTCCCACATATGTTAATATGAAACATTATTTGTGTGTGTGTGTGTGTGTGTGTGTGTGTGCATGTGTGTGTTTATAGCTTAATATCACCACCTCATGCAGTAATACTATGCAAGTAGTCTACTGTGGGTCTGGTGTGTTCCATTATTAACAGCACAATTCTAACTACTCTGAAGTAAGACCCAGTTAGTTCAGTGGGGCTTATGCTTAAATGAATGCAGAATTACAATCCAGATGCAAGTCTCTAGAAATCCAGGATTGTTTTGTCATATTAAGTAGCATCTGGTATGTTGTCATCCTTTTCCAATCTAGAAATATTGTATTTCCCTAATAGTGTTTAAGTTTAAGTGGTTGCTCTTTCTGATAATGGCATGCCTGATCTTTTAAAAAAATGTTTAAAAGTCCCCCCCTCCTGTGATGAATGAACATAACCTACATTTGCCCAATATCATAAATTATAACCACATTAATTATAACCACAATTCCACAAAAATGCACATTTTGAAATTCATTGTAATTCTTCATCAGTCTGGGTTGTACAGAAAGTAAGAGATTGAGGAAGAAATTGAGACATCCAAACATTAAATCTGCAGTCAAATTCACTCTCAGGACAGAGATTGCAAAGTGAATGAATTTTATTGGTAGGTCTGCAGGCATCAGGCTACCCCTAACAGTGCATACTAGGACCAAGAAACAGGGGAAGGTCTTTAGTGATCTTAACCTTATGAACTAGTTTATGGATGACCAGTGTGTAATGATCCTGCTTTGCAAGAAGACATGGTCCTCAGCCCTCTTGAGTTGTCTGCATAGTTACCAGTTCCTGCTTATTAGATATCTAGATTGTTTTTTACAATTAGAAAACCTAATGCTGAGAGGAAAAGCTGCCTAGATGCCCTAAGCACATCTGATCTCACCTGATTTCAGAAGCTAAGCAGGGTTGGCGCTGGTCAGTACTTGGATGAGAGACCACCAGGGAATACCAGGTGCTGTAGGCGCCTGGAGTAGGAACTGGCAAGCCACTCCAGTACTCCTGCCAAGAAAACTCCATGGACATGGGGTCACAAAGAGTCGGTCATGACTATAACAACACACCACACACAGACAATGCTGAGAGAAACAGCTTTCATTCCATAAGCATGACTGCTGTGAAGTTAAAGCGCAATAAAATATTTCCAAACTGAATCAGACCTAAGTTGCATTGGCATTTTTGCATAGTGGATAATGAAATGTTTATTTCCTTCCTGGACTTTTCTTCGGTAGAATTGCTAGACTCTTGTCCTCTTTCTATTATATTCATGCCCTCTGTTTTTCAGAGGCGTTTAAAATAGACAGGCATTCATTTATTTCTAGAAGTTAAATGAGGAGTGTTTGCAGCATATACGTACCCTCTGTCACAGCTAGCTGTTTGTCTGAAGAGTATGCAAAATGTACCATACATCATTCATGTGCATGTGGCACTATCCAAAATGTTTATACAGCTGTGACATACATCATCATCATTACTTTGTATCATGTGCTATTTCCTTCAATTGGAATAGATCAATGACTTCCTAGAGTCTACAGGTTTTAACATACAGTATTTAGATTAGTAATTCTTCTTCATTGTCATATTTCCTTTTGGTTCTGATTTTATGCCCCCCCATGACTTTTTACGAGGAGGAGAATTTTAATTCTAAATGGATTGTTCAGTTTATGGATTTTACTTTCCTTCAGATTATATGAGTGATGGATGCATCCCGCTGGTGGATTCTAAGGCTTTAGATAGATTCTGTCCAAACATCAGTGTGCCCATTGATCCTTGTCCATGAACACTTTGACTAGAGTCACCAAGGAAAAAATCTGTTCAAGGCAATATATCCTTAATAACAGATCTTTCAAAGGAGGCTGCGGCTAATGAACAAAACGTTGTGTCTGGCAGTAGCAACTGCTCCCTAGGCTGCTATTTGCAGGCAACAAAATCTATTTGTGTACTTTTGCATATTACTTTGGCACCATCTATCTGGTAGGTGTTTACTTAACTATTCACACCTCTCTGTTTGAAAAACTAAAACGCTGAGGCCAAATGACTTTTTGATGGAAAGTGATCTTTGCTGTCTCGCAATTTTCTAGAACATGATAGTTCTCCTGGTGTAGATAGGTTATGTGCTGCTTTTATGGTGATATCGGTTTCTTGCCCAAGTCCGAAAAGAAAGGATAGCCTATGTAACATGAGTAAGCTTAAATTATCTTGTTATATTATGGAGAATTTGTGGAATTCTGTAAGTTATATTATAGGTTTAAAAGCTTTTCCTTTTTATCACAAAATATTCATTACAATCTGCATTCTTTTCATAATTTTAAATTTCAAAAATGCTGAATGGGTTTACTGTTTTGAGTTAATAGCTGTCTTCCTGAACACTTGCAAATTGGCAGTGTTTTTGCTTCGGTATTGATTGAGTCTTATTAATTTACGTATACAGTACTGTATTGTGAGACAAACCTCTTTCTGGTAGCTGAGGCTGAATTGCTTTCACTTTAGCACCTCTGCCTTTCTGAACAGTATTCTCTGTTCTGAAGTAGCAAGTAAAGATCAAGATACATGGACTTTGTTTTATATTTGCATATGCCAGAGAAAAATGAGCAATTTCTCCTATAGCCCTAGTGATGCACAGCCCCAAACATATAGACTTACTTAAAATACAGATTAGCCCAGAGTAGTGCAATTATAATAGCATCCTGACATGTGGCTGTCAAGGTCATTTTGCTGTGCAACCAGCCAAATGCTGCTCTGTCATAGAAAATTGCTGTCAAACCAGAGAAGCAGAGGATTAAATTTATGCCTTTGACTTCTTGGTAGGCAGAATGTTTTAGTGTTGCCTGAGTTGTTCCTAGTTTCACATCCTCTGTTGTGCTGTCTGCCTGTTGGCAGTAATAGGTGTTGTGACTATCCAGACATCACATCATATTTATATCTCTGGTATTGCGACATTAGTATAATGATGTTTGTTGGAGAAATCTAGTGTACCTGTGCACTTAACCAGCACTTTGATTTCGGAAATATTACTTAGTTATTTTGGTTTTGAACTGTGACTAAACAAGATAAAGATTGCCCCTAGTGCTTTAAAATCTTGTTTTGGTTCTTCTATTCCTAATAATTGGTTTTATCCACATTTAAAGTATCCTGTGGACAGTGGTTTATAGATATGAATTACATTTTTCCATACTTCATACACATGGCTGCTTGGTAGTTTTAGAAATATTAGAGCCATTACTGTGTTGCACTCTGTTTTTCATAATATTGACATTAAAAATATGCATTGGTCTTGTACATTGCTAGTCGCAAATCATTCTGGTAGATTTCAATAACTATAGTGATAAACTGAGTTCCCCCTAGTTTCTCAAAGACTGCCTTCAGTTTCATTGGTGCTGTATCTCATTACATTTGTTAGAAGCAAAGCATCTAAAAATTTTCAGCAAAGGTTTCATGCATACAAGTAAATGCATACTTTCAGTACAGAAAAGAACACATACTTCCCTTTATAGTTACTCTCCCTGCCTTTAGGCGCACTTACTTTTCAGTATTTGAAAGTCTCCTTAATGCACTTCTGATAAATTAATGCTAGCCCATTACTGTACCTCCATTCAAAACGAGAACGTGGGATTTAGTGTCATAATAATAATTTCAATTTAAACATGTATAGTATGAAGCTGCTATTGTATTCCTGTCTCCTTCACCAGCTTCTGATTTCTGAAATCTGATCGTTGCTTCTGCTGGAAGGGGTGTGAGCTTGAGGCAGGGGGAGGGAACAGCCAGTGAGAGAGGAAGAGATGCAGCAAGTGTGAGGCTTGCTGCGTTTAGACAAAGCAGTCTGTGTCTGCAGCAGCCCTCTGAGAGGAACACACGCTTGCCTGGGAAAAGACCAAGGTCTCTCTGCCCTCTTATGGCATGGAAGTAAAATTATCCTGGACAATGGAAGACCCTCGGGCCAACAAAGAGCCGGCTCCTTGCATTCTGGAGACAAATGCAGTCCCTTTGCTCAGGCTTTGTTCAGAAAGGGAGGAGGAAATCTTCTGCGAGTGCTGCATCTCTGGTGCTGCAGTATGCATTAACAAGGCTGGCCGGCTCCCGGGCACTCATTAATGCTGCCTTGCTCAACAGAGGATCTTTTCTGCAGCAGGATTTCTTGCCTCAGATTGTTCCGCTAACCAGCGCTGCATTGTGTGGGCATTCCGAAAAGGAAGGGGCGGGGGCGAGTTTGGCTTGTGTAGAACTTCAGAGAACCACAGGGTTCAAAGGCTGCAACCCTGCTGACTTCCTCAGCATTTGGCAAATGCTCTTTAAAGACGGACATGCTGGGAAGGCTGGGAAAATACTGCGTGACTTGCATGGCAATTCCTCTGAGGACTGCGAGGACGTGGGGTCTGAACTTTTCCTTGTTACATCAAGGACATCTCCAGTTCTGCACAAGAAAAGTAGCAAGTTCCTAGACTCGCCTCCTAAGTGCTGAGGGAAGAAGAGCTACTCCGCAGAGCTTCTACAGGGCCCTTGAGGAATTTATTTCTGAATAACCGGCTGAAAGGAGGTGCCAGGACATATCTAACCCTATGTGAAGCAGAGAACGGGGGAGGGGGCCTATTTGTCTTACTTGTCTTCTTTTCTCTTACACCGAGGAGTTCAAATGCTTTGTTCTGAAAGCTGCTTATCCGAGTGAGGAATGTGAAGGTATTACTTGCCTTTAGTGGAAGAACATGAAGAACTGGTTAACACAGATCAACAAAGGACTGTTAGAAGCAGCTGTGTTGGGTGGGAAGTGAGCTGACCACTTACTTTTTTGGTCCAACTGGATGCTCCAATGTACTTGCTTATTCCAGTCTAAATATTGGCAGTTTTTTCCCAGCCCAGTTCAGACAATACAAGCTGTCAGGATGCTAAGCATCTGGATAGGTGGTGAAATGACAATGGCAGGACTTCTAAGCCTAGGCTTATTGTCACTCCTGGCTCAGCTTCTTGTAATAAAATAACAAAGAAAAGCCCTAACCATGGTTTGCCTGTTTCGGGACTGTTGGGGGATAAAAAGTATAATCTTTATTCTTCTACTCCAGTTTGTGTGTTTGTTTGTTTTTTATTTGTCTTGCATGTCTTCCTTTGGACAGCTGCTCACTAATCTGGCTGCTGCTGCTTTTCTGAACACCCATCGTGTCTGTTTGTCTCTCTCAGCTGCATGAAGATGTATTTTCTCTCTAACTGCTTTGCACCTCCAGTGCTAACAGCCTTCCTTACTGGCCTGTTGTACAAGGTAATGCATCTGACGTTGCATGGATGCAAGCATCTGCTGGGCTGTGTGTATTTGTGAGCTGGCCCTTTCTGTCTCTCATGCCTGTAGCTCTGGCTTGGAATGATGCCTTGGAAAGTTTGCAGCCCCTTCAAATGAAACACGGAGCTGACCACGATTCTTGTGAGGCTTGGGCTGCTTCTGTCTGGCAAGGAACACTTGAGCCAGGAGATCGTGATGCATGTCATTGCTTGATCCCAGGAATGGTTCTGAACACCTTGGATTCAGAGTTTTCATGTGTATAACTGGGAGACCAATTAACGCTCTAGTCTGAGCAGGACAGAAGCTTGATTGCTCTTGGTTTGTGTGCAGAAGAAGAGCTGCCTGTCAGCTAATACTTGCACTCTGGCCCTGCTTTGGCTTCTTTATGCTAATGACTATGATGTGGCAATGCCACCTGTCTTCCTCAGAGTGCCGCTGCTACCGCCTTAATGGGTTTTCCTTTTTCAAGCATCTGCCGATTCCTCTCTCATCAGGTTCGCGGATGCTGGAACAGAGTGTTGGGGAGTGGCTGGAGTCCATCGGCTTACAGCAGTACGAGAGTAAACTGCTTCTCAATGGCTTCGATGATGTCCGCTTCCTGGTAAGTGCTTGTGTAGGAATCTGTTAAAGATTTTCATGTGATATTTAAGATAAATTTTGGAAAAAAATAAATTCAGACTCACACAATAAAGCATACCACAAATAGTTTGTCCAGGAGATTTTATTTGTTTTCTATATTTAGTTCTCAGTTTGTGCAATGCCACTGGATGCAGTTAAGCCAGAGGAGTATGAGGTTGAATTCTTCTGACTCTCTCAGTAAATATATACAGTACACACAAGTTAATGTCCTTTTTAAAGTTTGGTTCTCTTGTGAATTTATAAAAATCCCCACATTATATAGAGGATTTTGAGATGGCTCTTCCATATCAGGTTAGACCTGGAGTTGTGCTGACTCCTGTGAAATAGTAGATTAGACTATCCTGGGGAGATGAATTTTTAACACCAGATAGAAATGACAGAGAGGATAATGTTTGAATTAATTTTATTCACATTATACTGACATCCTTGAACACTGTTCCATAGTTTTGAGCATTTTCTGTAATTAATTTCACATAGTTTAGGTGTTATCTCATCAGAATGATTATGCATAAAATATATCTGGTTACTAGAAAATACTTGGACATTTTTCACCTTAATAATGGGAGTATTCCATGCTAACAATTGCAGAAAAAAATCAGTATTTAATACAGATCATTAGTCTTCCTTTTTAAAGAACTTCTTTGCCACTGTTTCTTGCCTGTATTTAAGAACAGGACATTTTGAAAAGAATGTGCTTTGACCATCCTAGCTAAAAATAACAACAGGAGTAATGTGTTAGCTTTTATATGTTTGTCACCCAGTCTCTTAAAGCACAGCATTTTACAGTCTGTGCTGTTCAGCATTCGTTGTCCTTGTCAGCACATAGATAAATTATGCTCTACCATTCATTGGTACTGAGCAGGAACTGATGTTTATGGGGGTATCTTTGCTGAGTTTGAGTAATAGCCTGCCCAACCGCATTTGATAGGTAGGTTTAGGGACAAAGCAAGTGTTCAGCAGATTGATTTTTCAGTGAGCTATTACACTCCAGTGTGTGAAATGCACATTTGCAGATCCTTTTGCATAGTCGGCTTTTAGTTAGCCTTCATTTTCCTCAAGGTGGATGCAGAGTCTTTTGAATTGCTTAGTAAAGAATTAGGTTCAGTACACCTCTCCCTTCTTTCAGCATACTTTACAGGAAAGTTCACAGTTTCAAGATTGACAAGGTTAGATTTCCCTTGCTAAGCAAATGGAAAACTTGAGTTACACACAAAACAATAAACATGTTTTGAAATGGAGGCAGCACAAATCTAGCCTTTAATCTGCTTTTATTCTAAATATTACAAGGAATAGCTGTCATCTTAAAATACTATTTTAGACCGGTAATGAGGACAAACTGTAAACTCTTCTTGCTGTTTTTCTCCATAGGCTGAAATTCTGTACCTATTTATGCAGGTGTAAAACAAACTGGGATATTGCCAAGCCAGAAGTTCTCTCCACAATGCACTTCTGCCTGGCACATTGTGCAGTGGCCACAATTATATATTCACAATGGAGATCATGCAACCACTTATGCAAATTGAATTGTGTGATTCCCTGGTTCCTCAGTGTAATGTCTGACAAGACAGAATTGTGGAACTATCTACATCTTCTTAGTTGCTTCATGTAAAATAATACTGTGGAGTTACATTAATGAGCTAATGAATGTTGGCAAATTTAAATAGATTTATTTTAATAAAGAGAGCATGCCAAGTTGTTCCCACAGTTAGACCAACAACATGTTTAATTTTGCCAGTTAAAGTGGCACTCTTTTGGCTGGATGTACAAGTCATGTCCATATTTGTCATTTATGTCAAACAGTACTCCCAAGGCATGTGTGCCTCAGCCTTTTCCTTTCTAATACTGCATTTGAAGCAGGAAATAATGTACCTAAGTTTTTCATATATCTTATTGTCCTAACGGTATAGCCAAAGAGTAGGTTTTCAAATTATTTTAGGTCATACTTACATATAACACCTAAGATTTAAATCCAATGTACCTATGGCACTATAAATCCAGCATAATGAAACTTGTTTTCTTCCTTCCCCACTCCATCTCACAGCACTCCAAGCTAATTGAAACCAGTTCCAGGGGGTTTCCTACTTCTCAGGAGTAGGTTTTGGATGCATACTGAGGAGCTAGTGTAGGAAGGGGAGATCACTGTCTTTTGCTTGCATTGGTTTCTCTTGTTTAACCAACAGAAATCCGGGGTTGTATAAGAATGAAAGTCAGGAGTACATTTTGTTGCTTTAGTATACATTGGGAACTATGCACTTATGTGACTGATTTCTAATTAGCCTGTTCTAGTAGTCGAATGAATTTCAGAAATTCTGAACAGGAGCTTTTTTCCTAAGCCCTTTTCATTTCCAGTTACTACCAATACCTTGGACAGCTCCAATGCAGTAACTTGTATACAGGGCCTTTGCTGTACATTGGCCATTACAGGGAAGATGAGTTTCTGTTACACAGATATTTTTCTTTTGGTTTTGTAAGATGTATAAAAGTTACAACTGCTTTTATTTTCAGCAGGAACAACATGATTATGTTTTTACGTATAATCCATGGATATGGGGTCACGAAGAGTTGGTCACGAATGTAACAGCACAACACACAAACACTTTTTTTAAAAGTGATACCTCCTTCATGAATTAAAGCAGCTAATTTTGTGGTAATATCCCCTGTGCAGATTAATATTTGAGTGTGTGAGCTGGCAAATATTGTTGCTATAGTATACATCGGGAACCATGCACTTACAGAACTGATTTCTAATTGGCCTAATCTAGTAGTAGAATGAGATGTACCTGGGAAACAATACATCTCTTGTCAGAATTTTGGTTGTGAGCTGTAGTCAGTTCTCATGTGTATGAATGAAAATTCACTTGATTCTTTTTCCTCTTGTGCAAGAGATTAGATCTCATCATAGCTATTGAGTTGGGATCTGGCAATTGTAAACAACACTGGTATCCCAGGAGGTCCCATGTCTCCTTTTTTGACCAGCAGGTCCAGTTTGTTTGATTGTTTATTTATTAGATTTGTATACCACTTCATCTAGCTACAAGGCTACTCTGGGCATTTGATGGTGTTTACACCAGTGGTAAATGATGCCCATCCAGATTGGTAAGCCCAGGTGATCAAGAGGGAAGACAGTATAAGTCAAATGTTGATGGAACTAACTATTAGTGGCCAGAATCCTGTTGATTATTTATGGAAACCTAAACAAAATTGCTTATGTCACAATAGCTAATTGTAGCTAATTAATAAGATATAGGTGCTCTCCTGGTCACTTGTTCATGATTTAATCGGTGTGCCAATAGGAATGTAATTAGAACCCTGTTGATGAGTGGTAGTATGCAGCAATAACTTACATGCTCTAATTTATGCACACATAGGCTACTAATAGGATCCTGGCCAATGATTTTGTTTCTTTTCTGCTCTTCTCAGAGACACTGCAGTAAAGTTCCTTAATATGTAATATCTACCCAAACTGAAGAATATTTTCTTGGTTCAGTAAGCTTTCCCACGTTTACTTAATTATTTGATGGGAAAAATCATGCCCTCTACTTCTTTTTCTGGTTGTCAGATGCAGAAGCAGTGCCATGCTTACACAGTTGGTTGGACTTCACTGATTTACATCATTGCACTAGTATTAGTAGGAGGAACATGATGGTATATATTCAAATAAAATGTGTAAACGTTTTAGACCAGTACTACAGAAATATTTAGCATCTAAAATAATAAACCTATGTGAAGATATGTTTTGGACTTTATAAGAAAAGTGGGGAAATGGACTTTAATCACCACAACACCCTTAAGCAGATGGAAGGTGGGAAGAAATTATTAGAACCTTCCAAAGACTTTCTAAGCCAGATGGTCTATTAACGCCTTGAGGAGATGTTCCATATTTCTTCATCCTGTGGTCTGTTAGTTCAAAGCACCTTTGAAATCACAATAAGTACAGTCCTGGATTATTTAAAGATCCTGTCTTTGTTTATTCTTGACTATTGTTGCCTTGGCTTCTCTCCTTGCCAAGTCAAGACAGATGAACCACAATTACCTGATGGCTGTGTAGTATATAGAGTGAAGGGGAAAGTGTGGCCTTTTGTCTCATGTCTTGGTCTGGTTGCAAGGAGGGAACTGGGGTAAATCCATCCAAATGAAGGTTTTTGTGTGGCTTACAAGGACACTTATCACAAACTTGCTCTTATTTCTAGGTTAGAGTAATCTCTCATGTTCTGGGGATTTCTGGTTCAGATCTTGTGATCTATACCCACCTGTTTATGACTTTGAAATTTTCTTTATTTTTTGACAATATCCCTTTTTGTTCCCTTTATTTCCTTCCCATGGTTTCTTTCTATAAACGTCATATATTGTGCAAGACTGGTTTGCATGGTAAATGAGAGGCTGGTGAATTAGTTTTATCCAGTCCTTTCCGCTGGGTCACTTTACAGTTTGGGAATCATGTTTTGGTTCCCGCCTCCCTTTTAATACAGTGATGTCAATGTATGGAAAGACAGTGTTGGGCAGCTTGAACACTGTGCCTGTCTTAAGCTGTTTCTGATTAGGGTCTCTAGACAGACCATGGAATGTCACAGGGTGGCAGAACATGCTCACGGGTAGCACCACAACCTACAATATCAACTGATCTTGATAATACCATTGTAGCTTGAAAAATCAGCCTAATGAGTGGTATATGGAAGAAAGTTTAGGATGCTGATGTCGTGCTAGTAAAGTCCTAACTGTTTGCTTGAGAAAAAAAAGCAGTGTAGGATAGAAACACTCTTTTCATAAAATGTTTTAAGCTCTTTTTACCTCAAGGATCAAACATGCAGTTTGTTCTTATGTTTTGGTTGGGAAAATAGCACAGTAGATGAATTGCTTGGGAATGACATTTTGATGAAGAATTGGTTGTACCTAGTTGTCCTCTTGAGAAATGAAAATGAACTGCATTTGTCGAATACCTAATAAGGCCAAAAAGCTTGATAAGATACAGTAATGCCCCACCTATCGCAGGGTTTAGGGACCCGATCTGACCTGCGATAATGGAAAATCCAGGATATGCAGATGTTGGGTTGGGTCGGGACGGGGGAGGCCTATCCTGGGCCTCCTACACTTACCTGAGGCCTGGCTCTGCCCCGAACGGGCCTCCAATGGGCTTCTGTCGGAGGCCCCAGAAGTGGTTTCTGACAAACTGGGAAGTCTCAAATGATATACCGGGACCGCGGTATATGAAACACAAATTGGCAGGGGACAACTGTACCATGAATTCTCTTTTCTTGACTGGAGGAAGAGTTTGTCTTCCTTTAGAACTCTTTTCAAAATACTGTACCATATTTAAAACTTTCTTCTATTCCAGCTTTCTTAAGTTGACACATCTGTATGTGTTTTCTAGGAAATAGGCTATTTTTAGCAGCATATGGAAACATCACCATGCTTTTAGAGCTTCTGTTTTATCATTAGATTATCCTACAGAACAGATTTATTGATCTCTGTATAACAAAATAGCAGCTTTTTTCCTTCTCATATCCCCCTTGACAAAGTAATTGGTCATATTGGTGCACTGTAGCCAGAATTAACAACTGAATTTATGCCCTACCCTACTGTTAACATTGATTTGTAGTTGTTGCATACATAATCAATGGCAGTGTATGGTCGCTATTATCACATGCCCATTGTAGTTTCTAAGTAAGAGAAGACGGGGAACAGTAAAAATGTTTTAGAGTAGGCTCTACCACATGACAGGTATGTGTATTCTTGTTCTTTTGTGAAGTTACTTCCAACCCTAAAGTAAACCCATACCTTATAGGCAGACATTTCCTATGATCCAAGCTGTTATGCTGTTTTTGGAGACCATGGGAGCAAATGAGGTCAAGATCAGATCTTTCCCAGTCTCCTGTTTCTTACTCTTACCTCACAATCAAGATAATCTGATTATCACAGCAGAATAAATATGGCGATATCCATTTAGAAGTTGCGAAGTACTGAATTTGTACACAAGTTTCAGAATATCACATGGATGAATGTAACATGCCCTTAATTACATTGTTGATTCAAACTTGTCTGTAAGCAAATTAGATTATATTTCTCAGTGCAGCCACAGAAATATTCTTCCTAAATGGAGTATCTAGGTATGTTCCTGAACTTACTTCAGTAACAAGGGGATCTAAGGCTTTAATTTCTCACCAGTCCAACTTTCCAGTTTCCTTTTTGTATTTTTCTATTATGTAGTATTTCTACTGAGACTAGATTCTCAAATATCTGAATAATTTTTTAGATTTTGAGTTGCATAAATAAAAGAAAAAGAAATTGTGTTTTCCAGTATTTCTTATTTTTAGTCCTTTGTTACTTTAATTTTTTTAGCATATTTGCTCCTTTAGATGTGTGTTTCATTGCATTATTTATTGCACTACTTATTGCTGAACTTTCTCTTTCTATATGAAGTGCAATTCCAATTAATATTGGTTAGCTGTCGTCATTTCCCCCCAAATGATAGCTAATAGTTAGAAAGATATGCATACATCTGATTGGTTTCAATTTCAAGTCAGGAGTTCCTGTAGACAGGGAAGTTGGGAGGTCTTCATGTGGCATTTTCCATCTTGCTGTAGCCCCACCACCACTTGGTCAAGGTAGAGGAACATAGGACAGGGTCTTTTATGTTGCACGAGACCTCAGAAGGAACGTTAGAACAGCAACATCTCTGTTTAATTTCAGGTGGGCAGTAAAATACTTTCATTCTATATGATTTCAAATATTAATGTGGGATTATAATATTAAGACTTTGAACCCATTCTTTAGTTTTAAATAGTGCTGTTCTTCCTTAGCTTATTATTCAGTTTGGCTTTAACATTTTGGAGGAGTTATTTTCCTTCTTAGGGCTGAGAGCCAGCTTCTAAATATTGTCATAAATAAGATAACTTTTAGAGATTACAGTTGTTTCTCCAGATAGATTTTGAAGAAACAAAACTAGGATCAAAAGTATGTCTCCTGTATAATTTATTTATTACAGTTAATCATTCATGTAATATATTAATTTAATATTATACACTGAAATATTTGTTTATCGCTTTTCTGCTTTACCAGGATAGTCAAAATGAGATATAGGCAGTTAAGATGTGAATTAAAAAAAATATTCCTTTTGCTATAGCTCAGGAATGTCTAAATAATACAAATTATTTTTAAAGCCTTAGGTGCAACTCGACAGTCAAATTATTCCAGTCTGGATCCTGCTGGATTGTGCTTAACAGGGATCACTTTGAATTACATCCATTCGAGGGAATAATTGCATCCATACACAAGCATTGACTATACCACACCTAAAGTGATTCTAATTGGCCCTTCCTTACTTCCAAAGAAAAATTAAAAATAATATGCTCCTTCTCCCCCACCCCAATTCTCCTCCTCGTTCCCTTTTATTTCTTTCGTTTAAAGGGCTTTGTGATCATGGGAAACTGAAAGCTGTAGTTTCTTCCATGGATACAGGAGCCATTGCCAATTGGGTTTGCTGTCCCAGTAAAGGAAATCATTGTGAATTTAAAGCTGATCCTTTCTGACTTAATTGAGCATGGGGTGGGGGGAGGCATTGTCAATGTTTGTGTTAATTCCCAGGCTGTCACTTGGATCAAATGGGGCTTTGCCATAGGACACCAACATTTACAGGTCACCAGAACCTAGAGATGAATCTGCTAGTGAATCTTTGGAAAGTAAATGATGACACCTCTCAGCCCCATTCACTTTTCTTTTCTTTTTCTCCTAACAAATGTTATGTTTTGGGAGCACACAGTACATCTGAGAGCTAAGTGGATCAGGGATGGTGCCACTTGCCCCAGGTGCACATTATGGCTCTGCTAACCCTGCACATTCCCATTGGAATCATGCCGCATATGTACTAAAAGCCAGATAGGCTTCTGTCATCTTTGGCTTCTTAGGAGGCAGTCTCAACTGTATCACATCACATGCCCATGCTTTTGTATTTTCTGAATCTGTTGTTGAACATCTATTGAAAATATTTCCCCCACTGGAGGTCTGTATGTGTAGTTCTTGGGAGAAATAAAATGTTTCCTATGTGAGTACTTTTGTTTTGTAATGGGGTAGCCAGTACGATATGCATTTTTATTTGCAGTGATATGAAAAATTAAGGAATGAACAAGAAGATGGATGATTGTTGTAATTCACTTTAATAAAATGGTAAAGCAGGCACGCTGATTCATATCTTCTATCAGCTGTAGGTACAGCTGATTGCCTTAGGCAACTTGGACTCAGGTTTCCAATTGTAAACTAAAGGCTTTCTTCAAAAGCCACTGCAAGGAAAATATTTAGAAATTCTGAATCAGATTGTGTAATACTGTAGCAGCTGCAGAGTTCTGTAATTATAAAAAACATCTGTTCTCTAGAAGCATTGTGGTGGGTTGTTTGTCTAGGTGAAATGCTGCTCCTAAGTTTCTCAAATATCAAAGTAATGTTTTTGATACATTAGAGTAAATTTGACCATGTATCAAAATGGTCAACTTTTTTAAAAAAAATCTTCATATCACTTTCCATATGTACTTTGTTATTGGAAAGCCATCAAAAAGAGGCCATAGGGTCAGGGCTAAATATGATGAACTACATTTAATTTCTTATATTATCAATTCCATTTTTGTTTGCTTGTTATCCAACTCAGTCTTTCACAAGATGGTAAGCTAAATAGCCTAACCCTATTTTACAAGGTTATTGTGAACATAAAGTGGGCACAGGGAGAACCAAGTATACTGACTTAAGTTCTTTGCAAGAAAGACATGATATATAACAAAAGCCTTGTATCTGCAGAGAATGAGTAGGAATCAACCCTCACCCCATCCCTGAAACAGTACTTGTGGCCATGGATACTGAGAGTTGAGGGGAGGGCAAGAGGAAGAGGAAGTGCATGCTGCATGCTGGGTTACAGTAAGAACAACTACAGACAGTGAGGGGTGGGGGAAGCCTGGTGGAGGAGGTACATGTGCATACACATTGAGGGTGTGCAGCAGCAGCAGTGAACAGCCGAAATCATGAATACTGGTTCCATGGATATGGAGATCCAATTGTAAGGCCAATGTTGGTGACTGTACTGAATAATGATGATGACTCTTTTCATCAACTGAAATTTAAGGCACTATTCTCACAACAATCCATTTGAAATAAAATTAAGCAAAGTGTTCTGCTTATATACCGCCCCATACCACTTCTAGTCTCTGGACAGTTTACAGTTTTTTATTATAGTATGCAGGCTACACATTGCCCCCCCCAGCAAGCTCGGTACTCAATTTACTGACCTCGGAAGGATGGAAGGCTGAGTCAACCATGAGCCTGCTACCTGGGATTGAACCCCAGGTTGTGAGCACAGTTTTACATGCAGTACAGGCATTTAACCACTGTGCCATGAGGCGCCTTCCTAAAAGTAGGATTTTTAATTCCGTTCAAGTAAAGTATACTGAGTACATTAACTCGAGTGGCCATGTCCTTTATTTGTCTTGAAACTGCTGTAACATAAATTTCCTTGGGAAGTATAAATGCACATACAAATGTCCTAGTCCTATTTAATAAGTTGCTCTTAGGAGAGTTATTTAAGAAGTAAAAGCTTAAGGTTGATTTTTTCCTATGTCTGCCTCCTTCACATGGGAAGTCATTTTTCTCCAGAAATAGAAGTTGGACTGCTACTGATTTATTTATCAGCGGCGCTAGCTGTATTTCCTAGATGATATGTTTTTTCTCTTTCTGTCTTGATAGGTGATTGACCAGTATTGTACAATGTGTTCACTGAGTTGTCCTTTGCTTTTCAAATTGAATGACAGTCTGAAGTGAGAGATAGCTCTGCTTTAAAAAATGGGTGACCTACATGGCATGCAATCCTGGCCTGGGGCAAATATACAGCATTGAACTTTTGCTCATCTATGGGCAACTAGCTATTCAAAAAGGATTGGCACACAATATTCAGTATGTTTCTAATTAAATCCTGATTAGTTATTAATCTCCTGGGGAGGGTTGAGATACTGCCAGTTGAACTTTCAGAGACTATCAGGGCACCACATTAATGTCTATCCTAGACAAAATAAGGGAATACACATATATTTCTTAAAAGTGTTCCCAGCGTATTCCAAATCTATTCTCCAGAGAATGCAGTCTGACAAATTGGCAGAAACTGCAAGATGACTTTTTTATACAAATCAGCATAGCACAGAAGAATCAGTATGGGTGTTCATATTAACAACATCTCTGCATTTACAAAACTTTCTAAAGAGTGTCATTGAGCATGATGGATGGCCAGACTGATGGGGTTTAACTAGATTTTCAAAAGCCTTCCGCAAGTTATCTCATTGAAATCTCCTTTTAAAAGTTGTAATGGTTTGCAATGGAGTATCCATCCACCTATGCATGTGGTTTAGCTGATGATTAAGACACAAAATGCATGCTATGGCTAAATCAGTGATGGCCAAACTTTGCCCCT
>JAHTLZ010000129.1:58143255-58174407 GCA_023846285.1 Phrynocephalus versicolor
GGGGTGTGTAGGTGTGCTCCATGTGGTGACTGGAGTGGGGTGCAGCAGTAGATGGTGCAGTCGTGGTCTTGTTATTGGATGGTGGTTTCGTTTCATCTGTGGGAAGGGTATATATATATATATATATCAGATGACCCCCTACGTTTCCAACCCAAAATTACAGTTTTGCAACAGCACCATTCTCTCTTTGGCTTACGTTTGTGTATAAGATAGCCCTCAATTTTTAGACTACCTATTTTAGACAAAAATACAGCCTTATACAGGGGAAAAAACTGTAATTGTCCTAAGCTGAGCCAAGTAAACATTGGTATTGCCACACCAAGTCATAACATTATGAGATGTGAAATATTAAACTTATAAATTGGTTGTCAGAGTGGGGCAACTGGATGTTGGAGTAACGGGGAAGCGCTTTGAAGAATACACGCGCACACACACACAGAGAGAGAGAGAGAGAGAGAGATGTCCGTACCAGTGGAGCCTCTCCCCCTGTCTACTGAGGTCTCCTTTTATTAACTCTTCTAACATAGCTGATTAATATAACTGATTACATTATTTCTTTGTGGTGCAGGAAGAAATTCCCCAATTATAGTTAAAGAGGCATTACATAGGAAGGCTAAACTAGTATGCATTTCTACGTGTATAAGTATAACTATGTGTCTGACTCTTAATTGGTAAGCTTTAGCTTAGTGAAGAGATATTGCTCTAATTGGCAAACTTAACTGAGTAATAAGAGAAAAAAATGGGTATTGCTTTTATTGGCAAGCTTAACTAAATAATAAGAGAAGCAAAAGGGTGGAGAAGGGAGGGCTGCTGTGCTGACATGATCTGTCTGCTGTTGCAGACAAACATGGACCTTTGCCATCAGGAAGCTGTTGCCTCTCTGTAATGACTCCAGTTATGTCAAGCTCAGGAGCCCTGTTCCCACAATTGGTAGCAGTTTTCTGCAGCAGTTTACACTCTTTAAGGTACAGTATTCATAAAGAGTAGGATTCTGGCCACTGATTTTAAGGCACTGAGTTGAAAAAGTGTGCTTTTGTGTTTTGTGTTGTGGCTGGTATATTAAATACCTGACATCCATGCTGGTAAACAGAGCAGTAATCCTTAACTCGAGTAAAAACACTTCTTAAATGTACAATACTTCTACAGTAACAGAAATATATTCTACATTAAATTCACCCTAATCCTTAACCTTCCTCCTGTTACACTGCAGTCAAGCAAATGAGTTAATGCTGTTAATATAACTGTCTTCAAATACACTGAGAAGTTCTTGGTAGTTCTAGTGTTGGCATCGATAATGTCATACTCCTTTAAACTTGCATGAAATTCGCTAACATGCAGTGTGTATATTTGACTTTAATTGAACAATTATGACAAACATTTTCTGAACAAGGCTACATACATAACAGCATTTTTAAAAAGGTATTTAGCTGCTGAAAATAGAATATCAGACTAGGCCAGTTGTGGCAAACCTTTGGCACTCCAGATGTTTTGGACCACAACACCCACGGTCCTTTGACATTGGCAATACAAGCACAAAATCTGAGAGTTGTGGTCAAAAACATCTGGAGTGATGAAGTTTGGCCTCCATTAGATAGGCTATACCTAATCAAATCTCTGTGTCCTTCAGTTCATGTTCTGACTTTAAAAATCCAAGTAAAAACCTTTCAGATGCTTCTCATCCCCCCCCTTGCATTATTTAGCAGTCTGTGTAAAGTCCTGGAAATGACCCTACCACTTAATTGAGAAAGGCTATTGTATTTAATAAAATGTGGGTGAAGTTTATTTCCCTAAAGTTTTTGAAAGGAAAAAAAATCAGTTGGACATCAAAGATAATAGGCATCCAGAAACTGAATGGCAGAGATTCTTGTTAGGGAAGCATGTTCCATCTCACCATTACAAACAGGTAGTGATGGTGTCAGTGAGTCACACTAGCTATATTTGTGGACTTGGACTGTGGGGTGTTGATATCAAGGAATAGTTTTCAGGTTTCAAAGAATGTGATTGTATTCAAGCAGAAGTGCCACAACTCCCTTAGACTGAATTACAGTAATGTCTTTTCAAAGGTCTTTAAGATAGCAGGCATCCAGTTGGAGCAGCTCATTAATATTTTGTACCACTTCAGTTCATATGTTTTCATCAAGAGATGTCCTGCCAGGATTTGTCTTTCTCCAATCCATCTTGTTTTCTTGTACGGAAAGACCACCTGGCAAAGATTTCCCACTGTTTTATAATGTACATTTCACCTCAGAAGCAATTAAATAAAAAGGCTTGTTCTTTTCCTGTGAATTTTCTACCTGTGTGCTCTGTTGTGTCTGCTTATCAGAAAAACCAAAATCGTCTTTACCATTTGGTCCTACAGAGCCAGCTGGATTCTGGAAAGTAGAGTGGAATTCTTATAAGCAGCTTTAGGAAGGTACACAAATTTTAAAGTTTGAAGCAGGGGCTTATTTCAACAAAGAGGGCAAATGTTTCACTTGGTAGTCACAGTTCATCAGGGTCAGTCATTTTATGTCTATATTGATCTGCCAAGCATTATGTGATGCACATTAAGTTTCTTTTATAATGATGATTTAATACATAAGTGAGGGATAGGGGAAAGAAACTGTAAAGTACACTATGTATTTAATGTAAAATATGTAAATACAGCACTGAGAGGCCAAGAGGAACAGAACTGAAAATCTTTCCTTAACTTTTGTAATGCTGAAAATAAAGCATTGTTGTTTTCTCCTATAATCTATCCTTTTTGCAGCCTTTGCCACTAAAATGCTTATGTATGGGTCAAAGTTACAGTGGAGTAAGTGTTAAGTGGAGATCCTGAAGCTAATGCTGCTGTTAGAAAAAGCACTTATTTTTGCCGAAGGACATGTATAAAACTGTCCTTGTCTACCCTTATCCTAAGCATACTGGATGACAATAAGACTTGCTGATGTTATTTGCAAATTGTATGCTGAGTTTTGTAATGCTGGTATGCTGTAAAAAATTTAATCTGTTAAACTATTATTAGAACATAAGAACAGCCTTGCTGGAACAGGCCCCAGCTCATCCAGTCCAGCATCCTGTCTCACAGAGCGGCTCACCATTTGCTTCAGGGTATTCCCAAGCAGATGTCTTCACCTGCTTATTTTCCTGAAAATGCCATTGAGAGAAATCCTGCCTATCTCTCCAACCCAGAGGTTGTCCTTAAGCATCCATAATGATAGCCATTGATACTCTTGTTCTCCATGAACTTGTCCAATCCTTTCTTAAAGCTGTCAAGGCTGACAGCTGTCACTACTGCTTCTGGCAGGGAGTTCCACAGACCAGTAATCCTCTGGGTGAAAAAGTATTTTCTCTTATTTATTTGAGATCTAGCACCCAAAAGTTTCATGGAGTGCCCCTTAGTTCTAGTGTTGATCGATAGGGAAAACAGTTTTTCCTTATCTACTTTATCCACATCCTGTTAGGCCGTCGTCGTTCAAGAGTGAAGAGGACCAGCCTTTGCAGCCTCAGATGGTAAGGAAGGTGTTCCAATCCCAGGAAGATGTTCCAATCATTATGTGAGAATTTTATATTGGCCTTGCTACTCATGAGATTCATGATGTTTTATATAGTGGGCAAAATGCTAGAGTTCTGAGCTAAAACTACAGGGGAATAAAACTCCCTAAACCATTCAGTGGAATGCAGGCAGAAAACAATCTAAATGTGTTTCATTGATTAATTGGAAGTGGAGATAATGCATGGAATTGGCCAGAGAAATAACACAATATTCCACTTTAAATACTCTACCTATTTTATTATCACTACTAGTCCTCTAGGCTCTGGTGTCAGATGCTCATTCCTGTTGCATTGCAAACTAGTGAACCATAGATGTCCTGGAAATAACTTTATGTTGAAAAATCTTGATAGCAACACATGAGTAGACAAAGTAATATTTCCTTGCCTTAGTTCTGAGGAAAACATTTGTTTCTTTTTCCATATGCTTGAGAAAGGCAAAAGTAGTGTAATTGTGGCTACATGTTCAAACTGTAAATCGGTCTGTGGAACATATTGGAAAGATAAAAGACCTGCTCCTATTTGGTTAAAAAGGAGGCAGCTAACTCATATTGTCTGGTCCAAATGGGTCTTGTCCTGTACTCTGCCTTAGCTTATGCATGGGTATGTACTAGGCCTGGATGTGTAACAGCTTTGTGGTGGTCTTTTGTTGCTTGTTGCTGTTGTTAATTGTTGTTATGGTGACCTTCTGAATAAGTGTCTCCAAAATTTTCAGTCTTGTAACCGCCCTGCTCAGTTCTTGTAAACTCAAAATTATGCCTTATGGAGTCAATCTTCTTCTGCCTTCAACATTTCCTAACATTATTGTCTAGGACAGAGATAAGCAATGAGGACAGGGATAAGTTTGCGGATGACACAAAACTTTTCCGTCTGGTAAAAACCAGAGAAGATTGTGAAGAGCTCCAGAAGGATCTCTCCAAACTGGGGGAATGGGCTGCGAAATGGGAAATGTGTTTCAATGTAGCAAAATGTAAAGTAATGCATATTGGGGCGAAAAATCAAAACTTTATCTATCAACTCATGGACTCTGAGCTATCCGTGAGGGATCAGGAAAGAGATCTTGGTGTGTTGGTGGACAGCTCAATGAAGGTGTCTACCCAGTGTATGGCAGCGGTGAAGAAGGCCAATTCCATGCTAGGGATTATCAAAAGGGGGATTGAAAATAAAACAGCCAACATTATAATGCCATTGTACAAAGCGATAGTAAGGCCGCACCTGGAGTATTGTGTACAGTACTGAAGGGCCTCATGGTGCAGTGTTTAAATGCCTGTACTGCAGGTAAAACTGTGCTCACGACCTGGGTTCAATCCCTGGTAGCAGGCTCAAGGTTCACTCAGCCTTCCATCCTTCCGAGGTCGGTAAAATGAGTACCCAGCTTGCTGGGGGGGGGGGACAATGTGTAACCTGCACATTGTAATTAAAAAATTGTAAACCGCCCAGAGACTACTTGTAGTGGTATGGGGCAGTATATAAGCAGAACACTTTGCTTTGCTTTTTGCTTTAATTTTGGTCATTGCATCTCAAAAGACATAGTGGAACTGGAAAAGGTGCAGAAGAGAGCGACTAAAATGATTGCTGGGCTGGGGGACCTCCCTTATGAGGAAAGGCTAAAACATTTGGGGCTCTTTAGTCTGGAAAAAGGTGCCTGAGGGGAGATATGATTGAGATGTACAAAATAATGCAGGGCATGAGTCAAGTGGATAGAGGGACACTCTTCTCCCTGTCTCAAAATACCAAAACTAGGGGACATCCACTCAAACTGTGGGTTGGGAGAGTGAGAACAGACAAAAGAAAATAATTTTTTGCCCAGTGTGTTGTTAGTCTGTGGAACTCCCTGCCACAAGATGTGGTGATGGCATCTTGCCTGAATGCCTTCCAAAGGGGATTGGACAGATTACTGGAGGAGAAGTCCGTCACAGGTTACAAACCATGATGGAGATGTGTAATCTCCAGGCTTAAAACCAGGGTACTTCAAGGGCCCGATGCAGGGGAATGGTAACAGCAGACAGATATCTAGTCTCATGCGCTCCCAGAGGCATTTGGTGGGGCCACTGTGAGATACAGGAAGCTGGACTAGATGGGCCTTTGGTCTGATCCAGCATGGCTCTTCTTATGTTCTTATGTCTTTTCCAGTGCATCCTGTTTTTCCATATGCCGAAACTACTACATTTTTTTCATCCAGAGAACATTCAGGCTTGATTTAATGTTGGACCTACTTTCTGGTGGTCCATGGTATCTCCAACATATTTCAGATAGTATACCTGTCCAGATAGTACACCTATTTACATCCATGAATAGTAATTAGAAATACAAGCATGGCGATGATCTGGATGTCCAGTGACACATCCCTACATTTTATCAAGGTATACAAAATATTTTACAATTTTAATTTCTTTATTGTCAGCATTAAAGTTACATAATTCTTTTGTAGCCATGATTTTGACTTCCCAATGTTCAGCTGCAGTGCTTCCTTTGCACTTTCTTATCCGTTCCATCATCTTATCCGTTCCATCAGAAGTCTTTTTGAGTCATCCCTGCTTTCTGCCTGTGTCAGGGCATCATCTTCATATCCTAAATTATTAATGCTTCTACCATCTTTCACTTCTCTTTCATCTTAATCTAATCCAACTTTCCATATGATGCATTCTGCATCCAGACTGTACCAACAGAGATGTAAAATACACCCTGGACAGATACCTTTGCCTCTGAGAAACCATTATATGTGTCTATATTCTGCCCTAGCTATTGTTTCTTGTACGTAATACAAGCTACATATCAGAACAGTCAAGTGTTGGGGCACACCCATTTCTTTCAGAATAACTGGTTGCTTTTCCTGATGCACACAATCCAAGGTTTTGCTGTAGTCTATGAAAGACAGACCGATCCATCATCTCAAAAATTTGGTGCCCTTTTGTATTCTGATTTGATCTCATATGCCTTTTGCTTTCTTGAATCCAGATGGAATGCTAAGTATTTCTCACTTTATATAGAGGAAAATCTGTGTGCAATACCTTTATCGGTGCTTTGGTTGTGTGGCAAAATAATGCAAAGATCATATAGCTATTGTACTCTTTGGCATCTCATCTGATTGTAATTGAAATACATATTGAACATTTACAGTCTGTGGGCCATTATTTTGTTTTCTATATTTGTTAATACATTCTTGTTAGGATTTTGACAGATGCAGTCTCTGGATCTTGGAATATTTCTGTCTATATTCTGTAATTCCTTTTCAAAGCAGCTTTCACTCCAATGTGTATTTAGAGAAATCATCCTTGCATCTCTTTTGCATAGTTTTCCAGTGTGTTTTCCATCTTCTCTATATTTTCCCTGTATATACTGTTGGTCTTTCAACATTCCTAGTCTAGGTTTACATTTCCTTTTTGATTTCATGAATCTTCTTGAATAGATCATGTGTGTTTCCTCTTTTCCTGTTCTCTTCTATTTCATTATTAGAATTCTCTTTGTCTCTAAAAAAATGAAAAGCAGCATGCAGTACTATGCAAAATTCCTAAATTGCAATGAACAAGAAAAATATGGAATCTATATTCCATGCTGTGTTGTTTGTGATCATAGCAAGTGTATGCTGGTTTATTTCGCAGAGTGCCACTACTGCTGTCATTCTGTGTCTTTAAAAATTGATCTGCCTAACACATTCAGCAGACAGCAAATTTACTCTCCAATAGCCGCCAATATTTTATTACTATGTTTATAGCAAGCTGTCTTTACAAAGGTTGATTTGTCCCATGCAGTCTCTCACAATTGATAGCGGTGCAATGGGAAGAGACTCAGAGGAATGATAACTGATGAATTCTTCCTTCTGCCCCTTCATTTGCTATTGCTTATATGTGTTGACAGCTGATATAACATAGGAATTTCTTACTGTATGACACTTCTAAAATTATTTCTATGCCACCTTTTGGTCCCAAAGGGTCTTCAAGGCAATTGACAATAATTAAAACAACAACAACCATAATACACTATGCTAAAACCCAAACAGAAACCTGCAGTTAGCATATATTAAATGTCTGGCAGAATAAAATCATTTTAACTGCCTGTGTGGAAATAATCAGGAGTCAATTTACATCTCCCAAGGGAGAGATTTTAGAACCAGCGCAATGCCATCAAAAAGGTCAAATCTCTTGTTACCTCTCTTGGTGGAAGAATATGAGCTGAGACTCAAGAGGTGATAATAATTGACCTGCAGGTTTATGTGAGATGAGAAGCTCTGGCATATATTCTGATTCCCAAGTTATCTACTGAATGCTTACTGTAATACCAGTAATTTATCCACTTGTATTTATTTTCCTTCAACATGCCATATATAGAACTGCATATGTAGAAGGCCTGTTAGTGCATTTCCTAGAAACTGCTTGTTACAAAAAAGTACTTTATTTTGAATGTTACCTTTGTACTTTAAAGAGGCAAAGGGAAAGTCATACAAGGTAGCTGCCTTTTTCTGAAAAGCTTGTACAAAATAATTACATGTCAGTTACCTTGAACATGGTTTTGCATTTTCCTCTTTCCATTCTCATATAGAGGCACATCGCTCTGCATGAGAAGTCTATCTGATATGTTCATCTGTCTATCGGAAATCAATTTTAGCATTTAATAACAAAAAATGTATGTATAGAGAAAAGCAGGAGGTCCGTGTTAGCCCTGTCCTTTCTTTAATAAAATACTATATAGTAGGCTATTGAACATTGTCACCATTAGTATTGTGTACTCATTCATTCTTCTAAACTTAATATGTGGGGATAATGAGCTTTCCAATGTGTAATGAAGAAAATCACTTTTCTGGAAATAGGTGGTTGTTTCCATCTTGATGGAGAAGCATGATAAATTACTGTGATATTGACCTTCCCTGGATTGCTGGTGTGCTTTAAAATAAATCCAATTTTCTCTCTTTGGCCCTCAAGGGAGTTCAGACAAAGAGGAGTTTTCACTGAATGCAGTGCAATACATTAGCAAGAAAAGGGCAGGCAACTGAAGCTTCATCTGGAGATATTGGATTGTTGCACTGTTGATCAAAGGGATGACTGATGAAAGCAAGCATCTATGAAGTGGGAAGGTTAAGTAAATCAAGGGGCTAAAATGCATTGCTTGGAAAAAGTTGCCCAGTGATAAAAGTAGACTCTAGAACACATAAGGCTGTGGCTTCTTCAGTGAAGCCAACTGAGGCATGGAGGTCAATCTGGATTGTGAAGAAGGCTTAGGACAAGACTGTTATCCACAACACTGACATGGATGTATAACTGTCAAATACATATGGGTGTAGATCTGGCAAAGAATTTTGAGCAAAGAACTGCTAGACATTGCAATCTCCACTGATGTAAGAGAAGTAAAGTTGTATTGCTGATCATCACATTGTGTCCACCTGGCTGCATCAGTGGAAGATATGACACAGCAAATCCTTCTCTGTTGACTTCTCCTTGGACTAATTGCTGTTTGACACTGGTTCTTACATAACCGTCCCATACAGGAATCATTCTGTTTATGCAATTTCTTTATGCAATAAGTATGAAAAAACTGATAGTTGAATCTCCTTATTTTTAATCCTTTCTTCTTTTGTTTCATTTCTCTTGTATTGTAATAGAACATCTTGATATATATTTAGTACATTAAAATATGTCACAGATGCTAGCCTGAAGGTGCCTGAGACATCTGCGCTTCTTTAGGTTTGCCTACAATGAAGACTGCATAAACAAGTATCTAAGAATAAATATAGATTTTTATGAGTTAGCCAGTAACTGTGAATGTTGGATCTAACACTTCCCATACTGTTGCCCATTCTCAAAACACGGTTGAAAATTAAGCTGTGATAAATTGAATGATTCTTTATTAATGTAACCGATATTCTGTGCCAAGGCAATTTGAATCACTGTATATTTTATGGAAATGTCACTGTTTGCTTAATTCTACTGCGTTTTAGTGAAGACTAATCCTTTCCGCTAGAAATATAGCTTCTCCCCGCTTCTCCAGCTTTGTTGTGCGTTTCCATATATTTGCAGGTCTTGCTGTCTTTATACAACACTGCATAAACACCATGGCTATCATTATAGCTAGAAGAACTAGGAAATGGCATTAAAATTAAAGTTGGATTTTTCCGGATGCTGAATTCTGCAGTGAGCACCAGATTCTACATTTGTATGGTGTTTATGCAGAATTGTAGGACACAAACAAATTTTACTGGTGTAGAATGTGCCACACTTCATTTCTTTACCACTGTTCTGCTTTCCTTTTCTTTCTACAGGGCTGTAATGTCATGGAAGATCAGGACCTTCGAGAGATTGGCATTAGTGACCCACAGCATCGCAGAAAACTTCTCCAGGCTGCACGCTCTCTCCCTAAGGTCAAAATAATACATATCTCCACATACAGACTCTGTTAAAGTAATGTCTAATACCTTTCGTTGTATAATTATGAATGGGCAGGAGAACAAGCAAATAGCTAGGTTCTGACATAATATGAGTTGGAAAGGTCGGTTGGGCTTAGAAACAAATGGAGAACACTATTTTTAGTTATACAATTGAACCAGAATGTTCTAAATAGTGGTTTGGGAGGAACTGTGTAAAAAAAGTATTAATTACAACAATCAAGTAAATAGTAGCAAACTAGAGGATTTCACCAGAGAAAGTTCAGAGATTGTGAAGGGATTTGCATTCGCCACTCAGTCCTGTGATAAAACTATGATTAAGTTAATAATTAGGGCAGTGATCAAAGGAGGCCAAGTCCTAGCTACGTCAGATAAAATAGGATAGTGTTAGGATTGCAGTTCCCTAAGGATAAAAGTACAGATATTTCTCTCATTACACACTATAGTAAATGCTTCCTTTATCTCATTTTATTATTGGAAACAAAGGGTGCTTTCAAATGGCCCTCCTGTACTCCATAATGAATGAAGCATTTAGGTTGTATGTGAATGAAAGGATTCCTCCTTAGAATAGAGATATCTTTCATTTCAAAACCATTGACTTTGAATAGATTAATGTAGTAACCTAGCAGCACTGATTTGCTTGATCATAGAGATCTGCTTTTGAAAAGTGAAATACCTGAAGTGGATGGGATTTTCACTTTGAATTCCTGATTGTCTTTTTCTTTTTTAAGTAAATGAAATATTTATTGGACTATGGTACAGTTATATACAAGCTAATAATAATAATAATAAAACATCTTGGTCATAAAAACATGTAACAGTTGTTGCAGTTAATCTTTGCTAATTTCAGATAATCCAAATGGGGGTAACGATGTCAACAGAACACTATTAATTCAAAATCTATATATGAAATAAACCATTATTATGGAAACAAAAATTGACCACACAATGGTTCATAAAACATCTTGCCATAATATGAGCTGATCTTGGTGTGGTCCAATGGAGGCAAAGTGATTTCTAATCTATTCGAGAAAGTACTGAACATTTCCACAAATCTCTCTCCTCTTTAAAATCCTTTTGATGCTCTCATTTACATGTCACATTTTCACTGAGTGCTTTTGACCAGAGCTGATACCACTGGTCTATTTAATTTGCCAGATGTTAAATGTCAATGGCGTATTAACTCTAATACATTTTTATGAAAGTAATCAGAGACGTATTTAAAGGGCAACATTGACCATCTCTTTTTTCAATAGGAATTGTGTGTATAGATTTCCATGCCCCTTTTAATTCTGTTTGGACATTCTTTTAACATCCTACTTGCTGAGAAACCTAGTGAACAAGTGGATTTTTACATAAAAATGCTATATTTGATCAGTCCTTTTCGGTTTGTACCACTTATATATACACTGGGCAATACAGTATGTCACTAATATTCAAAAATGGGACATGCTGATATCAGATAACGTTTACATCAGAGTGGGGAACTTTAAATCATCAGTCTATAAGCTACATGCTAATATTCATTAGGGACAGAACCAAAAGTGGGCAAGCAATCCATTCATCAATTTCCATTTTCTATTTCTCTGTCAGATAGATGAGCCTTTTCTATCCAACCTCCATCAAGCTGAGAGAGACGGGTTTATCTCACCAAAACCAGAAGCAATTGCTTGCAGAAAGTTATATAGAATTAAGCTGAGGGTCAGACTCCACAGGTTGTCCTTTATAGGATCTCAACTCATGTTGACGTCATGCCTTTAAGGCAGGCATGTCCAAACTTCGGCCCTCCAGATGTTTTGGACCACAACTCCCATAGTCTTTTGCCATTGGCAATCTAAGCTTAGAATTCTGGGAATTGTGGTCCAAAACATCAGGAGGGCTGAAGTTTGGACATGCCTGCTTTAAGGGAACTGTTGGCAATAGGAGAACATTGGCAGCCTTTTTTTCTTTCAGGAAAGGAACTAGTGGAGTGATTTAGAGCAGACAGTTTTGTGGCACTTGGAAAATTAAAAGTAAGTGAAGGGTTGCTGAGATTGCGAGCAGATGCAGTCTTAAGTTACATAATTGTTCCTCTCTTCAAAAGTTCCTCTCTTCATTAAAATCTAAAATATTTGATCTCATGCACCTTCTCTCTTGCACTATCTGCAGGTGAAATCCCTAGGATGTGATGGGACTCAGCCTTCTGTTCCTGCCTGGCTGGACTCCCTGGGGCTACAGGATTATATTCAGTCATTTTTATCAAGTGGCTACAGCTCTATAGACTCTGTGAAAAACCTCTGGGAACTCGAACTAGTAAATGTAAGTTGCTCATATGACTGATCACTAGTTAACATCAACATTCATATCCTTTGGTATTAAAGCTTTGGCTTCATTATTCATGCACCACAATGTAGGAAAGCTTTTGTAATAGTTAAAAAAACCTAACCTTCTTTTGTTACAGGTGCTGAAGGTAAATCTTCTTGGCCATCGCAAGCGTATAATAGCTTCCCTGGCAGACAGACCGTATGAGGAGCCCCCACAAAAACCACCACGGTTCTCTCAATTAAGAGTGAGTCACTGTTTATATATTTCACACTACACTGGCCCAGCAGGATAGCAAAGAACACTGACTACACTTCATGTTCTTTTACCTGCTTTTCATTAAGGAAGCCAAATATCTGTTTTTAGACTTATGGTGACCCTTTCCAGAGTTTTCCAGGTAGAGAATACTCAGAAATGGTTGGCCATTCCCTTGGAGATGTATCCTGCAGTGGCATAGTACCAACAGACTCGTTTGTTTCATTAACAGTATTTATTGAATAGTCTATTGAAATTGAACACAGCTTCCTGCAGGAGCATGTATGTCACATAAGCTACCCCTGAGTGTGAAATCCAGTAGATGATTGCAAAATATTCAGCCACAGTTAGAGCCTATTATCATCCTTAATACTTGTAGTGACAGAGTTGTATTCCATTCCTTAACATGGGATACTCATTGAGAAAGATTCCTGTGCAGCAAAAAAACACCTTGTTTCCCTGCAGTGGGAAAAGTAGATGTAAATATCAAGAGAAGGAATGAGCCTTGACCACTTCTTTCTGAGATTGTCACAACAGCAATGTAGTGACATTGTTCAAATTGGGCATTATTTTCCAATACTGCCTTAACCCTCTTCGGCCTAGAGTTCACCAGAGCTTCGCATGTTGCCAATGGAGTCCTCTTCCACCCCTCCATGATGACATCATAGAACTTGGTGGATGTTAGGGACCTTGCACACCTCCACCTTCCATTTCAGGTTGTCCCTGAAATGCAACCTGGGGTTTAGGTCTAGAGACATGCTTGGCCAGCCCATCACCTTTACCCTCAGCTTCTTTAGTAAGGCAGTGGCTTTTGGGAGGTGGTGTTCTAACTCTGCGGCCCAGTATCCAAAGGGAGGGGATCATGTTCTTCTTCAATATGTCACAGTACATGTTAGCATTCATGGTTCCCTCAATGAACTGTAGCTCCCCAGTGCTGGCAGCACTCATAAAGCCCCAGACCATGACATTCCCACCACCATGCTTCACTGTAGGCATGACACACTTGTCTTTGCACTCCGTACCTGGTTGCTGCCATACACGCTTGACACCATCTGAACCAAATAAGTTTATCTTGGTCTCACTGGATCACAGGACATGGTTCCAGAAATCCATGTCCTTAGTCTGCTTGTCTGCAGCAAACCGTATGTGGGCTTTCTTGGGCATCATCTTTCAAAGAGGCTTCCTTCTGGGATGACAGCCCTGCAGACCAATTTGATGCAGTGTGCAGCGTATGGTCTGAGCAGTGACAGACTGACCCCACCCCCGCCCCTTCAACCTCTGCAGTAATGCTGGCAGCACTCATATGTTTAATTTCTCAAAGCCAGCCTCTGGAAATGACATTGAGCAGAGGCACTCAACTTCTTTGGTCAACCATGGCGAGGCCTGTTGTTAGTGGAACATGTCATGTTAAACCACTGTATGGTCTTGACCACCATGCTGCAGCTAAGTTTCAGGGTCTTGGCAATCTACTTATAGCTTAGGCCATCTTTATGTAGAGCAACCATTTGTTTTTTCAGATCCTCAGATAATTTATTACCATGAGGTGCCATGTGGACCTTCCAGTGACCACTACGGGAGAGCAATAGCGATAACTGAGAGTGAGAGCGAGAGTGATAACACCTGCTCCCCCTTCATACCTGAGACCTTGTGACACTAACATAACACCAAGGAGGGAAAACAGCTACTTGGGCCCAATTTGGACATTGTTGCTTGTGGGGGGGGGGGGCAAAGTGTTCTGCTTATACACCGCCCCATAGTGCTTCAAGTACTCTCTAGGGGGTTTACAATTTAATTATGCCAGCTCCCCCCCCACAAGCTGGGTACTCATTTTACTGACCTCAGAAAGATAGAAGGCTGAGTCAACCATTACCCAGCTATCAGAAAAATGGACTGGTAGACCTTTTCAAAGTACTTTGTATCTAAAAAAGGCCAAGATGGCCACTGCGAGTTAGAATCAACAGTTCATATGTAACATGAGCCAGTGTGATGTAGTGGACAGAGTGTTGAACTGGAACTCAGGAGGCTGTGGTTGAAATCCCTACTTGGCCCTGACAACATACTAGTGCATGACAGTGGCAAACCACTCCTTGAATGTACCTTGAAAACTCAATTTGGGGTTGTTATAAGTCAGAAATAACTTGATGGCAAATAACCTTTTTTAATTGAGTGGGCTATAGCTAACATAGAAAATGTGTTCCAGTGCTACTGGTGATAACTTTTCATACATTAAGACTAAAGAGCAATCACTACCTTGCAGAAGGAATCCTATATTGTTACTGTAGTTACAAAAGCTTTCCTCCCCCACCCCCATGCTGACCTTAAAATTATGTAAGAAGTTAGTTGGCTGCTCGTCTGTCTTGGACCTTCAGCTATTAATGCTTCATAGCTAACTGCCAGTCTGAATTGTGCAGTGTGCAAGTGTGATTCATGCTCTGTAGTAGACTTACATAATCTCAAATGTATAACCAGATCACGGCCCGTTGTGCTACTTGATCAAGTCCTCAGCCTGTGCTTTCAGAGAACAACCTTTTTCTATTGTTCTTGACATTTATTTGAAAGCCGTTTCCTTCACTGTGGATATTAACTAGGTGGTCAACATTTCTATGTTGGTCTTAACATTCACGCTAGTAAAAATGTATCCTGTAGTGTTTCTTTATGGTTTGCAAACAACATGTTCTGTCCAACAAGTCAATTGTAAATTTGATTACAGTGCCAGGATTTGATATCCCAGACTTCCTCGCCACTGAGCCAGAGTGATTCTTGTACAGGGAGGTCTGCAGAGCTCTTGTTACCTTTGGGAGATGCTGGAAAGAGGAGACATGAGAGCATCCACGAAACTGCATCTTACCCTAGAATGGAGAGACTTAAGGCACAGGTCAGAGAACTTACCTCCCTGAAATGTTTTGTCTCTCATCAATGTCACTCTGCAGCAAGGAGAGGCACAATGCACTGGCATCTTCTCAAGACCATGTGGGGCTTTTTGAAAAAGGGGCATACAGATACTCAAGTGTCTTGAGATGGATGCTACAGTATCTAACGTGTGTTCTCAAAATACCTATAAAGCAGTACTCAGTGGTGTGGTTGTAACTGGCCTGTGTTTTCTTTTAGGAGGAACGGAGAGAATCAAAACTTACACTCAGACCCCCAAGTTCGGCAGCTCCTTATGCCCCTGTTCAACACTGGCAGCACCAACCAGAAAAACTTATATTTGAATCCTGTGGATATGAAGCCAATGTAAGTTCCTCTTGGATTCTTACACAAATTATCTGCTGTATAATATTGGCTATCTCTAGAAAATATGGTCTAATTACTTCAATGTTATAAGGCTACAAGTTGTCATCTCTCAATAAGTTAGTAGTATAAATGACAACTTTAATGAAGTAATATTTGCTTCCCTGTTCTTTATAAGTAACAAAAACAGTTTTAGTTACTTTTTTTAAGTGGGGACAGTCCAATTGGTAGTTTATACTTGAGTGAAGACATAACAGCAAATGGTTCCGAATTAACAATGTAACAATTGTGTTCTCAGGCACACATTCAGCACCTGGCAATATGCCAAAATACCTCTATGTTTTTGCTTGATTAAGTGTAGATCACCAGCTGGATTCTGACCTGTATGCTACAAACTTTTTTTCCTGCAATATAAAAAGCACCTATCCTGTTCCTCTCATTTTGGCCACAACAGAATATGAGGCAGCAGCACAAGGCATAGCACTTGAAACATAGTGGTTTCTACTACCATTTACTGAGACAACGCTCTCATAACATTAATGCTAACTAAACAGTTACCATTAGAGCACAAAAAGGAATCCAGTTACCCAAAACGAGGATCGGGGAGCTAGATCAACAGATTTCTAAGGACAATTATGATTGTTCTGAATGTGTTGTAGTGTTTTTCTCTGTGTTTAGAGAATACTGCCTATAAATAGCTGTTAACAATTGCTATTGCTTCTTCGTTCTAATCAGTATTTAGGATCAATGTTAATCAAAGATCTCCGCGGGACAGAATCTACACAGGATGCCTGTGCAAAAATGAGGGTAAGTGTACATTTTTTGAAAGAAAGCCACTAACTGGAACTGAAAAGTAAATTATATTATGTAACTCTAGTTTCGGCATTCTGCTCATCACACAGGCACATAACTACAGTCATACTATGAAAGGTTTTCAGTTATATAATTATCCTACAGTTTTGTTGTGCTGACTGAACTGTTAGCAGATTTCTTTTTAGCATATGTAAAGTAGTTCAAACAGGTTGACAGGTTTTTATTTAATGCTTTGCTTTGCTGATTAATTGATTTGTGGCTTCACTGAATGATTTTTTTTTTAGTTTTTACAAATCCAGATTTATAACTGTAAAATACCTTTTAAACAAGTCATACCAAAACAGTATCATCCAAGATATTGCAACTTTTGGCTACAGATGCCCCCACTTATGAGAAGAACCATTTAATCTATGTCTCTTTATGCATTTTTTCCTTTTTAAAAGAAATCTACAGAGCATATGAAGAAGATCCCAACTATAATTTTATCTATTACTTACAAAGGGGTGAAGTTTATAGATGCATCTAACAAGGTAAGAGAAAGCAATGGCTAGTATTTTAAGTCTTGAATGAGAAGTGATAGTGACATAGAACATGTAACTGGGCATTCATCTAGTTTGCAGCTTCTTACTTCTTAATGGTAGAAAGTACATTGGAAACATGTATAAAGATTGCCACCGTAGGGGATATGGAAGATATCAGTTCACTCTACTGTGACTAGGGATAGGAAAGACAGGTAATTCTGCAACCTTTGCCAACATAGCTAATATTTAAAAAGTGGGGAACGTTGCAGATCAACAGCATGTGGAAAGTAGCCGATTGCCTACTCATGGCTTAAATGACCAGTTAAGCTTACAAGATAATTCCTACAATTTGGCAGAAGATTAATAGAAACAGTAAAATTACAGTGAACAAAATGAAACACGCTGTACAGCATAATACAGAGGGGGGGAAATAACACTGTTTGGTTATGTTTGGCAGAATGTTATTGCTGAACATGAAATCCGTAACATCTCGTGTGCTGCCCAAGACCCAGAGGATCTCTGCACATTTGCCTATATCACCAAGGACTTGCAGACTAGCCACCACTATTGCCATGTCTTCAGTACCGTTGATGTTGTAAGTTATCTATGATAATGGTATATCTGTCTGTATATAAGAGCCAAAGCATGAACACTAGATATGTGGGTTTTACTTGAAGCAGCATTGTGGAACCTTCTTTTTCTATCGAATTGTTTTGCATCTGAAAGTGGAAAAGTCAAATGTTTTGAGCTGTCATCCCTATGACATGTAATAAGGTAAAAACTTAGTCTAGCTTACACAATTAAAAAAAATCATAACAGCAAATACCATGGCTTATAACTACTGTTGCAGATGTAACCAAAAAGTCATTTTTCTCAGTATAAAATGCATGCTTAGATCCCAAAGCTCACAGTCTGTATAAACTTGGTAATTTTATTAACATTTGAAGGACAGAATATACCTGCTGAGATATCACTCCTCTGTTTCCAGTCTTAACTATGTTCGACAACTTCTTTAATAAACCTTTAGCAAAATATATGTGTGCTTTCATTGATTAGAAAGGGAAAAGTAAAATCTATGATCAGTAGTTTTTGATCTGTGAACTATGATCTTTGAACTATGATCATTCCTACGCAATTTGGCAACACTTCTCACTGCTGGCAGCGATGCCATGATCCCTGTGCTAGTTTTATCAAGCTTGAGGAAATGTCCTGACCTGCCTGAGATAAGACTCACAGAAACAGCCCTCTTTCTTTACAGGTTTGGGAGATTCGCCATTCTAGGGTACTTTTAAAAAGCTGGCCTTTGCTAAATGTGTACACTTCACAGGGTACATGTATTTGAAGGTGCACGCCAAACTATTCCAAAATAGAAATAACTAAAGTAATACAAAGTAAATGTTCAGCTTCATACATCTTTGGTATGATTCTTTACAAAAAGTTCAGTAATACCAAATATCAAGTGTACAATACAACTCCATTATCTGCTGATTCACTAACTGTGGATTCAGTTATCTGCGGTTGGTGATCAGCGGGGGCAGGGGGCAGCAAGGAGGGGGAAAATAAAAATAAAACTTACTTTTGCCGATACTGTCCGCCCTTTTCCTCGCTGCCACCGCAGGCCAGCCAGGCATCCTCCGGAGGGGTGGAGGACCTGCCTAGCCAGCCAGCCTTTGAACTTCCCACTAGGGTGCCCAGTGGATCAGAAGTTTTGAACTCCTGCTCAAACTTCTGGTCCACTACCTGGGACCCAAGCAGGAAGTTCAAGGCCAATTGGCTATGCGGGTCCTTAAAGTGGCTAGCCCAGCAAAAGAGGCACCCACACTGCTCACCCAGAACACTGGGGGGGGGGCACCCATGCCGCAACACTCGCCCAGAATATTGGGGCAGTGGTGGAGGAGACACCCACATCACTACCGATGTTCCAGGTGAGCGGCACGACGTGCATGCCTGTTCTGCTGCCACCCCCAGTGTTCTGGGCAAGTGGCAGGGGTGCTTCTTCTGCCACCGCCCCTGATGTTCTGAGCAAGCGGTGCAGTGTGGGTGCCTCTTCCCTCCTCCCTGCAGAGGAGACTCCTGGCTTGGAGGTAAGGGCAGTGGTGGATGGGGGTTGTGGGCCAGGGGGGAGGCTTCTCTTTTACTCCCTCCCTGGCCACCACTGCCACCTCCTTCCACTTCCCCTCCTCATCACCACTGCCACCCCAGATAAGAGCATTAGCTCGTATCCGCAGATTTCTATATCCGCAGGGGTCCTGGAACCAATCACCTATGGATACGGGGGTCCTACTGTATTTACACTTAATATTGTTTCAAGTGAAGCTGAACTTTATTCTGTTGCATTCATTGAAAAACATGCGAGGTGGCCTATTCCTTAGTAGTGATTTTTTTAAGAGAGAAAAAAGAGGACATAATTATGTATATAACCATATTTTGAGTACTTAACAGATCAGCAGAGAAAAAGCTCTGAAGGCACTTGAAGTCTAGCAGTAAAACATACAAAAATGACTAATATATATGCATTCATGATTTGAGGAGAAGGGTGAACAATTACTTGTTTGTTTTGAGAGTGTAGGTTTTTTTGCACATAGAGAAGTAATATTCAAATACTGTATATAGTTCACTATCTGAAGTGTGAACCTTGCCTACTCTAAGTTACATTAAAATTATCTCTAACCTAGTTCACAACGTGGTTACTGCTAAATAACATGTGCCTTTTCTTTCTTCAAGAACCTCACATACGAAATCATTTTGACACTGGGGCAAGCATTTGAAGTAGCCTACCAGTTGGCTCTTCAAGCTCAAAAATCAAAACTTCCAGGTGCTTTGACTGCTGAAACAATCGAAACAAAATCTTCAAAGCCGGTGCCTAAACCTCGAGCCAGCATGAGGAAATCAGCAGTATGTATATTTTTGAAACCCTTTGGTCTCTACTCTAAAAATTATTCTAGTGTTTAACAGGATGCCTTTGTTCAGCTGGTAGTAAAACACAGTTTGTCTAAATCCTTGTCATTCTCACTGACTCTGTAGAGCCATTTTAAGCAACTATAAAGCATTAGATTATTAGATAAGAGATTATTATAGACTTGAAATTATGTTGATACATTTCTCGTTGTTGTTTTTAAAGACACTAATTAAAAATATTCATCCATGAAGTTTTGCAGTATTAACTCATAATTTTTGAATAGAATTATTGCTGGCAATAGAATCCCGTAATGTACACTCACCAGCAAAAGTCAAACAGCAAAAACTGCTACAGTAAATTGGCACTAGTTAACATGTTGACAGTTGTATTTTAGTGAACAGACAAGTAACATGACTGGTATGCAGTAAGAAATAAAAACCTTGGCTTCTTAACTAGTTGCAATTAACTATAGTGATTTATACCAGTGCTCATGATTAACAAGATTCTGGCCTTTGCCTGTAGTTGTGCCAGATTAGATTCTTTTTTCTGTAGCTTTTGTGTATGTTAGCCATAGGTTGTATCTAACCTTGGTAATTGTTTGAAAAATCAGAAAGGAGATGGTTTGCATTTGGTTGTTTTAATAATGCTTTACCTAGCATTTTAAACATAATGCTATTAATTAATTTACTATTTGAATAATTCACTGTTTTTAGCTTTAATACTGTGTTTTAATTATGTAAACCACCTTGGGTGCTTTCTGAATTAAGGGCAAGGTAAAATTTTAAATAAATAAATAAATACCTTCCTCAGAAAAGGATCTTTTTATTCACCAACCATAGGAAATTTCACATTATGCTCTGATGAGATGAATTCATGTCAACATTTTAAGCAGTAATATAGAAATGTGTTCAAAACTGTCTCATTTTATGTTCCACCCATTGATGTTGCTGCACCTGCATGGAAGAATTTGCCTAAGATCCATGATCACATGGATCTTGGTGCCAAGATCGAAGGCTGTTAAGTTAAACATCAAGGGGTCTTATTGCACCTCAAACACCAACACATATTATTTGGCATAGGCTTTCACTGACCTCCATCCACTTATTCAGATGTATGGACTCCAGTCCATGGAACTTTACACCAAATAAAAATTGTTACATCTTTAAGGTGCCACAAGACTTGTTTGTGCTACAGCTAACTAATGTAGCTATGTCACTGAAAATTTCTGCGTTAAATATGTTACTCTTTCTTGACTAAGAACTGTGCATGGAATTGATAAAATTGCAAATAAAATGGGAACCCATGAAGACACCGGACAGTACTTTTACTATCATTAAATCTATTTTTCCTCCATAATTGCTGTTGATGAGGTAGATGGTAGGCTATATCTTTTCCCTCTAAAACAAAGTTACTGCTTTTTGTTGCAAGAACTATTTTGGCCTTCTGTGTTGGCATTAGTGATAGGGTAAGCCCTGGATCATAATCTGCTTGTGTCTAATGCCAGTCTTGCTGAGTTGAGAATGACTATTTACTACTACCTTATGTGCCCGTGCTCACAATCCTTCTCTGAAGCTTCCTCTGTCAGACTGATAGGTACTCATAATCCACAACCTGTTAATTTGGCAGTTACTTCCCATTCTTCAACAATTCAAATTACAAGAGTCCTTGTTGCTTAATGAGGAAATAACTCTATTGGTGTGCTGGCCCACATATTTTCTGTACATGTTGCTGTCCTGTAATGTTACCTCTTGTCTGTGTTTTGCTTGCTCCCATTCCTCAGGTGCCGCTCCCTCCTGATAGTCGCTGTTGTTACTGTCACTCCTGTACTACACACCGTCCCTCCTATCTGCCGCTGCAATCTGTTAGTCAAGGAGCTAAGGTCTTTACCCTTCTTGCAGTCACTAGTTATCTCTAGTTATAAATGCTTTCTGTAATAAAGCAAACTCTCCTCAAGACTCCTGCATTCTATTCCATGAAGCTTTGTTACTGTTTCTGTGTACCCTTCTGTTTGATCTTTAGCTAAACTCCTTCCGTTTCTCCTTATCATACACAAGAGAAAGTTAAAATGTTGCTTCAGTGCTACCTTCAGTTACTTTGTAAAATTCAGTTCATCAGGAACTTAGTCCTGTTGTCCAGTATTATTGTAGGACCAGAAAAGGGAAACTATATTGTTCTAAACCCAGCTGATTATGCTTTCTTTATCTCCTTTTACTGAATTTCAGCAGACCGCCTACTATTGTATCTCTCAAGTTCATATTCATTTGTGCAAAAAACAAAATGCATTTCTATCATGAAATAAGGTACTTCTGTTTCTACTGAGTGAAAAACTGTCCCAAGTCTTTATGGAGACATTTTAAGTGCCATATCCTTGTGCATGGGCATGCCTTTTTTTAAAGTCTTTAAAGGAATAGTGGGTAAATAGTGGCCTATACATCTCCTAAAGTTGTTCCTGTCACAGTTTTAAAAAGTCTTTTTTCACATTTTCAAAGTGAGCAGCTATACTCACATATTCTTTTGCTTCCAATGTTTTTGCAGCTGGAGCCCTCTGAAGTGGACCAAGACTCACAATCTCATGCTAGTGTATCTTGGGTTGTTGAACCCAAGCAGGATTCGAAGAGGAACCTCAGCACTAAGTATGAGACTACTATCTTCTGAAAACAAATCCTGCATCCATCCAGTCTAACTGTGCCTTTGCAGTCTGATCTGTCTGCTGTTCTAAACCCTTCCTTCCTCTCATTGCTGGAACTAGGTGTGGCACCATCCAAGGCAGCAACACTAGGACACCATAGACAAAACAGCTTTTTGTATCTGGTTTCTACTGAACACTGTGAATTCTCCTAATGGAAACAAGGGTTAATTCATTGAAAGTGCCACCTGTTTTAGATGTCCGAGGTGGGAGAACAAAGCCTATGGGAGTCGAATTTATGGATTTGGAAAACCACCTGATGTTTCTTGACTTTCATTTTGACACTGTGAATTTGTGGGGTGATGCAACACTCCATAGGCCTTTTCTATTGTAGCATTCATGGACTGTTCTACAACTATAATCTGATACGTATATGCTGTCACAACCTAGATTTATACCTCCACACTGAGCTATGGCCACAAACTGTTCCAACAAATATAATTCTTGCCTATAATCTCAGAAGATGCTAATCACTGTGATAACTGCTTGCAAATCTGTTACCATATTTCCTTGCATGGGTCCTGCTCACAGTTTTTACTCTATCTCTTGATACCTTGAATGCATGGTATAATACAGAGGTCGGCTAGGCAGTGTGACCACTCCTATTACATTTCTTTTCATTTTTTTCATGAGTCAGATTTAGAATAACAAAGATAGTTTTAACTACCCATTATGCAATTCTTTTCAGATTCTCTAGGATCTACTAGGCCTTCCTGCTCAGAATAATCATTCTGCTAACAAATATTCTGAATCACATTTTTTCTGGGCTGGATTTAAATGAAATCTTTCAAAGGCACATGACCTATATTATGAGCAGAGATGGACAGTGAGGACATCAGGTCTAGACAAAGTGCAGAAATAGAGAGGGTAGACTATGTTTGCTGTATTTCACAATTTTTCTTCAAAGGCAAAACTGTATTCTGCATTCTGTCCAGAACAGGGTTCCTCTATAACAATGTTGGTGAACTCATAGCCCTTTCTGTGGGCAGTCAGCATTGCCCCTTCACAGCCACCTGTATACAGGTTAAATTGCTGTATTGGCACTTTGTGAAAAATTAGTAGGCTTTGAATCTCATTTTGGGCACTCGGTCTCTAAAAGGTTTGCCATCACTGCTCTATAATTTGTTACATGTGACATAATTCATTTATCAAAGTATTTGGCAGTTATGCATCTCCAGGCTGGCCAGCAATCTATGCTGCTTGACTTACCACATCCTTAAACTCAGCTTCTTAAAACAGAGTGCAAGGGAATGGCAAATTTTGATTCAATCATTTTCAGATACCAATTAAGGTCAAGCTGCTTAAGTGAGACATTATAGTGCATTGGAAACAGACGCTATCATAGTGGACAAAAATCTGAAACAATATTTATAGCTGAAATGCATTGCTTGCAATAGTAGGTTGCAACTAGAGTACATAAGAACATAAGAAGAGCCATGCTGGATCAGGCCAAAGGCCAATCTAATCCAGCTTCCTGTATCTCACAGTGGCCCCACCAGATGTGTCTGGGAGCACATGAGACTAGATCTCTGTCTCCTGATACCACTCCCCTGCATTTGGTCCTTGAAGTGGGTTTTAAGCCTGGAGATTACACATCTCTCCCATGGTTTGTAACCTGTGATGGACTTTTCCTCCAGGAATCTGGCCAATCCCCTTTTGAAGGCATCCAGGCCAGATGCCATCACTACATCCTGTGGCAGGGAGTTCCACAGACTTCCTGTGGCAGGGAGTTCCACAGACTAACAACATTGGGTGAAAAAATATTTTGTTTTGTCTGTTCTTACTCTTCCAGCCCTCAATTTGAGTGTATGTCCCCTAGTTCTGGTATTTTGTGAGAGGGAGAAGAACGTCCCTCTTGAGTAGGCCCATTGAATCACTGGATCATATGGAAGAGTGGATTCACAAAATCCCCTTGGATTCAGTGGGCCTGCTTGAGTTGCAAGTCTTATACTAAGCAACAGGTTTCTAGCCAATATATTCTGAGAGAGAGGTGATAAGGGTCAATATTTGAGATCACTATGGATGGTGAGTGATATTTTTGTCCACTATCCCTCTATTCATTACCAAAACCAGCTTTCCTCCAAACCCCGCTCCCCTCTTAAGTACAGCCTTTCAAAAGATATTCTAGGTACAGGCAGAGGAGTTAAATTTCTTTGCTTGTCTTAACTGCTATAGATAAATGCTTACATTTGGAGTTTGCTCTGTGACAACAAAAGTGTAACAATATGTTATAAATGAGGTTCTCTTCAGTATTAGCCTCTGAAGCTTTTTGTAATACAGAGATCTACATTTGATGCAGACTTACAGTTAATTGTGCATCTTTCTTGAAATCTCTCTCAAGACTATATAAGACTTTCCCAAAATAATTGAATAGATTATTTGAAATTGTATTGGTTACTTTGTTCTCAAGTTTGATGGCCAGATGTTTAAGGAAATTCAAATTTTAAATCATGTATTCTTGTATTTGAATAGTTGAAGTGCCAGCACATAGATAGCTGCTAATCAGACATCCTTTACCTGTTCATAAAATTTGTAGGAATTACTGGTGCCCAGTTCTTTTAAAAAACAGATAACATAGTACATGTGCCTTTAAATGGTGGCTAGCGAGGAAAAATCAAAGCATTGGGTATTAATAGCAGGCTTTTGCCACATAACAAACATAAAGCCATGATTCTATTAACTTTTCCATAACTGTAAGGTTCCATCAGTTGTTTTATATAAATGAAATCACTCATTCCCTATTTTTCTTTCCATTAATATTGTCCCCATTCTTTTGCCTTCTGCCAAGCTGAACTGCAGACATCCACATTCAACTATGGAAATGTAGTAAAGGGTCAAATCACTAAGAAGCAGTGAAACCCTGGCGGTATGAAGATCAGCACCCGGCTCTGGGATGTGTCCCTGGCTGCTCATTAAGCACTTCCAGAGTTGAGTGAAAAGGGGATTCCAACCACAAGCTGATTAAAAGCAGCACATGTTTCTAGCGGGAGAATTGCATAAGAACATAAGAACTGAATCATCTGAGGTTAAGAGACTTGTGCCATGTGTTCTAGATTTAAATGCAGTGATCTTGTGAAATCTATACTTTCAGCACGGTACTGATGCATGTGGAGAATCCTGCTAAAAGGAAACATACCTATTTTACAACATAGGTTGAGAGGATACCAGAATATTCAACATTATACATTTACCTTGGCTTGGATGAGGAGTAGACAAATTCTTAAGTTGCTGCAATATTAAACTCTTGAAGGTACAGGTCATCTAGACTGATAATTACAATCTCTAGACCCACAGAAACATTTACATGAGAAATGGGGCATTGTGATTAAAATTGCTAATAGTTATGTATATGACAGTTACTGAACAAAGCCTGCTATGTTCCTGTTTTAAATGCAAATGAATGTTATCATTGCAGTATTTCTTTTCTGTTAAAGTTTCCACCTTATCATTGTAAATACAAACAACTGGACTATAGCTCCTTGTAACTCGCTCCTGTACCATATTTTTTTAAACTGTGGTTGTGCCCTGATGGTTTGAGGTTTTTAAGAAGTTTATTTACTGATTAGCACTTTTATACTACAGTAATTCATAATCTAAATATGCTTAATATAACAAGTTCAGAATATCAAATGTGGAGAGACTTTGGGGCATTATACTACAGCAATTGATTTCTTATTGTACTCCATTCAAAAATGACTGCTTCAGATGGAAGCTGTGCTCATAATTATGCTTATTATAAACAATCACAGTCCCAAACACTGGTTTTGTCTACGGTTGTGATGAATGCAACATTTTTACCGATGAGGAAGTGCAAATAATGTGGCTGATACAATAGCTTTTGGTACCCAGCTACTGTGTTAATGACTTGTTTCCATTTTTGTTACTGCTGTTATCTTCAAGATGTAATTTTAGTCTTATTCCAGTTGATTATAAGGTAGTACAGTATAGGAATCAAATTACTATCCCCGAGGCCTGGATTTGAAAACAATTGGATGAATATTGGAAGTGAACATTCCTTCATATACACATGCGACTAATACACTGATATTCATATATTACTGTCCCGTAATTGTCCTGTAAATGCAAATTGAACATGTTTGTTAATGAAGGAGAGAATAGTCTCAGAATATGGGGGCAAAGGTAAAATCTAATATGATTCTTCCAGTGATCAGGTGCTTCCATTCTGAGTTTACACGGACTTAGCAATATCCCACTGTTGTTTCCTGGCAATAAAAGCTATTCAGGACTTGATCTTTCCTAGGATTTTCACTTATTCCCAGACTCCATCTAGTTTGGCTGTTTCTGTGATATTTGAGGTTCTCACCTCTACATGGAGTTTGCATAGTGAGAAATGTGCCCCAAATTCCTGGCACTGAATATGTTTTAGATCTTCATTTGTTTTCTAGCACCAGCCTATGCAGAAGTGGTCTCACATATATGTGCTGCTTTTTCTAGTGCTCCATATAATCTCCTTGTGAAAAGGAAATATTGCCATGAGTAAATTTACTTTTCTCCTGTTGTGCTTGAGAATAAGAGCACTCTGGATCATTGGTTTCCATCACTAGATAACCTAGGTGTTCCTGGACTGCAGTTCCCAGAAGCCTTCATTACTACCTGGCCTGAGTTTCTGGGAGTTGCTCAAGACAGAGAACCGCTGCTCTATATGTTAAGCTGGGTGGAGGAGCAGTTCCTTTTCTCAAGTTCATATAACCACTTTCTTCTGTGTGGGTTACATATTGTTGACTCATACAAATTAATCTTTAGACATCCTTAGCTCGAGAGGAAATTCTTATTTCAATTTAAGGTACATTCTACCCCCCCCCCCCCCCGGAGATAGATTTTAGAGAAAATGCAGGTGGTGAGCTGTGCTACTCCTGCAGACCAGATATCTTATGGTACCTCACTTTCGAAAGTAATGTCTTCACATGTGAAACTAAAATGAGTTGGATTATACTTCACTCACACATTGTCTCCTTTTGCATGATCAGTATGAATGTTGTATCAAGAAAATTTAGTGCCATGCTTACAACTGATGAGGGCAAGTAGATTCTTGGCAACAGGCAGTTTGGTTTACAGTGTAGACACTTTTTTGATAATTGTGATGTATGGCAGTGGGACTGATTTGTAATAAAATGTTATTTAATCTGTCTTTGTACTTTGATACTTGAATGATTCCTTTTTATTTCATGTATATAAAAACTGTTAGTCTCGCTCTCTTTTTTTCTTTCATTTCTTTCATGGTACCAAACATAACCAATCTGTGCAACAACATAGACTGACCTCACTACAACAAGGCGAGATTGTAAATATTCCTGGGCTTCCAGCAGTCGTTTTGTTGTTTGTTTTTTTCATAATTGTATGACTTAGAACAGACTAAATTAATAAAATTAGATATCTCTGTATGGGGTGTTTTGGTATGAGTCATGCTTGTCAATGCATTTCTTTGAAATCAATTAAGACTGCTTCTAGAATTAAAAAAAAAACCAGAGTCTTACCTTCCCAAGAACATGCATAAGTTGGTCTAAATGACAAATACAACATTTTGAGCTGTTTAAAGGTTTACTGCAGCAAGCTTGGCATTGTCATCAGTTTGTGTAACTGTGCACTTTAGCTTCAGTTGTCCAGCTGCACAAGTGTACTAGATCCTACAACACAATGTGCAGGACAGCTGTTGTGTTGGTCGTACTGGACTTTGAACTGCTATACAGTCTGAACAATTGCCAGTTGTTGTCTCCCATCTCCCTGCCATCATGTTCTCTGCTCATCTGAGATGATTAACAGGAAACTGTCCCTGGGTCAGCCATTCCCTCAGGAAGCAGCAGCTCCTTCAATATCCCTGAGTAGTAGGGACCAAAAACCTGTCTGTTGTGATTAATCAAATTACCAAACCTCTGGCCAACTTCCAGTAGTTCTTCCTGAATAGGAGCAAGTCCATGGGGTAGATTCTTAGAGATCTTGCCACCAGGAGCCAAACAGTGCCTGAGGAAAGTTTGGATCCGCTGCTCTGTAGGAAACAAACAGATTTGGAAACAGGCCTGATTGTTGTACTTATACTCCCATTTGCCCATCACTCAGTAGGCTGGACACTACAAAGGCCAATGGGACAATGAAGATGAATAACAAGGTCTACAAGCATTTCTTAGACAAAGTGAATATTGAAGCGAAACTATTAAAGATGTTAGTCAAGCAATTAAAAATATGGATTGTGACTGTTGTATTAACCTGACCACAACAGGGTTTACAACTTGAAAGCACATTTCTTCTTACATTCAACACACATTTTGAGGGGAACCGAACTGGACATGAACAGGTTGAACAAGAAGAACCGTCGGAAAGTAAAGTTTTTTGTTTTTGCATTGAGGAAGGGAAAACAGCAGAAGAACACAAGGCAAAAACACGAAAGGCTGTGAATGGTAAGCTGAGGAAAGGGGGCAGGACCTTTTGCAGTAGTGTGAGGGCATGTTGCAAGACATTTTCTAGACTCTGGGAGGTTCTAAGATGTCTGCGCAGACTCACAATGTGAAGGAACTCAATGTGTAGTTTCCTAGAGATCACAGTGAAGAACCACATAACTTCCTGAGGCTGACATGTTAAATTTAAACCACAATTGGACATCAAATGCCACTCTTTAATAAAAGGCAGCTTTAAGCAATTATGTTTAAGGTAGGTTCTTAAAAACTAGTAGAAAGATTGCCTGGTGAACCTCTACTAGTAATTTATTCTAAAAATATGTGGCCAATTGGAAATTTCTGGTTTCTGTTGGTAACTTTCTTGGCCTCCTTGGGCGTTGCTCCACTTAAGAAAAATGAGTGCAAGGAATGGATTGGACCTGTAGCAGTTTTGTAGGAGAAATGTTTGGGTCCTAAATTATTTAGGGCTTTATAGGATCAGGAAGCCAGTGCAGAAGCGCCACAATCACTCTGCCTGTCACATTTCGACACCCTGGAACTTCCTTGGGAACTCCACATATAGATCATGTAGAGCAGTCTATTTTGGAGATTACTGAAATGTGAACCATTAATGTTAGCCATTTTCTCTCCAGGTAAGAGTTCAGCAGCTAGACTGCTTATTGGGACAAATATTTGACCATATATCCCCATTCTTGGCGTACCTTGTTCGGTGCCCTGTTAATTTCTGTACTCAGTTCAAGGTGCTAGCTATGACATAAAAAGCCCTCCATAGTTTATGATCACAATACTTATTGGAATACCTCTCCCTGAAATCAGCCATCCTGCTCATTCCAATCAATCAATCAATCAATCAGTGTTGTTAAAAATTGCTAGATCAAAGTTGTCCAAAATAGGTGAATACAAGGAATCATGTGGTGTTTTTTTTTTGAAGTGCCTAGTCTCTGGTATAAAATGCTGACAGGTATGCCAGGCTCCTGTCTTTATGTTTAGAAAGATAGTAAAGTCTGAATTAAATCTGCCTTTAATAACTGACTCTCCAGGATGCCATCAATAGCAACTTTTTCCCTTTCTTTCTCTTAAAAATTAATTCTAGACGTTTATAGAGTTATGCATATTTATGGTTATAATTATTGTCAGTTGTATCACTGTATTGTTTTTGAATGTATTTTATTATGGGTTATTGATGGTTTGTAAGTCTAAATCTGGTGCAGACTGCCCAGTGTAATATTTAAAGGCAATAGGCAGTATATAAATCAGATAGATAAATACAAATATTTGGATAATTTTTTTTCTGGGAACATTTTGGTAATTCTAAAGCTTTGTTTAAAATGAGAATGTGCTCCTGTAAATATGATGTACCCCTCTAAATTCATGCATATATGAAAATATATACATCAAATAAAAGCACAAGAAATGATTTCAAACAGGATAGGATTGAAATCAGTGTTCATACAGCTTATCCTACACATATCCAAGAAATCACATTAAAGATACTCAAACAGTAATAACTCACCAATTAGAACCCGCACTGTGTTGTCCTTATCTGCAAGGCTCTTTAATTGGCCTTTAAGCACAGCAGAATTGTCAGCGGTGAGAGCAGAGTACCCTAACTGATGGAGTATTCTATTTATTTCCTGATGTATTTGATTGCTGATGTCCAGTAAAGCATCTTCTAACCTAATGCATTCATAAATAGCAGACACAGTCACCGTGAGTGCTCCTTGAAACTGATAATGGACAAGCTTTTCAGGACAGCAAAAATGAGTGAATTTACTGTCGTTCACGCATGATTAATCCATGTAAAATTGTCCGTTACTTGAAACAGAATTGGGCAATAACTAGCCTGTAACATTATTTCCTAATGACCCCTCTCCCCCACCCCTGAGAGCAGAGTGGTATGCATAGTTTTACCTGTTTCACTTCATTTGGCACTCCTTGTTGTCATCCTCCAGTTATCTATGCCCACTGCATAATTAAAACACACAGGTCTTTTGCTGTCCTTTACAAGTTTTAAAATGAGGACGTGAGCTACACTAAAACCAAGTTGGCTGTTATTTATCTCTCCTCACCAGGCTATTCTACTGGAAGACTGCTGCCTTCAACAAGCTTGTAACCTACATAAAGGTGGA
>JAHTLZ010000129.1:58174417-58189506 GCA_023846285.1 Phrynocephalus versicolor
CATCTTTAATGGAAACATTACTTAAGGGAATTTCCAATATTTAATATATACATAATAATACTCATTGTATTTGTTTTTAAAAGATATACCGTACTCTCTGTTAGCTTTAATATTGTCTTTTAATGATGTAATCTGCCCTGGGTCCTTGTAAGGAAAAAGCTGAAGTAAACATATTTAAAATAATTAATAAAACCGTCTTCTACAAGTAAAAAACAACAACCCAAAAGCTGAGAAGCAAAACAGAGCAAAGTGTTCTGCTTACAGTGGTTTGCAAAAGTATTCGGCGCCCTTGAACTTTTCCACATTTTGTCACATTACAGCCACAAACATGAATCAATTTTATTGGAATTGCACGTGAAAGACCAATACAAAGTGGTGTACACGTGAGAAGTGGAACGAAAATCATACATGATTCCAAACATTTTTTACAAATAAATAACTGCAAAGTAGGGTGTGCGTAATTATTCAGTCCCCTTTGGTTTGAGTGCAGTCAGTTGCCCATAGTCATTGCCTGATGAGTGCTAATGACTAGAGTGCACCTGTGTGCAATCTAATCTCAGTACAAATGCAGCTGCTCTGTGACAGCCTCAGAGGTTGTCTAAGGCTGTGGTCACACCTGGGTTTCGATCCTGATCTTCTGAAGGTCTGGCTTTTCCTCTTTTTCCCATCACGTGATTTAAATGTGGGAGAAGAGGTCTCACGTCAAAATCTGGTTTTTCAATTTTAAAGTGCAGTTCAGCCCCCTTGGCCAGCAGGTGGCGCTAGCATTTGAAAAAAAAGGAAGACTTTTCTGGGGGGAATTAATCTTTGTCGGACAGATAGAGTTTCCTGTTACTCCGATATGCAGGCAAATTAAAAAAAAACAGCGCCGATCGGCCCCAGGAACAGCCGGTGGGTGCTATGCAGAAAGAAAGAAAAAGAAACCCGGATCATGCAGCGGGTCCCACGGCGTCTTCCTCCTTAAAATCTGGTTTTTAAAAGGGAGGGAAAAATTCCCTGGGTCGGAAGGTGAGTCACAGAAACCTCTCTTAAGGGAGCATTACCGGGTTTTTGCCCCGTGGCCATGAGGACGGCATTTTTGGGCACGATTTATTTAGTAATTAAAACTGTTTTTAAAGGGACATGTGACCGAGCCCTAAGAGAATGCTGTATTGGAAGCAACAACACCATGAAGTGCAAAGAACACACCAGACAAGTCAGGGATAAAGTTATTGAGAAATTTAAAGCAGGCTTAGGCTACTAAAAGATTTCCAAAGGCTTGAACATCCCATGGAGCACTGTTCAAGCAATCATTCAGAAATGGAAGGAGTATGGCACAACTGCAAACCTACCCAGACAAGGCGGTCCACCTAAACTCACAGGCTGAACAAGGAGAGCGCTGATCAGAAATGCAGACAAGAGGCCCATGGTGACTCTGGACGAGCTGCAGAGATCTGCAGCTCAGGTGGGGGAATCTGTCCATAGGACAACTATTAGTCGTGCACGGCACAAAGTTGGCCTTCATGGAAGAGTGGCAAGAAGAAAGCCTTTGTTAACAGACAAGCATAAGAAGTCCCGTTTGCAGTTTGCCACAAGTCATGTGGGGGACACAGCAAACATGTGGAAGAAGATGCTCTGGTCAGATGAGACCAAAATTGAACTTTTTGGCCAAAATGCAAAACGCTATGTGCGGCGGAAAACTAACACTGCACATCACTCTGAACACACCATCCCTACTGTCAAATGTGGTGGTGGCAGCATCATGCTCTGGGGGTGCTTCTCTTCAGCAGGGACAGGGAAGCTGGTCAGAGTTGATGGGAAGATGGATGGAGCCAAATACAGGGCAATCTTGGAAGAAAACCTCTTGGAGTCTGCAAAAGACTTGAGACTGGGGCGGAGGTTCACCTTCCAGAAGGACAATGACCCTAAACATAAAGCCAGGGCAACAATGGAATGGTTTTAAACAAAACATATCCATGTGTTAGAATGGCCCAGTCAAAGTCCAGATCTAAATCCAATCGAGAATCTGTGGCAAGATCTGAAAACCACTGTTCACAAACGCTGTCCATCTAATCTGACTGAGCTGGAGCTGTTTTGCAAAGAAGAATGGGCAAGTATTTCAGTCTCTAGATGTGCAAAGCTGGTAGAGACATACCCTAAAAGACTGGCAGCTGTAATTGCTGCAAAAGGTGGTTCTACAAAGTATTGACTCAGGGGGCTGAATAATTACGCACACCCTACTTTGCAGTTATTTGTAAAAAATGTTTGGAATCATGTATGATTTTCGTTCCACTTCTCACGTGTACACCACTTTGTATTGGTCTTTCACGTGCAATTCCAATAAAATTGATTCATGTTTGTGGCTGTAATGTGACAAAATGTGGAGAAGTTCAAGGGCGCTGAATACTTTTGCAAACCACTGTATATACCACTACATAGTGCTAAAGCACTCTCTGGGTGTTTACAATTACAATGGTTATGCATTGCCCCTTTCCCCCAGCAAGCCGGGTACTTATTTGAACCACCTTCGAAGGATAAAGGCCAGAGCGAAACCTTTGTCTTCAGAGCTGTTCTAAATGGTTTGCTTATTCTGCAGCTTGCAATGTGACAGCAAACCTTCCCTGTGCCCCAGAGTGGACCTTACCTTTCTGATTCCCTCATCATTTAAATAGAGGCCACTTTGTAGTGCTTATGAGCTGTCAGAAGTACTCCGTAGGGCTTTAGGGACAGACTTTTAAGACGGCATATCAGTGTGCCTGAAGGGCAAGTGCACAGTCAGGGAATTTTTCTGGCTTCTGCACTAAGTAGACATGCTGTGTATGGGGCTGTGTCTGAAAGTGGTTCAGAAATACTGGGAAAGAAAGAATGATGTCCTTCCAGGATTCAACTTATTCACATCTATCTGTTGTCAGGATGTTAATATAATTAATCACTTTGAATGCCCACTACTAACTTAATGTAACTATGTAATATGTAACTACCAACCTTTGTTTCTCATTCCACTTGGTTCCACTTGATTCCTACACCACATAAACAATATATAAACCTGTGGCCTGAACACTACATTCCTTGTGTCTGAAGAGGTGCATGGTAATCCATGAAACTCATGGTGCAACACATCTGTTAATTTTAAAGGCACCACAATACTTTTTCTTTTTGTTTGTGTCTTTGTTTTTCCTGAGGCAGAATGACACAGCCACCTCTCTGTAAACCTTCTGATTCACTTACCTCGTATCAGGAAGTCCTACTAGGAGGGCTTTGGTAATCTGTTTCAGCCTGTCCTCATCTCCTGCTGAGCTGAACACCTTACTTCCACATGTACTCTTGCTCACTAGCAGAACTGCAGCAATAATGGCTAGCTGGCTCACTTCTGCCTGAAGAGCTTGCAAGCGACCTTTGTCCATCAACACTGTCTGCAAATAAACAGCAGCAGATTCTCCTACAACAATGTACAGGAATATCAACCATTTATGACACATCTCAACTGCTAAAATATGAAATATAAAGCTGTTCTGGCAAGTCTGCCGTAAGTTCATTTTGTACTGTGGAATAAGGGCATTATTATTTGGGAGGGGGGGTTCATCCTATTGCTCTGACAGACAGGGTCTTCAGATCAAGCAAAGCCACTCTTTGGGGTACCAGGGAGGAGGGAGGAGCCTCTTACCTCAGGATAGCCATCTTTCCCAAAATCCCAATACAACAAGTTCATGTATGCTTGATTTAGCACAGCTGTAGGACTAGGCATAGATGAGACATCTCTGTGAGCCCCAGGGCAAGAGGGAACAGGTGATTCAGTGGTCTCAGAGGTAGATGAGGTGGATTTCAAATCAGATGATGATACTTCAGCTGCTGCTTTGCGTAGCCAGTCTGTTGTGCAGACTAGGCCCCCTGAGAAATAAGAGAGAAATAACAACTATACAGAGCATGTGTCTAAACAGGTAGTGTGCAAGCAGAGGGAAGAAATGGGATGAATTGATGAGGAAGTCGGCTTTCTCAGTGGCAGCCCCCTGACTTTGGAATCAATTTCCTCCTGCGATTTGTTTGGCCCCCTCGCTGTCTGTTTTTAAGAAACATCCTAAGACGTGGCTATTTAGGAAGGCTTTCCTTGGTTATTAGTTTTACCCATTATGTCTTGCTGCTCATTTACCTTCTTGTGTATTTTGATTGACTTCGTTATTTTGTATTATATTGTACTGTACATTTTTAATATATTAATATGTTTAATGGCTGTATCCATTTGTTTAACCCTGTAAACCACCCAGTTGCCAGATCACATGGTATACAAGTCTAATAAATAAATAAATAAATAAACAAACAAATAAATAAATAAATAAATAAATAAATAAATTTGTGTCTATATTCATTATGGTGAGCAAAACATGCCTGCAGCCTACATTTTTGCAGCCCAAGGAAGATCTCCCAAAGATTTCTTGTATTTTTTCTCTTTTCTTTAAATAACATAACCCTATTATAAGCTAACCCCAAGCTGAACAGAAATGTTGTCAACAAATAACAGTCAACTTTTGAAGACAATCAATTATTTATTAAGGTTCCTTGCAGAAATTTTAGAAATGTTAAATATTTAACTGAATGTGGTATAACCATAACTCTCATTTTGTTAGGAGCACTTTGAAGGCTCTCTTCTTCCTCCCTTCTCTCATTTGAGTATGTATTCTTACCCCTTTCCCTTTAAGTTTTGAAAAGTATAGTTAGCATGACATCTTTCTCATATTTTCAGTAATTACACTTGACACTAAACTATATTCAAACCTGTTTCTGACTCTAATTCTCCCCTTATTCTGCTTAGTGAATATCACCTGATGGACTGCAATGACTGGTCAATCAGGAGGAGGACAGGCCCAGAACATCCTCCACAAGCAGACCAAGTGTTCTATAGCAGAAGCAGAAGCAAGACTCCTAACATCCAGCAAATTCAAACATCAAGTGTTAACATCTGTTTAACATTTCCTTGGTGTATGTTTGTGTTTTAAGAATTATTATCGTTGTATTACTTGTTAATCTTCCTGAAGAAAAGATCTTAGATGGCTTATTTCGCGGTTACCCTTGATACTTGCCTGGTAGTTTGTTTAGGAGCTCTTGAAATTTTTTCCTTTCATATTGGACTGAGTGCTCCTGGAGATGGGGTCGAAGAGTCTGTATGGTAAAATTTACCATATCCATTTTCATTAGATCCAGAATGCGTAAGATCTCTCTGTTATGGGCAATAGTAACAAAGTCAGTTATCAATGAGGGTGTAACCAGATGAGCATTTGCTCCAAAGTTTGACCCAGGTTGGATCATACTTTTTTCCCAGTGATCACACAACTTACATGCAATTGCAAATCAGCTTGCCCCTGATCAATGCCTACTCACCCTTTAAGGGTCTTGTCAGGGGCTATTGTTCTTTTGTTGCAGTGAGATCATTCCATTTCAGTAGAAACTGAACATGTGTGATAACTAGGATCAAGCCAAAGCAGCTGGCTGGCCTTCCCTTTGGTGAAGCTGCTTGATGATCTTTTGACATTTAAAGCTTCCTTTCCATTCATCTTTGGAAACCAAAGGAGAGGGAGTTCTGCATTTATTTGTATTTATTTGTAAGTGTATCAGCAATGCTTAGAAAGTTTTTTTAAAGCCCTGCCAAAGTATCACTGATACACTGTATCGGTTAGCAGCAATTAAAAATAAACAGAAAGCTTCATTCCCCTTCCCTTCCAAAGGTGAACAGAAATGGAACTCAGTCTTACCTAAGGCACCCTGTTGTGGCAGAGGCAGCACACCATGGGCTGGCAAAGAGGAACAAAGATGCTGTTGTGGCTCCCATGTAGAGCAGCCAGCTGCACAGGGAGAACTGTAGGATATTCCCCCTCCCCCCAAACTGGCTGGTCCTTGGCCAGCAGGAAGGGGAATTCCCATGCCAGGTTTGCATTGACTGATGCAGGAATTCAAATTTAAGACTCCTGGTTGGGCAGACTTATAAACAGCATTTCTTATTCTGGGGGTTTGCCTGCCCAATATAAAACAGGAGTGTTGAGAATACTGCAGCCAGACTGCTGATTGCTGATCTGCTGCTTCTCATTTCTCAAGGTTTTAAGCAGTTCCGGGAAAGGGATAGCCAGTTGGAAGCTTAACCATCTTGACAACTCTTTCCCTTTAAAAGGAAGGAAGATCTTGATTGTGATAAGCAGGATTGTTTGAGGTGCCTTGTGTACCCCAGCTGTGGGTAAAGAAGGAATTTGTGAGAATCTCAAAATGATAAGTCAGCTCCAGATTTGCTTACAAGGAGAGTTTATTGAGTAACTTATAGATCATCTGGTGCACCCAATAAGATAGAATGGATAAGAGCATGGTCTGCAAGTCATTGCTCAAAGTCCAAACAACTGGGCAAATTAAGTCTCATGGTGCAGTGATTAAACAGCTGTACTGCACTCAAAACTGCTCACAACCCAGGGCTCAATCCCATGTAGCTGGCTCAAGGTTCATTCAGCCTGCTATCCTTCTGAGGTTGGTATAATGAGTACCCATCTTGTTCTCTCTCTCTCTCTCTCTCTCTCTCTCTCTCTGTGTGTGTGTGTGTTTGTGTGTGTGTGTGTGTGTGTGTGTTTGTGTGTGTGTGTGTGTGTGTGTTGATGTGTAGCCTGCATATATAAGCAACACACTTTGCTTTTATAGTTTTCATCTCTTGAAGAACAAGAGGGGTGCAATGTGCAGCCTGCATAATTAACTTGTAAACTGCCCAGATAGTGTTTTAAGCTTCTTTATTATTATTATTATTATTATTATTATTATTATTATTATTATTATTATTATTATTATTATTATTATTATTATTATTATTATTATTATTATTATTATTATTATCTTCAGGTTGCAGCTTGGCAATATATCACTATTACACTTGTGAAATACCACCCCCAGGTATGCATATGAACAACTACGTAAAAGTTCGCTAGTAGTATTTGGTGAGCTCATTTGTTTCCTGTGGCCCACCTCAGTACAAACCATAGGAGAAGTTGCTACACAAGCCTAGTTCTTTCATTCTTTCCTCATAGCAATTCCTTTCCAATCCCTGGATCATCTTCAATATTTTGGACATATAACAGGCAATAAGAAATACCATCTGCTGCAAGTTATCCTTTAAGGAAAAATACACGGGAAGCATGGCCCGGGGCATAGAAGAACATTCTGGCTTAAGAACAACCGATAGTCCGCAGTGAACACAACTGCTCTCTTTAGAAAAAATCAAGCAGTTTACCAGCCTTAAACTACTCCAAAAAAAGGAAGAAAATAAAGCTCATATATAAAAGAGGCAAAATTAGAGGAGTTTTTTTTGTTATGCCTCATTAGCTACAGACAATCTTGGTTTAAACTATCATCCTGGTTTATCATCCTGGTTTCTTCACAAACCATAGTTTAAAGAGACCCTAGTTTCTCTAATCTAGGCATGATGCAAATCATTGATTCAAACATGAGAGCAGATGTGTATGACTGCAGCTGCTTTAGAGAAGCAGCAAATAATGGTATATAAGATGAAGGCTCATGACTACACCAATCTCAGCAGTAAATTATGGATTAATGTTACATCTGAACCCAATTAGTACAATTTATATCAACAGCAGTCATAAATTTAAGGCCTATTTTACGTTTGGAATTTTTAAGAAAAGGCCAACGATATACAAAGCAAGTATTTCCATATGTTCCATATTTCCCTGCAACTGTGCAGTGCTAAATCTGGAAAGCTACTTCAACCAAGATCAGTTAATAGGAATGATGCACATCCAAAATACCAACATGAGAAATTCTGAATTAAACCATACATTTCTTGTAGAGAAATGCTTTTGCTCAAACCAAAACTGCCCACCTTAGCAAATAAACTGGATCTGCTATTACACGTAGCTTCTGCAGTTCCTCATCTCGAACAGGTGCACAAAGGATTGCCATTGTATCTAGGATATAGGTGGTGAGGTTGGCAATGTTCAAAGCTCCATGTTCTGCCTCTTGCTTTATCAATTCCATGTCCAGAGCTTCTTCAATTTGACTTCGCAGACGGGTTTGCTGGGGTAGAAGCAGTGACTGCAATGCCTGACACAAGCAGTTCAAAGTGATTTGCAATCTTGAGTCTCCACAACATACATAACAGAATACTGTGATCATTTCCCATACAAAGGCTTTAAATGTTGGGTACAACTTTCCTTTTTTAAAAACAATGTTCCAGAATAGCTTGCTTTCACACATGACTAACTATAAAAAATACATATGGTTGGCAGTATTCCTATTAGGGTCTGAATACAAATGCAGAAAATATAGGGGGACTCTCACAAAGGACTTTTAGCTGAATCGCACAGTTGTGTGGCAAATACTAATTTGAACTTTGGGTGTGGAAAATTACATAGTTAGAATTTTCATTCAATATGGGCAAACATAAAGATAAATTTTAATTGCATACATTTAAGGCTGGGACTTACTTTACAATAACCGGAAGACAGGCGGTATATAAGCACCAAAATAAATAAATAAATAAACTTTCCATGAAAGAAATCAAAAGTTTTCAAGCTATGTTAAATAGTTATTATTTTGTTTTGGAACTCTTGTTTTATTTCTAGTCCCCAAGGTTAAACAGTCTGAACATCAAAAAGATAGATCAAAAGGAATGAGCAAGGATATATCCTCCCTCCTTTATGTATCACTCACCTCTTTGATTTCTTGAAGCAATTTGACAGCGTGAGAATAATCTGGTGGGCTTTTAGAAAGCTGTTCCCTCAGACTGTCCCAAAATGCTTTGTGCAATGTCTCTTTCACTCGGTCTTCCAAACTATATTAAGCCAAAAGCAATTGAGGTAAACATTTTCCACCCATAACTTAGTACCAAAAGACCTCTGAGTCTGAACTATTAAAATCTTTCCCATCATTTTACAATTAGGTTCTTGAAAATCAGAATAAAAACATGAGGTGTACATACAGCCACTACAGCACTGTACTGGAATACTAATAGATTGCGGTTCAGAACCCTCCCTTTATTGTGTGGCCACTGTTGCACTGTTTAGTTACAACATTGCTCTGCAATCTGCACATATAGCTCTTCAAATAAAATCCTATATAAAATAGTTGTACCTTCTCCTACAAATATTGTCAGGAGGAAAATGGACATTCCTGTTTACTGCAGTTTATATAGTTAACAGATTACAGAACTGAATTAGGACCTTCACACCAGATGTTTCTTCTGAGATATAATTCTTCTATATAATTTTTTAAAAGTCTACACGCATGATATCCTACTTGAAAGGGAGACTTTCCTTCATAGCAGATCATAAAGATCTCTTGTGTTGAGCACTGTAGTGGGCAGCCTCACCCATTAATATGTATTACTTAGGAGGATGTACAGTGTTTGCATATCTAAAAGAAGAGCTTATGGGCAGAGTCTGCATGTATATTATATATGACTTTGTAGTGTGCTTACTATAGTTAGATAGGGATATGTAGAGGTAGGGCCAAGAAGATGTAAATATCTAATCAGATAGGGAATGCTGAATGTAAAGTTACAGATAGGGAACTGATGAGTGTAGTGTTATTGCTGAACATACTTAATTTTATTGTTACAATAAATTACACTTATTTATTTTTAAAAGTACAAAATGTGTGAGACTAGCCCTAACCCTAACCCTATTATTAAAATGATTTTAGTAATACACTCGGGTGAAACAGAGATCTATCTAAATGGTGGCCATGTAAACACCCCAGCAGGCAACAAAGCACTAAGTCGACTTCATTTCTATAAATTTATGCCTCCATTATGTCTCCAGGTGGAATGGGACAGCAAGGACAGCCAAGGGCTGCTGCTGCTGAGATAATTGTTGGTGTGGGACTTATAAATTGGAAGGCAGGTGACATCATCTGATTCACAGCAACTTAATGCCTATATGTTTTTCTAGTCAATCCCTTCTCTCTTCCTTGAAGAAGCAAAGGTGCATTCTTTCTTGAATGAGCTCTCCATCAACTAAGGGTGTTAGTTGTCCCCCCCACACACACACATACATGCGTGCTAGTTGTGTCCAACTCTAGGGGTGGTGCTCATCTCTGTATTCAAGCTGAAGGGCCAGTATTGTGCAAGTCCATGGCCATGTGGTTGGCATGGCTGCAAGGAAACACTGTTTTACCTTCCTGCTTTTTACAGTGGTACCTATTTATCTACTTGCATTTATATGCTTTTGAACTGCTAGGTTTGCAGGGGTTAACAGCAGGAGTTCACTCCGCTGCTTGGCACTTCGGATTTGAACTGCTGAGCTGCTGACTTTGCAGCCAACAGTTTTCAGTGTTCTAGCCCGCTGAGCCACCACGCCCCTGTAGGGTGTTAGATCACTGCCTAAAACCCTGTTGCTGACAAAGATGATTGATAGGGTGGCATCCAATTTAAGCTGCATTTGATCCTGGATTCTGCATAGCTACTGATCTAAAATGTTTTCAGTCTAGCTTCAGGCTGGACAATGCACAGCAACAGCTCTGATTTACTTTGTTGAGGAGATGGTGGGAGTGTTATGATCTTCCTTGATATTTAGCTGCTTTTAATGCTGTCAACTACATGTCTCCTTGGAACAGCTCAGATGACCAAAGGTCAGATTGTCATGTCCCCCACTCCCAACATGAGGGTTATTATCAGAGTTCTTCCCAAAGGTCATTCAAAATATCCTTTCCTGTAATTTAAAACCACTGGCTATGGTCCTGTCCTTTATATCGGCAGAAAATAAGCTTGCTCCATATAAAACAGCCCTTCAAATGCAACAACTCTCAGTTTTCTCCTTCCATAATAAACAGACCCATCTCCTTAAATCGCTCTTTACAGGGCTTGGTTTCTAGATATTTTATCATTTGATTCCTCTCATCTGGACAAATTGCAGCTTGCTGATATTCTTCTTAAATTGCAGTGCCCCAAATCAGATAAGCCTTATAAGGTCTGACAAAAGCAGAAGAGAATGGTATTATTACTTTCCTCAGTCTGAATGCTTTCCTTCTGTCAATGAAACTTCGCATAGCAGTTGTTTCTGCTTATTTTCAAATATTTAGCATCAAATATGATGGACAGAGTAAGTCAAAGGATGTTGGGGGAAAATGTAATCTTAATACTTCAAGAACTTCTCGATCCATTTTGGCCAAAACATTTTGTTGCCTTCTTCAGCGGTTATTCAAAAGAAGCAACAAGAGACAGTACATTGATTATAATTGTAAGAATTTTGGCTTCAAATGTTTGGCAATCTGATTTAAGACGTCATCATCTTAATCTTCGGTCTGACCAGTAGGTCTGCAACATAGTTATGTCACTATTTCTCCCTCTTCCCTCTGATTGTACCTCCCTGAGTCCCCATTGTGGGAATAGGGTGGTATACAAGAGTTAAAAATAAATAAATAAATAAATAAATTTTCGCCCCAATGCTCCTCACCAGCATAAAATGCTTCTGCCCATGGATTCACAGTTGTGTACATTCTGTATATTCATAGCTATTCCCCTTCCCTATGAAGAAGGGCAGAGTATAACTAAAATATTTCAATATATTACTGAAGAAATTGGTTTGTATGTTACTCAACTATAGTATTAACACATCTTATTAGATAAATTACCCAATGCTACACTTTCAATAAGAGGAAAGAAAAGTTACATGTCTATTCAAATCAGCTGGCTTCTGTGCAACTATGCCCAGGATTTCACTATGTACATCCTTATACAGAGTCACAGTTTAAAAAATAAAATGATATGTTTGATATATTCTACATATTAGAATATTACAAAAACAGATATTTAAGCCTAGTTAATATTTTCCAATCCCACACTTATACAGCATTGATAATTACACTCTTGTACAGCATGAGGGAAATAATAATACCTGTTTGGAGCAAAGTTCACCTCCTGCAACCTGAACTCCTGATTTACTATGATTTCATGTGCGATGGTCATTTTTGAGACTTCATTGGCTGTTTCTATCAGCTCTGGCATAGAAAAAAGTTGAGGAGGACTAGCTGAATGGAAATAAAACAGAACAGCTCTTACTTATCCACCCAAGGTGAAAGCAATATTTATATGTACATGAAGAACACAACTTTTAGAATTGATCAGGATTAATTTTTAAAAATACACAATACTTGACACCCACCAAACTGACTGCAGCTCAATAGCCAAGCATTTTATTTCATTTTACGTTAACAGCCTTTAGTCCCATTTTGTGGGGGAAAGAAGATGAAATATGGATTTAATAAAAAAAGGATCCAATGCAGTCCTCATCAATCCTCAAATTCTTTAAAGCACAAATATTGTTCCATCTAACAAAATATTTAGGAAAATAATAAATGTTCTGAGCTTTGCTGTTTGGCAATCTCAAGTTGATTATACCAGTTAATCTAAAACTGTATTTAAAAAAGAAGTTTCTTTCTCATTAATTTTAAACACCATCGTGTCAGCCTCAAGTCTTCCTCTATACTGTTGTATGATTTGTTTCTGAAGTAATCATGTAAAAATTTTACATTTCTCTTCAAATTGATTGTCAAAGTACTTTCAAATCTTTCCAACAAATCCAACCACGTAATTAAAGCACTTTTTTGTCATCATGCCCTGACAGTTTGCCCCAAATACAAACGAAACCTGAGTTTTACAGCATTCAAACATAATTACACATACAAGTTGGCACATCAGGAGGACAGAGATTGGGAATGTCTCCACCACAACTGTCTTCATGTTCCCTTGTATTTCTACCATTACACTCTATGTTCTTTTGAAAGTCACTGCAGTTGCTGGAGGTGGCCTCCTGACTATTAGGCATCTTGTTCCTAGTAGAAGATACAGGTTTAATGATAAGGAGCATCAAAGCAACTTCTGAAAGGTCTGAAGTTCAGTTTTAATACAACCAAATTAGGCACATGTGCATCAAAAAGTTATTCTTTCCTAAGATAACAGTAACCATACTGTTCTGAAGGACTCAAAAGCCTGTCTTTTTAGTATTTTAGTGGTCAAATAAACCTAGACTCCAATTCTTCTTTCATTTTACCACTGTATTACTTTTTATTTAATAGGGAAGTTGATCTCATTTGTTTCCACACTCAGCTAATTTCTCTGTTTTGTCTCATATGTTGGAACTAGTTATAAATAAATATTGCACTTCAGTAACAATACATCTGCAACTTGTTCTATATACTTTTATAATTACAGGAACTCTACCCTGACACATATTTCACACAAAAAGCTGTCAGGTTTGTAGCTCTCAATTTTTTAAAGGGACTAAAGGGTATTTGGACAACAGGAAACTGTAATACTAACTGGTGGTAATTTAAAAGTAACTTTCCAAAGTTTATTTCTTTATTCATTTCTTTATTCATTTCACAGGCAAGCGAGAAACCCAGGCTGGACAAGCTGCCAGAAATGGGTGTTCCTGCATGGCAGGGGGTTCCACTTGGATGGCCCTTGAGGTCTCTTCCAACTCTATGATTCTAAATGCAATAAGTACCAGGTCGTAATTTTTTTAAAAATTTTCCGTGGACTTTGGCCCTACTGTTTAGGTTTCCTTTTCTACTCCTGCCTGAGCCACGGAGCACCATTTCAGAGAGCGGCTTTCTCCCTGTTTGTACTGCCCACCCAGCTGTGTAAAAAACTGGGCTCTAATCTCCCCGCCTCCAATAAAACCCTTAAGCTCTCCTCAACCCTCTTTTATCTTTCCTAAAAGCCGGTGGACCCTGAAAACAAGAGGAAGGAGACAGCAAAAGCGGCTCTTTCTCCCCCCTCCACGCCGCCAAGGAGTTCCGAGCCGGCATTCGTGAGCCCAATAAATATGCACCAAGTGTAATAAGAAAAGGGAACACCCCCGCCCCCGTCGCGAGTGAGAGACGGCAAAGGCGAGTAAGAAGACCTGAGGGGGGGAGGCCCGGCCGGGGAGATGAGGCAGAGACAAGCGGCGGTGACCGAGGAGGGATGGGGAAGCCGCGCAGCCCCGCCTTGAGGCCGCCTTGAAACAGCCGCTGCGGTTCTTCTCAGGTGTTCGTTGGAGCTGCCCGGCCCCCTCCTCTCCCAGGCCATTCCAACGGGACGGAACCAACCACCTACTACTACTGGGGCGTGTGCGAAAAATAACTGGTTTTCCTGTCACAAAGAAAGAGGGAATAATACGCCTATATGCAGTATATTTCTCTCTTCAGATTCAAGTTCTAGCCCGTTAACTGTTTTTTTTTTAATGCCTTTGCATTGAGAGACCTGGGCTTCCCCAGCTTTGAGGTCAGTAGCAGCATATCCCAGCCTCTTTCCTGGACGCGGGTTAATGCCGTGGACTGAACCAATGTGGCTGGAATGGGAAGAAGGAGAGACGCTCTCCCGAATGTGTCTTCTTGGAAGAGGCGTTTCTCACGACGGAGAATTCGTCAAACGTAATTATTAGGTGATGCCTGGTAAGTGCAAGCCCCAAGTGATTAAAAAAAAAAAGTTTTAGTGCAAGGGAATGAATGTCCCTCTTTCATGAACCCTGGCTGCAAACGATAGTTTAGGTCCTCCTAAACTTTAGGAAAACGTTTGGTGTGATAGACGAGAAGACAACAGCGCCATCTAATGCTAAAAAAATTCAATTAGCACATTATTTAGAACTAGACTATGAGTGATACCTTCATGGGCTGCTGGTAGAAAAATAAAAATTATTTAGGTAGAGGATTTTTTAAATTAATTCCTATCATTGCCATTAACTGGATAACCCTCCCAGCGTTTTTCTAGTATGGAGCTGTGAGAAGTGTTTTCGTAGTCTCTCCTCCTGGTGGCGCTGTGGGACTAGGAGCTTGCCCAAGGCCACACATGCTGCAGGGCCCAATTGTTCCAAGCTCTCTTAGAATGATCCAGCCAGGCTGAATCTATACAGCAAGGTGTTCCTTCCCACCCATTGAATTACAGCAGCTTATATATTGTTATATGCAATCAAGTCACTTATGACTATAGGAAGCTCCATGAATTAATGACACTCCTTAACACCCCTACTTTCAAATCGAAGATTGTGGCTTCCTTTATTGTGTCAATTCAATTCATGTTGCCAGATGGTGTGGTATAGAAATCTTTTATTATTATTATTATTATTATTATTATTATTATTATTATTATTATT
>JAHTLZ010000129.1:58204679-58228219 GCA_023846285.1 Phrynocephalus versicolor
TAAATAAATAAATAAATAAATAAATAAATAAATAAATAAATAAATAAGAAAATTAAAAATAAGGATTGAGTGATATCTTTCTTGGTCCACTAAAGTGTCTCAGGAAGATGAGCTCTCAAGTCTTAAAGACTTATCAATTTGGCCACTGCAGAGCTTGAGGTAGAGGACAAGTAGAAAAGTCCAAAAACACTTTGGCTAGATATTATAGATATCATAGAATAATGGTGCTGGAAGCAGCCTATAAGGCCATGGAGTTTAACTCCATGCTTAATGCCAGAATCAAAATTAAACTTTTCTAACAGATGGTTGTCTAAGTTTCTCTTGAGGGCCTCCAGTGCTGGTGAAGGCTTCTGGGAGTTTTAGTGCAAGAACATCTGGGGACCTAAGTTTGAGAACTACTGCTCTATACTGAAGCACAGCCCAGCTGATGTCTGGCTGAAAAACAAACATCCAAACACAGAAGAAGGGCCTTAAATCTGCCCATCAACAGTTAGGCCCTGTATATCGACTGAGCACACACACACATACACACACACACAGAGAGAGAGAGAGAGAGAGAAAGAGAGAGAGAGAGTTCATTTCATCTTCTGCACTGTGGTGAGATATACTATATTTATCTTTAATTTCCTGTATTTCTGAATTTGGATCAATACCCATTACTTGGAATATGTTAATCTACATGCTCTTTTTTGGTAATATTTTATTTATTTATTTATTTATTTATTTATTTATTTATTTTTATACTGCTCGTCTTCCCAGAGGAACTCCAGGTGGTTAACAAAGAAGGGTAACACAAAACAATATAAAATCAATACAGCAATCAACACACACACGCAAATATGGAAAAAAACAACAAAATAGTCGAAAGAATAGTCGGCAGGATGGCAACTCTGGAGGAGAAAAAAAAACTGTTAAAGGTCGCCAAATGCCTCTCTAAAAAGCAAGGGTTTGAGTGCTTTTTTAAAGGCGGGCAGGGACTGTGCAAGGCGCAACTCACTCGGAAGATGGTTCCAAAGTGAGGGGCCAGCCACTGAGAAAGCACGGTTTCGGGTTGCCAATTTCTGTGCCTCCCTGGGCATGGCCACTCAGAGTGAGCGCGCCTGCAACATTCTAGTGGGCCGGGCCTCAGTTGATCTTTGGAAGATACCCTCCGACAGGTATTCAGGTCCCAAGCCGTGGAGGGTTTTGTAATGCATTTCTTCCTTTTTATTTTCCAAGCTTGGATTTAAATAGCCATCCAATATTGATGAGGGAATTTCTGTGTCCTGCAGCATTATACTGTAACTTGGTAACACGCACTGCCTGTCATTCCCTTTTCTGTACAGCCGTTTTGTACATGTTTGCATCTCTGGTGAGGCAGGAAACCCAAATTTAAGTTCTCCCATACTTTGGACAAACAGTGTGTCTCTTATTTGGCCTGTTATGCTAAGTTTGTTTATAGAGTAAGCCTGAGTCATGTTAGCCCCCTTCCCCTCCTACGGTGCAATTACTTAATAGCACTAAATTGTGGGAAACTAGTTTTTCTTATTACATGTTCTACATTAAAATTCCCTCATGTGTTCAGAACAAATGTGCTTGTTCGCCTGGCACTTAACAGAGGAATACTGTAGTGTGCTTCTTCCTTGGGGAGAAGAGAGAGATGCTGCTAGACATTAGGCGTTTATACACGACCCCTAAGCTCTGTGGCAAAGGGCTGCAAGCTCCGGACCTTAAAAATGTTTCCCCACCAGGTCCGGAGTTTGCAGACAATTAAGTGCGACCCCGCCCACCTAAGCGCGACCCAGCGCACCTTTCAAGTACCTGCTTTTGGGAGGTGAAAAATATTTGATGCGGAGAGTGCCTGAGCTCTCCTCGCTTCTTTTTGTTGTTTTTCTTTTGCCTCCGCCCCTTTAAGAGGAACCAGGAAGTAAGACCGGGGCTCGGAGCAAGCTTCCACGCACGGGAGGTAAGGGTTTCTTCTTTTGTCCCTGTTTAAGGCTTTTTTCCCCTCCCTCCCCTCACGCAGACAGAACAAGGAAGTGCGGAGCGGGTGGGGATGGAGGAACAGCAACGAACCCTCAAGATCTCTGGTCCGAATTTAAGGGACCAGCGGATCTGAGGGGTCGTGTAAAAAGGCCCATTGTTATTCTATGAGGGCGTAAATCAGAGTTGAGATTAACAGGAAGATTGAAAGGGGATGTTTGGATTTATCTGCATATTTGAATGGCTGCTCATGTATGTTTCTGTTGAGCCTTGGCAGGAGAATCGCAGAATCATGAAGTTGGAAGGGGTCTAAAAGGCCAAGGCAGGAGTACATATCAAAGGATATCTGCCAGTTGGTTGTCTAAATTTCTGCTGAAATTAGAGTATAATATCCCAGAATGTAATAGGCTCCCAATTAGGGATGGGCACGAAATGAAAATATTACGTTTCATTTCCTTTCCATTCATTCCCCCCACTTCCCCCCCCCCCGTTTCATTTCATACGAACTTTTTTTTAAAAAATTCATATGAAATGAACCACTAACGAAGGGGTTCGTGTGTGTGTTGGGGGGGGGGGGCGGCTGGAAAGTGGCAAAGGAAAAAAAAGTTGTTTTTAAAAGCCCCAGGCTTTTTAAAAAAAACTTTATTTCCCTGCCCCGAAACCCCAACCTGCCAGATGATTGGCACTGAGGTGGGGAGGAAAAACCTTTCCTTCCCACCCCAGCACTGATCACCTGACAGGCTGGGTTTGGGGGGGAGAGAAATAAAGCTTTTTTTTAACCCCTGGGCTTTTTAAAAAGCTCTTTTTGTTACCTAATGACATGACGAAACAGCATTTCGTTGTTTGTTTTGTGCCCATCCCTACTCTCAGTTGTCTTCAGCCACTTCTATGGGATCAAATTCTCAAGACTAGCCTAAATCATTAGGCTGAAGACAAGAGTGTGTCCCCTCACATTGAATAGACTGGCTAGGGGAGAGAATCTTTTACTTCCTTTGGCCATTCTGGCTTTGTGGCATAGACAATACTGTAGTCTCATACTTTGCCAGGCATTCAGTAGTTAGATAGGGGTATACAAACAAAGAAACAAACAAGTTATTCAAACACTGCAGCACAGGAGTGGCACCTGCATTAGTCTGTGGAACTCCCTACCACAGGATGTGGTGATGGTGTCTGGCAAAGGGGGATTGGACAGATTCCTGGAGCAAAAGTTCATCACAGGTTACCAACCACGATGGGGGTGTGTAATCTCCAGCCTTAAAACCAGGGTACTACAAGGGCCATATGCAAGCGGGTGGTGTCAGGAGACAGATCTCTAGTCTTGTGCACTCCCAGACACATCTGGTGGGGCCACTGTCAGATACAGGAAGCTGGACTAGACGGGCCTTTGGCCTGATCCAGCATGGCTCTTCTTATGTTTTTATGATTGCCAACAGAGCAGCATCCCATTCCCTGACTTCTCGGGGCTAAAACCTTAGACATTTGTGGAACTCTGCCAAATCATGAAGGTAGTTCCTTGTGATATCATAGAAGAGAGGTAGGTAAGAGTCTGGAGGATAGCTGCAACTGCTTCTGGGTCAGCAGGTTGTGGAAATGGGCACAACAGGATACTGAGTTAACAGACTCAGAATCTATGGAATACCCAGCTAACCACTTGCTGATTCAAACTCACCGCTATTTTAGCAGTCTTCCAAGTTGCAAAATATGTCCAGTACCTGTGGTAGATCACCATCATTCCAGTGGGCAGTAGAGGTGGCCCTGCCATTAGTCAAAAGAGATGGGGATCGAAGGTAGGGAGCAACCAAGTCTTGGGGGCAGAGTTGTGTGTCACAGAAACTATTTAGAATCTCAGAAACTATTCTGCAACTCTCAGTTATTGTGTGGGATTAGAGTTGTGAAGGTCCAGAAAGAAACTGGGAAAAATTGGGGAAAAGCAGGTGTATTTCTGTTTTTTTCTTGAAAAAATGGAAAAAAAGAAAATAATAATAATTATGGAATGATTTATTTTAACTTGATGTATAAAACAACAGGGTGTTCAAATATATTCTAAAGCGTATCTAAAAATATGCATAGTATAAGCTTATTCAAATTTTTGTGCACTGAGGAGAAGCAAGTCCTAGGTTAAAAACTGAACTCTCCAATGCAAAACCAAGATGCAACTATTGTCACAAGAAAAAGAAGATTTCACTTTTGTTCTTGCATGTGGATGGATATGTTTGATAAGAGTTTACACTTCTCTGATTCCATTTGGCTTCATTAGTTTATAACCTTTGTGTAAATAATAATTTAATTACTAATACAGTTACAAATAAGAATTATTTAAAAAGTAAATTCTGTTTGTAGTAATTGTTTGGATACACAGTATTTTAATATGCTAGTTGTGGTAATTTTATGCCAAGTCAAATTGTCCATAGTCATAACATCAATTATGTTCCTAAAGTAACAGAATGGCGTTCAAGCTGTAAAGGGGAGGGGAGGGCTAATGTAGATCTTTTTTCAATTTTTCCAAAATTTTCTGGTTATTTCTGCCCCCCCCCCCCGGAAAAAACTGTTTTTACGCAAGTTTCAACATTTCCAGAAATTTTACATCTCTATAGTAGGATGCTGTCCGTTGTCAGTACTGAAGTAAAATTAAACTGGTCATCTGATTGGCTTCTTCATGTAGATAGAAAGAAGTGCCACCTTATTTTTTTTAAATTCAGGTTGAAAGAATTTTTTTAAAGCTCAGGTTTGTCCTAGTAATATAATGTCTGCACTTGTACAATGCCTGTAGGAGTTTGTTGTCTAGGCTAGCTACTTCTTTGCTTAATTGCTGCAGGGCCTGTGTTTCTTTGTGGCATGCTAAGGTAAGGCAACATGGTGAGAAAACCAGTCATCACAAATGAGCAAACACCCATTGCCAAAATAAAAGAGGCCTAGTTCTGAGAGACAGATAGGAATGCAGTTAATCCTAATACATGAGGTAAGAGGGTACAGTATTTTTAATGTTTTTGCTTGACAGATATTAGAAACTGGAAGCTAAAACTGCCTAGGCTTATGAAGCAAACCATTGACTTTAGCAGCTGTCTGACATTTGGATGTTCAGAATTTGCTGTTCTGCATGTTCAACGCGGTGATTTTGGTGCAAGATCAGTGTGCAGCAGTAATTGTCATATTTTGTTATATAGCTATAACTTCAATAATCCATATATCTGCATTCTCCAAAACATTCAAGTTCTGTGACCTATAGTCTAGAGTGATTGTCATACTTAAAGGACAGCCATATTACTGTCTTATTTTGGAAACTTCATGTGTGCACTTTAAAGGAGGGGGGAAGCAGATCTCCAGCAGTGCCTCGCGCACCAGTTGAACAGCACTTGTTTTTTAAAAAAAAAGCACCAATCAGCTGGCAGGGCCCCAACTAGTTGTAAAAAATGATAAATAAATTAAAAAATGAAAAATGAAACAAAATGAAAAATGAAACAATTTATTTATAAAAATCATTTCAAACAAAACAAAATTAAAAAAAATGAAATCTGTTGTTTTTTTATCACAAACTTATCCATGGGGATGGTTCCTGGATGGTCAGATTTTTCTTTCTTTCTACTACAGATATGTGATGCTGATGCTGATGCTGATGAATGTGATTATGTGACTGAAACACTATCCTGGACAGATAATTCTGAAACTGTAGAACTAGAGGATGGTGTAGGTCAGGGCTGTCCAACTTTGAACAAGCCGAGGTCTACTTTTTCCGGCCTAGAGTGCCTGAGGGCTACTACACTAATACCTCTACTTATGAATTTTATCCATTCCGTGCACATGCTCATGGCCCTTGAACTGCCCGCTCAGCTAAGACAGTGGGCTGGCAGACCTAGAACTTTGCTGGGGCAGTAGTGATCCTTGGGATGGGGGAGGGAGGGGTGGAGAACTTATCCCCTCACTTTTTTTATTGATGCCTAGCGGGCTACTTTTGAACCCTTCACGGGCTACCAGTAGCCCACGGTCTACCTGTTGGACAGCCCTGGTGTAGGTGGATAGTTTCTTGAACACTTTTGGTTGATGATGGATTCCCCTAAACCAGGCCTACCCATGATGTCAACCATGGGCATCCATGGTGCCTTCAGGGGTTGCCTGTGAGGTCCTTGAGCTGGGTGGGATCCCCCCCCACTCACTCGCCCTCTCCAGTGGCGGTGGTGGCTCCAGTGGTGGCGGCAGGGCCTGTATGGGTTTTCCGGCAGTGCATGCTGTGGCTGCAGAGGTGGGCCCAGGCCGGCTTGCTGAGCCCGCTTGTCAGAGGCACCGAACAGGCACAGCAACCTGGCCTGGGCCTGCCTCCGTGGCCGTCACCTGCCACTGGAGCTGCTGCCGCGACCCCACCCCCACCACCATTGCTGCTGCCACCCCTCCACCCCCACCAGAGCTGCCACCCCTGCCACCCCCACTGCTGCCATCACCCCTGCAGCCCCCTGCCATTGCCCCTGTCCCCGCCCCCGCCGCCCCTGCTGCCCCCACCCACACCATCATCCCTGCCCCCACCCCCGCCCCTGCCCCTGCCATCCCCACAGCCGCTGCCACCATCACCACAACTGTCATCACCCCAGCCCCCCACAACAGGATTAAGGTATTTTTCTCAATTCTGATGTTTATTTTATAACTTTTTTTTTTTGCTATGAAGGAGACATGTTATTGTTGCAGACCCAAATGCACACTTTTGAAAATAGTCAAAACTTTATTTCTTCATAACAACTATATCTGACAGTAACATGCAGTAATAGTAACATGCGCAGTTTTGAAAATAGCAAAACCAAGCATCTTTGATAATACCTTCTACATTAGATAGAAAAATTGCCCCAAATAATCAGAAACTTCTGGGAGAGTGTAACATTGTAAACGGATTAATACAGCCTTATGCTACATAAATAAAAACTAATTTCATGATGAATAACCTTTGGACTATAATATATCTTAACTAGAACATGATCTTTAGAGATATTTTCCTCAAAAAGCATTTAATTTTTTTAAAATCCGATTTAAATTTTAAAAATCCGATTTAAATAAAAAAACTGATTTTGTTTTAATCATTGATTTTTATCCAACCTGGCTAGGTGTGATTTTAATAGGGATCAGCATAGTCCTCTGTGGCTGTCAGATTCAAACACACTAAACACACTTATTCAGGGCATTGAGACACACTTGAATCTTGAGACTTGAAGCAAGGATAGGTAGGTCTTCACACTTGACAAACATATTTTGCTTTCCACTGGAATCTCAAAAAGTGCATTAAGCAGAGACTGATGCAGCATATTGATGCAGTTTTCAAAACTCGTGGAATTAAGTCTGCAGTGTATTCAAGAACCCATGTTACAGTCCTTTCAAACACAAATAATAACTTATGGTTTCCTTCTAGACATTATTTCAGCATATTATTGTTGCGTTTGTGAACCTGCTGCAAGTGGGAAATTATTTCCAATCGAACATAGTCACTCAAAGATCTATCAGTAGATCGTGATCAACTTTCTGGCCCCTTTTGATTTGAAAAAACAGCATAATGTCTTTGGTAGCACTTAGCAGTAGCCTCAGAGCACTCAGTGCCAAACTGTTTTATCAATAATGCATCATTTTGGGTGAAATCAGGTAAGTGTTTCTGAGATATGGTTCCAGCAGAACTTCATGCCTGATAAAGTAAATTTGCATCACAAAGTCTTGTTTATATGCAGAAGATTGATCAGTCATTTAAAAAGCAAGCAAATTCCAGGAGGTATAAAAAGGCTCCTGCTGTCAAAATGAGACGTCTGCAGCATTTAAGGAATTCTGTCTTCTAATTAAGGGCTGTCTGTAATGTATAGCTTGACTCTCTGATTCTCGATCAGTTAATCTTTCTGCACTACTGTTCAGATATTGATTTATTTAAAAAAAATACTTTGAGGCAGGTCAGTGCCCTCAGGTAGCATTTTTGCTTTTTAAAGTGCTGCCTTGACGGCTAGGGAAGTGGAGTTGAAAGCATTTTATTGTAACTGTTTTTCTGATGGCTCCACATAGATCATATCGAAGAAATGATGTTTGGAAATAAAACTCCAACTTCTAATAACTCCATTCTAAATGTTGGATCTAATGGTGGCATTTGTGAAAGTGACAAAATATTTGCACAGTTGGTTTTCATCCCAGGGTTTCTGGAAATAAACAGATGTCCCTTTTAAATAGTATAGAGGTGGGAGAGGAAAATGCAAAGGGGAAATGTCGACATATTACACAACATGTGCAAATAAAACCACAGATTTTCTACAGGGTGAGAAAACTCAGGAATCAATAGATCTCTTTGGGAGTCAGTCCTGAATGGAATCACACAGGCCATGTCTTCCAGGATGTCTAAGAGCCACTTCCCATGTTTCTTTTTCCTACATGGTAATATATCACATGGAGAGAAGGGCCAGGAAAAGGACAGAGATGCACAACTTTTAAAAAATACCAAGACTTTTTTTAGTGTTATGCTCAACCTAAAATTTACATTTTTAAAACTTTGCACAGAGAAGGATTATGAAAAAAGTAGTTTGAAACAGCATTGGGCTGACAAAAATATTCTTGTATAAGATATGACTGAAGAAGCAGATGGGGTGATGGAAAATATATTTGAGGATGCACTGGATTATCCATCTTGTAAGACTTCACTATTCCTTGGAAAGCTTTTTAAATTCAGAGGAGTACTGAAGAGGTGGGTATACTGGATATATTAATTTTCCTGTCTAGTTTTTGGTCACATTCAACAGGGAAGAAAGCTCAAAATCTTTAACTTTTTCACAGTAACTAAGTTGGAATTCTTGCAATAGAATTTGCAGAAGGTGTTGGCAGGTAAGTGGGTGTGCATATGTTTACTCACATGCTCATGAGCAACTATGGAACAATGCACTCCTAGCCACACAGGAAACTATCCCTTCAGGAAACAATTACTTGTTTATTGTTTTAGGATAATGTAAGAGTTGTTCAGAGAAGCAGATGTGATGATGGGAAACTGATGGAGTTCAGTCTTTAACCTGGGCAGTTCCATCCCTTCTCCCCCACTTTGAGAGGAGTCAGCTGATCCAAAATTATACTTTTATTATAACTGTAATTTTGTCCAAGAACATTAACATCAACGGGAACTACAGAATCATAACCATCTATCAACCCAGCCCACAGCTCTGTTGGTTCTAGAGTTACTGAGGGAGACCTGGATGAGGGAAAACTCCAAAATGCTTCCTGTCGATCAGCCTTCTCATGGGAGCTCCTTAACCCACACAGGGTGCCACAGCACAGATGTTGTGCCAACTATGCTTCTGGGATTTTCTCCATGCACATTGGTTTTGCTGGCAATGCTGCATTCCATGGTACCGCTCCACTCTACGAGCTCTAAGTCCCCTCTCTCCACCTGAGTCACCAGCACTTCCTTCCTGTATTTTTAAATATTCCACCACTCCCCTTTCCAATCCCCCCCTCCTCAGTTATCAAGAACTCCTGTACCATTGGCTCTCATTTACCTATTCCCACCTCTAACTTTTTCGTATAGGCTCCTGCCTCATGCCTTTCATCCCTATTCAGTGTTGTCATCTTGGGCATCAATGAATACTTTTGACTGTCTTCCTTCTTGATGGAAGGAGTGGACAGCTCACCATGAATCTCCTTTGTACCATGTACCATGCCTTACAGAAATATTTGTGAGAAAGCACAGAAGCCACAGAGACTGGCTTTGTCAAAATCCTAACAAGAATATGTAAACAAACAGGAAACAAAACAATGGCCCATTGTCCATCTCCATTGAATAGCTGAACTACGCTTTCTTTCCGCCTCCCCCTGTCTTTTTCTATGTGTATACCTAAGAAACATTTTTGTTGTTGCTGAATCATTTATTTAAGGTAATAAGGCTTCATTATCCTAGGAGGAAGTTTCAGCTGAAGTAGTCTATAATTTTGTGCACAAGAGTAATTTCTGCTGAGTAGCTTGAAATTCCCTCTTTTCAGGATATTAAAACTAAATAGCATTTCTGCTAATGTTAAATACATTGATGTGAAATCTGAAACTGCTGAAGAACTATAAGTGACAAATTAAAACAGCAATAAACATAGGTCATTTAAAAATAACATGGTTACTATTGACAATTGTAGTCATTGTTGAAAATTCTGAAACATGTTCAGACATGTTAATATATTTAAGAAATTATTTCCAGATTCTGAAGTAAATGCACCCTGATCTTCTTATCTGTTTATCTTTTTCCATAACCCATAAGAGCAAGGCAGTTATTCCTCCCTTGAATGAAAGATAAGATAGAAAGCTGGATACCTAGATGTCAGCTGTGTTCACACTATATAGTTTAGTAGCACTATTTCTGATTGTGATAATTTCACCCACAAAATTAGGGCTTATTTACTTGTTCATATCCTAATGTGAGAGAGACCATCCTCTGCCAAGCAATACATATCTGCTTTCCAGAAACAGCAGACAAGACACCCAAGAGAAAAAAAATGGATAAAAAAAGCTCAAGAGAAAAAATGGGTACAAATTTGACGCCAGAAATGGCAACACAAAAAAGCCACTGTCAGAATATTTCAATCTCCTAGGACAGTGTTGGTGAATTTATGGCATGGGTGCCAAAGGTGGCGCTAGGAGCCCTTTCTGTGGGCACCTGATGTCGTCCCTTCACAGCCACCTGTACTCAGGTTAAATTGCTGTATTGGCACTTTGTGAAAAATCAGTGGGTTTTGAATCACATTTTAGGCACTCAGTCTCTAAACGGTTTGCCATCACTGTCCTAGGACATTGTCAGTGATCTCAAGTGGCTATTTTAGAAAAAAAGGACTAACAAAGGGAGAGTTGCTTGATCGACAACTGAAATGGGTTATACAGTGGTGCCTTTACTTACGAGTGGCTCGACATACGAGCAATGCGATTTAAGAGCAGAAACCCGTTGGCATTTTAACTGCTGCCTTACAAATTTTAGATGCGGTCTGTTCTTCTTCTTCTACTACTACTACTACTACTACTACTACTACTATATTTTATTTTTTAGATACAGCTGCTCTACTTATGAATTGTTTGACTTATGAGCATGCATTCAGAACGGATTAAACTTGTAAGTAGAGATACCACTGTATCTACAAATTCCAGTGTGCTTGTACAGCCATAATTAGAGACAGGGACTGACTCTCTCAGTCTCCCTTTCTCTTTATCCCCCACCCATGGAATGAGGTCAGCAGTCCTGTGCATATATGTTGCAGGTGTCTTAATAGGTCTGTGTCTCTGTACACATACACATGTACCCCACATACTGTATATCCACAGATTTCTCTACAGGCAAACAGTTATTTGGCAGTACTCTCATCTCTGCTTCTTGAAAGCAAAAGTCATTGCATCAGTGCTTCAAAGAGGACAACCTGATAATTGTATACCAGCTGGCAGTCAATTTACATTAACCAATTTCTCCAGTTCTTGCCTGGATGATCATGACAGCAATATTTTACAAGTTAATTATCTGCGTCTATATCCAATTTCAATTGTTCCCTTACAACCAAGAAAACTATAAAATTGTTCTCTTACAACCACACAAACTATAAACTTGTCACTGAAATATTTTACTCCCTGTGTTTGAGGAAGTGGATGGTACTAGACCAAAGCTCACACTGAAATAAATCTGTTAGTCTTATAGTAATTATGTTCTTGTTTCTGTTTTTTTATGACTTCGCTGTGTTGTGATTAAGTGGAAATGTGTATTGCAGAAGTGAAATAAGTCCCAAAAAGGGAAATTCAAGTTCTCAAAGGTGAGCAATCCATCTGACAAGAAAAGCTTACAGTGCTTGATTATTTTTAGCTGAGGCAAAAAAGAAGTACAGTAAAGCTTAGAGCTTTTTGAAATTACCTGGTATGTATTGTATGAAGGAAATGGAAAGTGAGAATTTTTGACCCCCTTTCTTAGAGTCAGCTCCAAAACCAAATGAAAACAAACAAAAATGACTTCTTCCCACATCATAAGGCAAAAGTATGGAATTACCTTCTTCAAGTTATAGTGATAACCACCAACTCAGATGGCTTTAATATAGTAGATAATCTGCTGAACAGTAAGACTGTTAATAGTTCCTAATCATGATTACTATATACAGTGGTACCTTGTATAACAGACAGCTTGTATAACAGAAAATTTGTACAACATAAAAAATTCCAGAGATAGGGGAAATTTGCTTAACATAATTGCCTATGGGGAAAATCCGTACAACATAAAAATGGGATTACTCTGCTTTCAATGCATTCCTATGGGAATTTGTATAAAGGAAAATTTGCTTAACATAATTTCATTTGGAACGAATTAATTCCTTTATACAAGGTACCACTGTACTAGGTTGCTTTCGGTATCAGGTAGGAGGCACAAAAGTGTGATGTTGCACAGATGCCATGCTTTTGCAATCATATTGGATTTCCCATAGGCATCTGATTTAGCCCTTGTGGAAACAGAGTACTCCAGTAGGTAGACTTTTATTCTAATATACCATGGTCCTTTTTATATTCTTGTATTCACTCTACCACTTTGATGCTAGATCCTATGAGCTGCTGTGAGATTTTGTACTACAGAAATTCCAGTGAAGGCTGGTGCGTTAAGAGAAATAATACATTGCCCATTCTTCAAGATTGGTCTGACCATCAACAAGTCCACTCTTGGTTGCTTCCTCATTTATTATTATCATGGCATGGCACTGGCTGTTAGTTCCATCTTTTGTCAGACTCTCAGTCTTCTCTTTGCAGATTTCAGCAGGCAAGTCCTTCCCAACTCACAGACACAAAGAATCTCTTCCTTTAAACATACAGAAGATCTTGGGGTTATAGAATCTTAGGCTGATACTTCACGTCCATCTCATAGCTGTTCGCAGTCCCGCTTGGGACCGGTACAAAGTAATCTAACTGCACGTCCATTGCGGGATAAGGGGAGTTCGTCCCGACCACGCCCCCTGAACTGCGATTTAAGCGGGATGAGAGATTCCCCTCCCTGACCTCAGGAATCTGCTTGTCACACTTCTCATTCCAAGATGAGTGCCCGTGAGGTAAGGATTGTCACACAACGTGCCACTCTCCTTCTAGTGGCAGGCGTGCGAAGTGCCATTTGCCAGTACATTCCCTATGGAGTCAGCAACACAGTGCAGAGAGATTAAAAGACAAATGCCTCAAACTTAGCTCCGTAATGCATTGAAGGCAAGGCTTTGGGGAATCGAAACATCGAAAAATGGAAGGTCGGGCCGGAGAAAAAATGGAGAACAAAGGCATGGAATTTCACATCTCATCATGGAACGAGGACGTGCGGTAACAGTCATGCCGGTATCATCCATCACGCCTGTGCGTACATGGGAACAGGGACAGAACTGGAAGAAGACCACATGACCGCAACTGACATCAACAAGCAACGAACCCTCCCGGGACGAGAATGCATGTGAAGTAACGGTCATAGAGTTGGAAGAGACCTCAAGACCAACCAGTCCAACCCCATGGCATGCAGGAACCCCCAGCAAAGTACCCCAAAAGATGGCCATCCAGCCTCTGCTTAAAAACCTCCAAAGGAGACTCCGCCACCCTCTGTGGCAGCATATTCCACTGCTGAAGAGCTCTAACTGTCAAGAAGTACTTCCTGATGTTCAAATGGAATGTCTTTTCCTGTAATTTGAAGCCATTGCTCTGAGTCCTAGTCTCTGAAGTATATTTTTGCCCCACCTTTCTCCTTGGAAAAGGACCCAAGGTGACTTACAATAATGAGGGACAATATATAGTCCAGAACACTTAAGACATATCCAAGGTAAAAACAGTGAGTTCGAAGAGGCATCTTAGAACATTAAAAAAAAAGGTAACATTAGAGCTACAAAGAGCATGCAAGAAGAAAAGAAAAAATCCATTATCAGGGGTGAAAAGCAACATGGAAAACACTAGTGTTCTTATGAAATCAGTCAATGGAATGATGTATGGTAATCCATATAAAATCGCATCGTAGGTAGCCCCTCATTCAGGGAAAGCTTGCCTGAAGAGGAAGGTCTTTGCCTGCTTCCGTAGTCCTGCTGCTGATCACCAACATTCTAGCTTGGTCGCATGGCTATTAACTGCGCATCATATTTTGATGCGTATTAAAATCGGCGGCGATCACGTGATGTTTGGTGCGCAGTTAACGCCCTGATGGCAGGGGTGTATAATGCTTCTTTCTGTGCGCCTGTCTTACTGAATGCACATCTTTTCCCTGTTTATTGATCTATTTTTCTCTGTCATGCTCTGTGATTTACTTGCCAATTACTGGCATGTCGGCTTTCTACTATTACTGCAAGAATTCATGCGAAAGTTTGAGATATTTTTCCTTTGTTTAATGTGTTTCCTGTGAGCAGGTTTACACGAACGATGTTACTAACCACCTGCTGCAAAAGCGATGGCAGCATGCAGTTGTACAAGCAATTCAGTTGCACGATTGATTACTAAAGTAGGACTGCAGAAAGAGGCAGGAAAAGGGGGGGGACTGAAATGGTGCAAATTTTCACCGGTTGCACTGCAATTGCTGCAGCAAAAACTGCGCATCATTAAGAGGAGTAATTTGATTGAACCCCTAGTAGTGGTATAGGATGATGAGGTTAAAGTGCACATCAGGGGGCATGGTCGGCTGGGGTGCCAAAATGCTGTGCCTTGGAGTGGAGGCACGGTCTTTTGCTGGGCAGTCATTCGGAGCAAACACAGCACCAAAATGGTCGTATGACCGGGGCCTAAGAGGACATGGCACTTAAAGAAGAAAGAAGTTTGGTCTGTGAGTAGTTTTTTCCTCAAGCTATAAATTAAGCAATATCATTGGTACAGCAAACAAGTTTGCCCCCCAAATGTTTTTACCTTCAACTTTCTGGGTCCCTATCAAGGACTTCTACTTGTTTTGATGTGTGTAAAACCATTCCAGTTTGATTCATTTACACTATGTATAGTTTCTGGAAATGAACCAAAGCAAGCATTTGCTGTCCTTTTGCTCGCTCTTTAAATTTCTTTCTTTCTTTCTTTCTTTCTTTCTTTCTTTCTTTCTTTCTTTCTTTCTTTCTTTCTTTCTTTCTTTCTTTCTTTCTGTGTGATGCAGCACATCATTAATGCCCTAATAGAGTGTAAACAATTTACTTCCTTTGGAGGGGCAGAGGTACTGTTTAATTTCCTAGTGTCAAGGAGTGGCTATCTTCTTAAGTCACTTTACAAATGGGAAATTTAAAGAGAAAAGAGCCAGATCAAACAGAGTCACCTGAGGTTTACACACCATTGGCTGCAAGGATCACACCAAATGGCACCCTGGACTTCAATATGATGTCTGGCAATTCTGTGTAGCCCAGTTTGGCCCACTGCAGGCAGCCTGTGTATACAAGTCCATATACTTGGGAGTCTCAGTCAGGTCATGAACTTCATTTCTGGAGTATCACTGGGTCATTTTTCACCTGCCTGAAGCTGTAATAAACGTTCAGATTAACATATCAAGATGCCCAATAAAACCCTATCACTGGGAATTATCCCAAATAAATGTTAACCTTGCTAATCTCTAGGCTAATCTCTGATGCTCTGTGTCTCTTAGGGCGTTTATACACGACCCCTAAACTCTGGGGCAAATGGCTCCCAGCTCCCGGCTCTCCTCCCTTCTTTTTGTTGTTGCTTTTTGCCTCCCGCGCCTTTAAGAGGAACCAGGAAGTGACTGGATGCTCAACTTCCACCGGCAGGCACCGGGAGGTAAGCCGGTATTCTTTTGTTCCTTTTTTTCCTCCCTCCCCTCACACAGACAGGAGAAGGAAGTGCGGAGGGGTGGGGACGCACAAACAGCAACGAACCCCCAGGATCTCTGGTCTGAATTTAAGGGACCAGCGGATCTTAGGGGTCGTGTGAAAAGGCCCTTAGAGACAAATCGGTGGTGTTCTGAATCTCTTGTCTAGAATCAACAGATTCTATGACAATGTAATTGGCAAGATATAAAGATTTCAAACTAAAGCTGTGCTTAAGTTTATCTTTTATAAAATAAACTGATACTCCACCTGATGTACAGTTCATTATTAGAGAAAACATTAAGCAAAATCATTGAAAGAAGAACTTGTAACTATGTTCATGTTTACTGTGTAAAAAGGTTTGATCTTTTCCAGGTCATATTAAGGTCAGAAGTAAATTTTAAAATATTGGTCAGTATGACATCTACTATTAAAGTAAATCAGGAAAGCTTGCAATTAGAGGTATACTATTTGCTTTTTGTATGTATTGGCTATTCTAGCTGATTAAATTTAATTTTTGGTTTGTGAAATTACAGCATGACTAACTCCTATGATTTTCTCTTAGGACTTAGCTATTTCTTACAGTAAGTCAGACACAAGATTCCAGTTTTTAAAATAAAGGCCACAGCCTTAAACACACCCTTTAGTAAACCTCACAGTATTTGAGATTCCACATATTAATCTTCCTGACTGAGAAGAAAAGTGAGAAGTTAGAACTAGAACGAGAACCTAAAATTTCAGAAACTATAAATCAAATAAGGCTTTTGAAATTTCATATTGATAAACTTATCCTGTCTCTGCTATACATTTTCCTGGATACCTGGAGTCAGCAATCTTGCCCTTAATGCCTAATAATAGTTATTCTTCCCGTGTAAGCAAATGATAATTCTGTTTTACAAGAGGTAATGAAAGTTTCTGCAAACAACGTAGCCAAAAACAAAAAGTAAAGTTGATAAAAATGTTGTAGCACCTTAAGCATTATGTTGGCTGTTTCCTGTCAGTGTTTATAATTATATAACTACACATTAAGAACTGTTTTCATGAACTGCCTTTTTGAAAGAGATTGTCTTCTGGGTTGACCAAACAACAAATTTGGATGAGCTCTGCATGCACCTCCTTTAGCTACACGGACTGGTTTCAGCACAGATGGGAACACTACTTTTCAGACAACAGTTCACTGAGCGTACTAAAAGACCTGGGTTTTTGGCCAGGTTAAAAAAAAAGATGGGGCTCCTGCATCTTTAATAGTTTTGGGGTGTCTTCAGCAAGTGATGTTTGCAGGACAAGCTGCAGATTTATTGATAGCTTCAGGAGACATAGCTTCCTTTACTGTAGCTTTACCAGAAGGCTTCACTATATCAAACAAAGGACTATTCCAATCGGTATACTACATACAACACTAAACACAATGATATGCAGGGAATAATTCTGTTATTTTCCCCCAATTATCCTGCAAATTCGTAAAGCAGCCTCCCTCAGCCTGTGCATTGCAGATGTGATAAATTATGGTTCATTATACCCAATGTTCATTATGGAAATTGTAGCCCAAAACATCTGGACCTTATGTTGGTGTGGCTTCTTATGAACTGTCTACCACAAAACATTGGACTCCTGAATTGAGCAGAGGATTGGACTTGATGGCCTTATAGGTCCCTTCCAACTCAATTATTCTATGATTCTATAATTTTCTGATAGTCCTTTTTACAAGAGATCGTAGAGATACATTTGCTTGTAAAAGTTATGGTCCATCACACTGAACGATGGCACTTACACGTAAATATTCATCAATAAAAAAAGAAAATGGCAAATATTGTGTAGGTGCATGGCACTCTTTTGTAAGAAATGTGTCATGGTTATAGAGCACCAAGATAAGTTGCAATGCAGTTCTATTTATGTCACTTTACGTCATGGACAATCAAGAGGCTGATGGATTCAGATAACCCTATAGATTTCACTGAGTAGAGACAACTAGTTCTGCCAATATAGCTCTGCCAATCAATATATATTGATTAAGAATTTGATCGGGTTATAGATTTTCTAATTCCATGTGTCTTCCTATTCAGCGTTATGCATGTATCTGCCTGATGACTTGCCATTTGGTTGCATGTAATACTGTGGATATAATCCTTGTTTATGAGTATTTACATAGTGTGTAAATGTGTAATTTATAACTTCAACATATAAATCAACATAGTTATAGGTCTTGCCCCTCGTGCCTTGAAGTCTGTTTCCAGATTTAGATGAAAACTTTTTCAATAATTACTGTTTAGTTTTCCTCTGGTTGTGGTACATGGAGAGATTTATATACTGTTCTGAGTTTCAGCAACAGTGTCAGTCATAGCAGTGTTACATATCTGTGAAAGAAGAATGTGTATTTTGATCTAAAAGATTTGTGGCAACAGTTGTCAAAAATGTTATATTTGCACAATGAATGGCTTCCTATCTGGAACATTCAGCCATGTTGTTGTAGCCCCCATGGGCTGAGCAAGTTGAGCCAACAAGCTTGCATGCAAACCCAGCTGTTGAATGACATTCAACAATTGAGGAATAAACCAGCTGACTTTCACATTAATACTTTGCACAGAATAACTTGAATAATGACAATGTTTATGTGCAGTCAAGTTGATTTTGACTTATAGTGATTCTTGGTTCAGTTTTCTACACACAAAGTACTCAAAAATGACTTACCATTCCCTGCTTCTGGGGGTAGTATAGAACTCTGCAGCTTGCCCAAGGCTATTCAGGTTGGCACTTATTCCACGTGATTCTCACAGCAGAGAATCAAACTCCTGACTTCTGACTCCACACCCAGATGCCTAATTCATTGAGTTATCCAGCCATTCCCCCCACTCTTTAAATCAGGGGTGCACAATTTGTGATTCTGGTGCCAAATGCATCTCTTGGCTGCTCCTTATGAAATTCATACGATCCTGCAAGCTGAGGCATTTAATTGCCAAAGGCCTGGCTAAATAAAAAGACTTTTGCCTCCTATTAATAATACAGCAGGGAAGGAGCATCATTGGCAAGGAGTTCTAGAGTCTGGGAGTGGCCACAGGGAAGCCTTGCTCTCAAGTCACCAGCAAACAAGACTTTGAAGGTGGCAGGTATCTGACAGGGGTTCCTCCAGCAGATCTCAAAGCCAAGGTGGGGTTAATTGAGACAATATGGTCTTTTGGTAGCCTGGACACAAGCTGTATATTGTTTTTAGGCTGTGACCAGCACTTTGAATTTGGCCTTCAAACAGACTGATAAAGCTATTATAGGAAGAGTGCCATAATTCAAAGCTAAAGTCTTGTAGCATATTTAAGAATTATTAGTTGTTTTGTTTCTCATATATGGTTATGTATCTGAGCACATTTCTTCAGATGAATGGAGTGGTCATTCTCTTTAAAACAATTGGTTTGTGTGTGCGTACATCATGGAAGGACAACAGGATTAGGTGAAGAAGATCTCTAACAGATCACAGATGTGACTGGGTGTCAGTGGCCCAACTAATTGGATTGATTTATATAATAACTCAATAAATCATTGTCTTTGTCAAGGCCTAAAATGTGCAGGAGGTGTGTTTCCTGACATATACCTCCCTTTGAAATTTGCACTTGAAGTTTCCTTGATCCAAAAAACTGCAACTCTGAGATAAGAGAAAGAGTGATCAGGAAGAGATGAAGTGCTTGCTAGTGGTTTCTGTATATATCTTTTGTGTCTGTTTTGTGTCCAGATACTCTAATATCACAGTGTTTAGTTTGTCTGCCAAATTTAAAATGCAGTGGGGCATTGCTGACAGAAGATGGCATATATCACATTAGATAATAAACAAGTGTATGAGCCCTGATACCATGGATTATTTTGTCTGGTCCACTGATAATTGTTTCTTTTGCAGATTCACGGGTAGAGTTCACATCTGGGTTTGCCAGAATGTCTGGTTCATGTGCCTTTGGTGGACAGCCTGTTGTTGGCAGTTATAATACTATTTAGATAAGGTGACTGTCTGTATGCCAGCTGAGTTGGCTACCTAGGCCTGCCAGTATCTAATGTTTCAGTTCTTCAATCTAGCGGTATATGGTCTCAGTATTAAATCTATATACCCAGAAACCACCACAGTGATGATATCAACCCCTGAAACAAAGGGGCAGCCTAGAGTTCCTGGTTTGTGGATTTTGGGTAAGAGATAGAAAGTATCTTCCCTGTCACACTATCCTTGTCAACAATTTAAAACTCAGAGGAAAACCACTGCATTGTCTCAAAAATCATGCTTAGGCACACAAAGTCATGTGAAAAATAAAAATGAGTTAATCTCAAATGTGCTATAAGACGTTTGGTTTATCTTGTGCCAAAACAGATGAACACAGCTACCAGACTGATGAACCAAAGATAAATTGAGAGTAATGACATGGTTTTAATTTTGAGGACCAGCTCCATGGTTTTTGCACATCTGTACCATTTGGTGGCTTAGTCCCCAGGTTTGTTTCTTTGTAGGTCACCTCCAGCATAGAAATCAGAGGAGGTACCAAAGCCTCCACAGTTGACAGAGGCCCTGGTTTTCACTCAGTGCTGAAGTACTGTACTGTACTTGGGACTGCAGGTGGAGATCCCATGTGACAGAAGGATCTTCAATGCAAAACATTCTTTGCTGCAAAGCAACTCAATTATCGGGTGAAAGGGCAGAATCCTTGTCTTGTCCCTGGCATGCTAATTTTCTACATGGCAAGTTGTGTTGTTTTATCCTGTTGGAGGAACATTCAGTGAGCCTCGATTAGCTATGAGCTAATTAGCTGTTGTGCAGCTCATCTTTATAACTTTAGTGAGAACTGCATTTTAGCATTTCAGTGGAAAATATACAAGATTCTCCCAAGTCAGTTCCTCCATTCTTGATTGTTTGTAGGACAAGAAGGTGACAATGGATGAACCCTGAGGAAGATTACAACATAGTAAGTCTTGTCAAATGGTTTCTCTGTTGGAGAGCAGGGCCTGAAATACATGACACTGGACAAGTATAGACAGGAACAACCCAATATATTTTGCTGCCTGAGGTGGAACAATAAAGGGCAACCCTCCCATAGTTCACAAGACTGGCCAAGTTATTTTGGCACCTAAGGCAGAAAATTCCACTGTTTTTTTTCTAGAGGAGTAAAAATACTGTAATCATTTTGCTCACACAGCTGTTTCACTCTTCCTAACAATAGGACCAGTCCTGAAGGAGACGAGTCTTTATTAATCCTGTTGTTTTCTTTTTACCATGGGTCCTCCTGTCATATTTACTGGCATTTGTTAGACCAACAGTGTCAGACTTTGATGCTCTAGAAAACTACAGCATAGGCCAAATTCTATCATTGGCAGGAGTGCACGCTATCTAGTAGTGCACTGTGTGGAGATATAGGAGGGAAGTTTGTTTGTTTGTTTGTTTGTTTGTTTGTTTATTTATTTATTTATTTATTTATTTATTTATTTATTTATTTATTTATTTATTTATTTATTTATTTATTTATTTATTTATTTATTTATGTTTATATTTATATACCACCAGATTTTCCCAGATAGGAACTTAGGGTGGTTAACAAAGAATAGCATACAACAAATACAGAGAAAAATAATAAATAATAATATTAAATAATAAATGTTTTGTTTGTACAACCTGGTTGTTGAATACCCACCACTTGGACGCTTAACTGACACTAACATTGCTTTCCCCCCTTCACTAAGTTAAAAACTGACTATTCATCCAGGTATTTGGCTTAGAATGAAGTTGTGCTGTAGATTGGTTTCCATGCTTAAAGTTTGCAGCCTCTTGTTTTGTCTTTCTAAAAAGTGCTTTAAATTATTTGTAAATATTTGAATTTCTTCTGATTTTTAAAGTTGGCTTTATTGATTGTATCCACACAGATAATTTTCTTGATATAACAGGTGAAAAAAATGTTAATACAGTAGGAACCCCGTATCCATTGATTCATTAATAACTGATCCAGTTATCCATGGTTGGCAGAGGAAAAAAATTAAATAAATAATTCAGCCTCTGCAAAGCAAGCTACTGTCACAAACAGTAGCTGTAAAGCAAGCTGCTGTTATAAAACTGCACTATTTGGGGGCTTGGCATTCTCTCTTGTCCACGGTTTTCGTTATCCACAGGAAGTCCTGGAACCAGTCCCCAGCGGATACCGGGGTCCTACTGTACATAAATAAAAAAGTAAAATCCTCCAATTCCAGCACAGAAACCACCACCTCCATCACAATTAGGCATTACACATATTTTAGATTAGATTTCCTCTCATCTATTTAGTTCATCAAAGTTAGATGCCTAAATACATTACAAATGTAACAGATTTTCCAAATGCATGCCGAACCACAGGAGCAAACTTTTCCACATTTAAAATGTAAAGTATAGGAGGAGTATTGTAGGTGCCTTCTCACACCTTCACAAAATCAACCTGTTGGATATGACTTTCCTTGCTCTGAAATGATTTGATCACTTGTGTGATTAGGACTGCAAAGGATGTTTAAATCCAAATCCTTGGATTTGTGTCTATATTGTTTTAGTGTATCAGATACCACAAAGGAATGTTTTAATTTCTTTTGGTTTTTCATATAGCTACCTATCTTGGAAAGATATTTTGAAACAATCCACACTTTATGTTTCATGTTAGCAATGCTCCTCTGTCATTGCAAAAAGAGTTTACAGGGTTAACTGATCTTAGAACCTATCCATTCTGAAAGAAATCAACCCCGATTGTTCACTGGAAGGACAGATTTTGAAGCTGAGGCTCCAGTACTTTGGCCACCTCATGAGAAGAGAGGACTCCTTGGAAAAGTCCCTGATGCTGGGAAAAATCGAAGGCAAAAGGAAAAGAGGAAGAGAGAGAATAAGATGGTTGAACGGTGTCATCGATGCAACCAAAATGAATTTGACAAATCTCCGGGAGGCAGTGGAGGATAGGAAGGCCTGGCGAGCTCTGGTCCATGGGGTCACGAAGAGTCGGACACAACTGAACGACTGAACAACAATGATCTCAGAACCAGAGAGTTGGAAATGAATCTGAGGATCATCAAGTCCAACATCCTGCCCATGCAAGAAACACACAGTTGCAGCATCCCTGCTAAAAGGCCATCCAAGCTTTCAAACTGATCTGTTGTTAGTTGTTTAGATTCTCCATAACTTTTGAAAATGTGGATGGCTTTAGAAGCCTAATTTTTTTCAGGAACCTCACCTGTTCTCCAAATATTGTTAGAGATTAGGGATAGAGGCTCTGAGATTAAATCTGCAAATTCCTCTAATGCTCTTGGATGCCGTTCACCTGGACAAGATTTATGATTTATTAGTCCACCAAGATTATTCTGCAAAAAAGAAAATCAAATTGGTTGAATCACCACATATGATTAATTAATTATGCCCCATAAATTGGACAGATGGACTCATTTCAGGGAAAAAGTTATTATTAAAAAAAAACCCAGTACTCATTTAGAGGAGGCTAACTTAAAATGTAGACAGTCTGCAGAAACCTACTTCTTTCATTCTGCCTTTTAGCAATCCCACCCATCCCCCCCCTCTGCCCAGCCCAAGGCAGAGAGAAGGCGCTTTGATCTGAAAGTTTGCATGGAACTATAGAGCATGTCACTTCGCCTTCAGACCAGGAACCAAAGCTTTTTTTAAAGGGGGAAAAAAGTGTCGCAGGTCATGGCATCCTCAAGCTGGTTGCTCTACCCCCCCACAGCGCCCCGCCTCCCCTTTCCTTTTTAATTCTCTTTTCTGAACACAATCCCCTTTCTCATGCCCCTCCCTTCTTTCCTTCCTAGCCCCGGCAAAGTGTGTGTGTGTGTGTGTGTGTGTGTGTGTGTGTGTGTGTGTGT
>JAHTLZ010000129.1:58228229-58241330 GCA_023846285.1 Phrynocephalus versicolor
TGTGTGTGTGTGTGTGTGTGTGTGTGTGTGTGTGTGTGTGTGTGTGGAGAGCGAGAGCGCAAGAGAGAGCGACTTGCAAAGGACTTGTGTTGGGTCTGGAGCTCGCACGGGAGTTTGCATTGATCCATTGATTGCACATGGTCTCTTGCCTGACCTTCTTGCTCCCAGGGAAGCGGTCTCCATGGCTACTGGCCCTTCTCCCCCAGTGGCAGACTGTAAATTCCTGCAGGCAGATCTGAGCAGAGCCCGGGCGCGGGCGGGAGGGAGTCAAGAAGGAGCAGGCAAAGGCAAATAGAAAGAAAGAGAGAGAGAGAAAGGGGGGCTGGGGGCGGAGAGGAGGGCGTTGCTTGGAGGGACCTTTCACAGGTCCCCAGACCTAGACCAAAACTCCCTCTCGCTCTCTCGCTCTCGCGCTCGCAACACACACAAAAACAAAAACTCCTGCTCTCGGACCAAACTGGGACTTGCCTGGAATCCTTTTTGGAAGAGAGAGCGGCGGAAAGGAGGAAAGTCAAGTCCTTTCCAAAAAGATAGTGCGGTTTTGCCTCGTCCCCCCCCCCACGCTTTTTATTTTTTCTTGGTGGCATCAGAAAAAAAAGTAAAGTGAGCCTTGAGCGAATTTGGTCATCTCTTGAGCTGTGTATATTCCCTGTCACCCACCGTCCCTGAGGGAGAGCGAGAACCCGATCGTCCGTGTGTGCTTCGTTCAAGTTTGCATGCTCCCCGTGTGTTGTTTTGAGGCACATCGGAGAAGGAACCAACCCATACCCCATCCACCTTCTGCACCACCAGGCGTTTGCAATGGGAGCCCTCGAGACTGTCGGATTGTGGCTGCTCTCCTTTCTCCTGTACTCGGGCAGCACCGTGGCAAAAGCTAGTCAAGGTAAGGAGACCCCCCCCCCCTCACACACACACCACCACCCCTTTTCCTGCCCGTCCTTCTCCCGGCATGTACGACCTTTCCCCGGGTGTTGAGCTCTTCAGCCAGTCGGTCAGTTCAGCACGCGCCGGCCAAGGACCGAATCAAACTGCGGGATGTTTTTCTTGCCATATTATTCAGGCCCACGAAGACGAGGGGGGAAGTGAGGTAGATGGGTATGGAGAAATGTTCTCGTCCCCGGCCACAAGAAAGAACATTGCTGTCTCTAGTCCCTTCGCCCGTTCATTCCTCTTGTAGGGGAATAACAACACCTTAAGAAAATATATATATATCTTAAAAACGGTGCCAGTATGTACACGTGCAGTATTATCTTGGTTGTCTGTGTTGCATATTTATGCACTGCAACGGGACTTGAAATGTAAACACTTCTCTCTCTTTTTTTTTTAAATCAAAGAAGCACTTTGTCCATAATCTACCTGCAAACCTCTGGGTTATCTTGCAATCACTTCTCATTTAAAAACATGCTTATACACTTGTGAATTGATCTCTATCATGGCTCAACTTTTGTTACAGTGTAATAGTGATAGTAGCTTGTCACTCAAGTTGAAGGAATCTTAAGCATAGGGAGAGTGTGCCGGTTATGTTTTATTAGATAACAGGTAAAGTATGGCAATATTTTAATCATGTGGCTTGTGTCTTTCCTTCCCCTTTCCTGTATAGTTGGAGAGAATCTCCTTGTTAGCTCCTTAATAATTAGTCTGTTTTTTGTATTAAAGCAACAGAGTATGAAGGGAGCAGAAGAGTGTTTTGTTTTGTGTTTTCCCGTTTTCAGTCTTTATAAAGTGAGGACCTACCTTCATATAAAGATCTTGAATGTTGGCTTAGACAAGAATGCTTAGCCTTTCTTTCCCCATCCAGTTGTCTTCAGTCCATGCATTGCTTTCATATTATTATCACAATATTTATTTATTAAGGTCTTTGGTTTTTAATTCCATTGAAGTCCTGGCCAGATCTATGCTAAAGTAGCAAAGCAAAATCCCCTCTTGTAGAGACTTGATGGATACCTTCAGGGAAGGAAGGGGAGGGAGTTCTTGATGGGTGAACAGGCTAGTTTCTTGGTTAATGAAAATTAGCAGGTAAAATGGCTTCTTCATATGTGTGTGTGTGTGTGTGTGTGTGTGTGTGTGTGTATGTGTGTGTGTGTGTGTGTGTGTGTGTATGCTTCCAGTACAGGAGGACAGAAATTACATTTTAGAAGAACCATGATGATTTAGATTAGTGCAAATTCCAGAGAATCTTTTAAAATCCTCATTCTTGTCCTATGGAGTGACTGATTTTGTTTCTAAATACAGTACTTGAAATGATGGCCAGTTGTAGTGAGTATGCACATTAATTGTTTTGCTCACAATACTGAGGATGTGATTGTGGAAATGATTTTTCACAAAAGTTGAGGAAGAAGGGTGGGTGATGGCAACACACATAAGAAGTTTGGCATTGAGCTCTTCATTCTCTCTGTTCTGCTGTAAATTTTTAGTGGTGAATCATCACTGGGTGTTGATTGTCCCACATACCATGGATTTTCACTGAGTATACAGGAACAGTGTGGAGCTTGTGACACTGTAGAGGTAGCTGATGAAGCCTCTTCCCAGCCTGTTGGCTTCCAGATGTGTTAGGACTACCCATCCCATGGCCTCTGTTGGCATGGCATGGGTAAGACTCATTAAAATAAATTCTCATTGAACATTTTAGAATTATCAGGTTTTATTTCATGTAAACTTTATGGGTTATTATACAGTTCTGAGGATGAATCTTAAGAAATGAGGTACATCCCATGAAAACTTATTCCACACAAAATTTGGTAGTCACTCCTGAACGCTTTGGTGTTTGCTGCAGAACAGTAATATGTTTATCCTGCTGCAAATTTCTTCACTGGGAGGACAGCATTTACTTGTTTATTGAATGGGAAAGTGGTAATGTAAAAGTGAATGGATGCTTAACTTTAGTAGAGTAGTGACATTCTACTATGTTGTTCTCCATTCTCAAACCTTCAAAAGCAGGAGATCACAAATACAAGTTATGTGCTTCCGGCCCTCACTCTGCATCCATAGTTTGGGTGGATTCATGTAGAAGTTAGCCGAAGGAGCCAGGCTGTTTCTTCTCTCAACTCTGGGGCCAAAGGATCTCAGGAGAGAGAATGCAGTGGTCATCCCCAGAGACAATGCCATGCTATCTCACTCCTTTACTTAAAAGGCTGCATGCTGAAACAGGCTTCTGTGCAAGTATGCACTGCTGAATCACAAACTGGGGATAAATCAAATGTCTATGCTGTGTTTATGCAGTCTGTCTTCAGGGCATTGCTTTCAGCTTATATGTGCATTAACTGTGTCTCTTTATAAATGCAGTGCAAGTAATCTACATGTCTACAACTGATTTGGCTTCTGATAATCTGCATATGAATAAGAGAAATTGAGGGGGGATCGTGAGATAGGATAAAAGGAAGAAAAACTTTGCTTCTTCTACTTTCATGGTTTTTTTTTTTTTTTGCAAATACACACTAAAGACCAGAATCCTATTCACTTACATGATCACACAGTCATCCCCCCTGTCTTGCCAGATGTTCTTTTCCAGAATATCAGTCACTCACTGGTAGCAAAATTGAGCACAACAGACAGCCCACCTGAGATGAAAAAAATGTTGCCTTGATGTGGACACATTTCTTAGACAGTTATGGCCTTAAATGGATAACCAAAGTCCTACTGAGATTTTACTCTGGAGTAAATAAGATTTTGTTGTCTGCAGTGGCAAATTGCCACAAATTTGCAGTGGCAAATTGCCACAAGTTGCAGATTATGTTCCTGGTCATGTAATGGGCATGCATCCAAGTATGCAAGTGCCAAGTTGTAGTTTCACTACAATTTCACTAATGAGGAAGTAAGATCACAGTAGAATTCTGACCAATAGGATTAATTAGAGTAAAAAGATGACATTAACTAAGAAGGTTGCACCAGATCAGCATATGCAAAAAAGCAATGAATACAGTTGGATATGTGCTTCCAACAATATCTGTAAGACCTGTTCTAAGCAAGCATGAGTGAATGTGGCAAATGACCCTTCGACTCCCTGTGCAGAGTAATTTTAAGATCAGAACATGAAGACCTAAGGCCATATCTTATTCTGGCCTCAAGCCCTCTCTTTCCCCACTGTCAGTTTAGAGTAAGAAAGGAGTGCATGAAAGTAATTGGGCATGAAATTTGATACCTGCATTACTATTTTAGAGGGAAATGACAGAAAAAACTAACTTCTGGATCATGAGTTGCTCCACAGGCTTTTAAAATAATTAACTTCTTACATTATCCTGGCTTTCACTGTGGAGCTCCGGCTGGTATACATGGTTACTCCAAATTTTCTCTTTCCAGTGACACAAGGAGGTAGGCTAGCCAGATATACGAGGTCGTAGGTCAGTTGGTCCAAGGACATGCCATGAGCTTCAGGCCTTAGTCCAAGTCTAATACAAACTGCCATACCATGTTGCCTTGCTCAGTCACAGCAATGTTGAAGGCATCACAATTGCATGTTGTGCTGTCTGCCAACATTCTAACAAATGGTTCCTGTATTTGTATGGTTTGCTGACTTACTTGTACTAAGGAACTGCTCTTTGCTGACATTCTTAATAACATTATGAATCACCCACTGAACGTTTAGCCTGAAAGAAGGAAACAAATTATTTTCAGTCATTCTCAAGGCCTCTTTTTAGAGAAACCAGGGGATACAAGATTAGTAAGGCCCATGCTAAACTGATCGGGCTAATTTGGGAATGGTAGGCAGAATTAATAACATGAATCCAAATACTGTAGTCTGTAATTCATAAACAGACAACAGGAGATGCTAACAAACAAAGAACTGTAAGTGTTGAATTGCCAATACATTCTTGTTTCCTTTCATAAACTTGGAGACGAACTGCACAGAAAGCAGGAGTTGCTTGGATTTTCAAAGAAGGAAGGACTAAGTAAGGTTCCTTATCTCATTGTCAGGAAAAATCCGAGTTGTGTTTCAGGCTTTGTCACATGTGAACTTTGGAAATTTAATTAATTTCACTCAAAGCTGTCATATTGAACTTATCTTGATTTCTCCAGAGTTAAATGTTGTGAAGATTCTGGTTTTGACCTTTCCAAATGAGCTGAAGCCTCCTCTGATGGTGGGTGCAATCACAATTCTTTACAGTCATGAGAGCCAAGATGCTTTGGCAAACATGGAGGGGAAGGGTGTGGGGGAGAAGATAACAACAATAATGTCTTCTCTTTCACAGTGAAGCCTAACAAATTAGTGTTGCCTTTGTCTGGATAGTTCTCAGTCTTATCTGAAAGTGAAACACCTTTACCACTTGAGCTAATAATTTCACAGCAGTATGGTGTGCTGGTACTCAAGCTAGTGTCCTGTGATATATACAGGTGTCAAATCATGGGTTGGCAGATTGAGGGCGAGAGGGACACACTCCACCATTTCAGATTACCCGTGCTATCCATGATGTTCTGTTATTTCATAATAGTAAATTCAGATAGACAGTAGCTTATTTATTTTTTAAAAAGTGCAAGTGTGGATATATTCATCATTTTACTCATGAATAAACCGCTTGATAAACTATGTACAAAGCTGTGTGAACTGGGTTATTTTGAGACAGAGTAGCATTAAACTGTTGCAATCTAAGTAGAAAATTCTCTGAGTCATTGTCTGTAACACTTACTGTTAAACATATTATTTTCTCAACCTGCTCATTTTTATGCTTAGTAGTTACTGGTCATGGTATTAAGTTGGGGTGTGTGCACATGTATGTGTGTGCAAGGGCATAATTTATATCTGCATTCCACTTTTTTCACATTTGGCTCCTTCTTTGAGTTAGTCTGGATGCTGCTTACTTTTATGAAAATATGCCCTGTTAAGAAAACAGCAAGTGTTTTTTCAGTTGTATTTGTTTTTTCAGTTAAGAGAAAATCTCTTCTTTTCTAGACATTCATCAGATCAAGAAACCTCATGTGTTCATAAATAGGTAACAGTACATTGGATTTACACTTTGACCCAGAATTGAGAAACAAAATATTCTGCTAACTTGCTAAATACACTAGTTAGTGTATAGATTGCCCTGATGTAGATCCTGTGCCAAATGTAACAAGATTTTAGAAGATCTAGACAGTAGTAAATATGGGCAGACTGAATAACATCTGTCATCTCTCAGTTAACTGTCCAATCATATGCAAGTTCTACTGAGTTCAGTAGGACTTATTCCCAGATTACAGTACTGGTATGAGATTGCAGCTTCATCTGGATGTGATAAAACTATAACACTTTGGTAGATCTTGTTTCAGTGGAATTAAAAGTAGACAGCCTCACATTACAACCTGTATTTCCCCAGAGGCAATGGTGTAGAGAATGGTTATGAGAAGGAAGATGTAGATCATTGATGCGTTGGAGAGATAATGGGATAAATTCTTTTAAAGTAAGAATGCACCTGCGGGGCCTAATGCCACAGAATGTGTATAATTCATTTGATCACAGATACATGGTGATATTTTCTACCCCTCCCTTCTCTCCGCCTCCTAGTGTAACCTCTCTTCTCCTTTATCTCCTCCTTTTGCTTAATCATAGGAGGGAAAAATTACAGAGAGTGATTGTCTTCGGTACCCCTTGAAATATGAAATATAAAACTGTAAACATTTCAACATCTAGCAGTTCAAAGGAGAGCTTGGACTGAAGACATTGAACATGCCTGTACTTAGATTTGAAGGGGTGGGAAGCGAGGACAGGTTTGGGTTTTTTTTTTGGTAACAGTAAGGCAAAGTAAATGTTTAGGGCACTTTGAATCATCCTGTTCTGAGCTGCATTACTGTCTCCAAAGTGTAAGAGGTCACAGTGTTTTACACTCCAGTCACACCGGAGTGTAATCTGCATAGGAAAATATTTCAGAATAACTTGAACCTTCATTTTCAAAGTTATAAGTCCCCAGAGAGGCTTTGGAGAAGCTTATGATGATGGTAAATAAAGTGCACTCTGTCTTCACAATCTTAAACTGGCCTCAGTGTGCTGGCTGCTCCCCAGCTTATGTAGCAAACAACTATAAGACTCATGCAACTCTTGCTTTCTTCAACAGACTGTAAATACTCTAAAATGGTTTTAATTAGCCAGAAACAACACCTAGGGGAAATAAAAAGTCTTATCTAAACAAATAAAAAGGAAGCACAACCTCTGTAATTAATTTGGTTGGAGGCTCTGATACTAATTTAGCAAATTCATGGCTTGAAAACATAATGTAAAGCAGGAATAAAATCTGTTCTTTGTGTAATCTGTATCTGTATTAATATAAAATTGGGATGCACGAGAACAAAGAGCACCATTTTCCTCTGTAATACAGTATAAACAATGAAAAAAATGTTTGTGACAAAATTGTTTGGGGAAAGAATCAAAATAATATGAAGAAATCTGGAAGATAAATGTGCTCTGCAGCATAGCATTTGACATTGTTCAGCCCCATGACATAATGGCGGTTACTTTACTTCCTTCTTTGTTCCACGACCAGTTTTGTACCATGACAGCATTGGTCGCAATCACGTGGTTTTGTCCCTGTTTCAGTGGTCCCATGGTTATGATAACTTGTCTCGTGACAAGTATTACCTCACGGTCTTGTACTGTCTAGCTTCCTTTTTCTTTTTTCTTGTTTTGGGCTTAAAAAATTCTTTTTTTTTTTGATATTTTGCTTCTGAAGAGTCAAAACAACAACAACACACCAGACACAGTTTTCTGAGAGAAACAAATGTTTTGTTGCATGACAGTCATTACTACACGGTGTCTTGTCTCAGAACAGAAAGTGGGAACAAAGAGTGACAAGGGAAAACCCTACATCAGCACCAGGTACAGTATTGTCGTGCTTAGCACCCATTCCGAGGGCTTGGTCGAGACAAATTTCAATAGTTCCGCGATGGGTGTGAAGTAACATTTTTATGTACTGCTCCTAAGTGCAACACTAACAGAGACAAAACGGACGTGAAGTAACTGCCATAGGACTGCACTCTGACTGGAATAAGAAACACATAGAGGACAGTGGTATTTTGTGGCAGAAGCACTCCATTCCTAATATAGTGGTTGGAATATCAGCAAAGATACTTGATCTGATGAGTGGTTATTCACAGGCATATTTATTTATTGGTTATATTTCTATACCGCCCATCTTCCGGGCGCAACCCTGGGTGATTTACAATTCAAACAAAACAACAAAATATTACAAAAAGAGCAAGTGAGTACTAATAAAATAAGGAGGGACAAAACCCTCAAGAGACGATGCGGACGGCAAATTAAAAAAAACCTTAAGTAATAAGGTCGCCATATGCCTCTTTAAAAAGGTTTTCAGAGCCTTTTTAAAGGTGGGCAGGGACTGTGCTAGGCGCAGCTCACTAGGGAGATGATTTCATAACGTAGGGCCTACCACAGAGAAGGCGAGGTTACACGTGAGCGATTTCCACGCCTCCCTGGGTGTGGCCACCCTAAGTGAGTGCGCCTGCGCCATTCTCGTGGGCCTGACCCCAGTTGACCTCTGGGAGATACGCTCCGACAGGTGCTCTGGTCCCAAGCCGTGGAGGGTTTTGAAAATCAAAACCAGGACCTTGAACCTTATCCGGAGGACAACAGGTAGCCAATGCAGGTGAGCCAGAACTGGGGTGACGTGATCGAATCTACGAGCATTCACCACCAGTCTGGCCGCCGCATTCTGCACCCGCTGGAGCCTCCAGACAAGGGTCAAGGGCAACCCCACGTAGAGGGCACTGCAGTAGTCGATCCTCGAGATCACGAGGGCCTGCACTACTGTCCTCAGGGAGGACTCATTGAGGTACTGACGGATCTGGGCTATACTGCAGAGATGGATAAAAGCGGCCCTGGAGACCGCTGTCACCTGGGCTTCCAGGGAGAGGGCTGAATCCAGGACCACACCCAGATTCCTGGCCCTGTCCGTAGGCTGGAGGGAACCCCCCCCCAGGATAGGGAAGGGGCCATTGTACCCAGACGAGGGCGCCCTGAAGAACAGAACTTCTGTCTTCCCCGGTTTCAGCTTGAGCTGGTTAGTCATGGTCCATTCCAAGACTGCCTCCAGGCACAGGTCGAGGGAGCTGCGTGTCATCAGCGTACTGATGACAGCGAACTCCAAATCTCCTGATGACCTCCACCAGTGGCCTCATATAAACATTGAACAGCATGGGGGAGATTGCTGACCCCTCAGGCACCCCACAAGGGAGAGTACAAGGGGCCGACAAATCACCCCTCAACTGAACCCGCTGAGACCGGCCTCCGAGAAAGGAACGGAGCCAGCAAAGAGCAGAGCCCCCAATTCCAGCCTCAGTAAGCCGGTCCAGCAGGTTACCATGGTCGACGGTATCAAAGGCTGCTGACAGATCAAGGAGGACCAACAGGGAGGAACACCCCCTGTCAGCCTCCCTGAGGAGGTCATCCTGCAGAGCGACCAGGGCAGTCTCGGTCCCCTGAAGCGGCCTGAACCCGGACTGGAAGGGATCCAGGACACGATTTAAATAATAAATAAATAATTATTTAAATAAGATTTAAATAATAAATAAATAAATATTCACAGGAATAGAGAGCGACATTATTCCACTGAGAAAACTACAGCACATCAGTTTTACTGACTTAAAAGATACACCAGTTACTGGTATATAATGCTGTCTCATGATTTATGTACTCAGGGTCTGCTATCTTAGCAATGTAATAATTTTCCCTTACATAATATGTTCAAAAAGGAGCAAGACATGTCCTAACACAATATACAGTATTGAGAATAACTTTCTTACTTAACAAAATACACAGTGTATGAATGTGGACTCCACAGTTCTGGAAAGAATCTTTTCCCAGGGAATTATGTGAATCATTTTGTTATTTTCTAGGCTTTAATTGTGGCATCTGCAAATAGTCCAGTGTTAATAGTCATCTTGTGCAACCCAGGGCCTGTGATCTTTCATTTCAATATTTTGAACATGGAACAAGTGTGCATTGTGAGTCCTGGTTTGGGATGTACGGATTAAATCAATCATGAGTTTGAGTGCTCCTTTCTCTCTTTTTGTAGCGCTTTCCAAGTCTACTATAATTTACATTTCTGTTTAAACTCTAGTTTGAGCTTTTCAGCCCAAGTTTGGAGAGCTCCCTTGAACCACATCTGGAAGTTGAATCATGGCAACTGGACTTGTTTTCTTGAGAGATTAGATCTCTCAAGAAAAGAAGCCCAGTTGCCATGACTCAGTTTCCAGATAACCTCACCTGTATGACTGAGAATCTTCAGAGACCCTTGAACCATATTTTGTTGGTTTACAATAGGCATAGCCATAAATATGGTTTAAACTGTCTTCCTCAAGGATATTATAGTTTCTCCTTGAATTTTTGATAATTTTCAAAGGATTGTCTTTATACTTACTTGTGAAAATACATGGAAAAACATACAAATAATATTTTGCCCACTCCACAGTACATAAGAATAAGTGCAATTAAATGTTGCAGCATAGAGTGTTTCTGGTCAGAGTTCTGCCCTTACTGTCCTCTTGAATTTACTACTTGATACTGTATTGAGTTACAAATAACATGGGTGTATGTAAATACCTATTTGGGCAAAGAGGGTGTAACAAAGTTGCATTTCGGAATTAACTCTGTGAACAAGAATAGATCTATTCCAGCGCTGCTAATTTTGGGTCCCCAAATGTTTGTGGACTGCACCTCCCAGAAATCCTGGCCAGCATAACTAGTGGTGAAGGCTGCTGGGAGTTGTAGTCCAAGAACACCTGGGGACCCAAAACTGGGAAATACTGAGCAACTTTATTAGCGTAACAAGTAAACATTTCCATGTATAAAGTAGCTGGAAAGTATGAGTTGCAGAGCGTGTAACATACTGAGTTACTTTGACAGTGCTGTAATGAATAATGACAATGTTTCAACTTTTACAAATTTAGTTTTAAAAGCTCACCAAAGGTGTTCTAGATATGTTGTGCCCACTGAGTGTTAGGTTTATTTTTTCAGGGGGCCTTTCACTTCTCTAAAGGATTCTTCATGCCTCTTCCTTGTTTGAGATTGTGCTGCTTTGACTTTGTAAGGATCAGCACTCACGAGGGAATGATCCAATGAAATAATTTAAGAATATAATCAGGGTACCTACATATACATGTGTAGGTTTGTGTTGTGGTATCTGTTGACAAAGATTTTTTGGAAATGATAAATCACATCTGTGTTTGGTAACATCATAACTGCTGCTGTTATGACTGTTATTATTCTGTTATTTTTATTTACAATATGATTATGTATTGATAGTGCTAAACATGGAAACAAATTAAAACATATTAAAGACGGACCCAAGAAAAAAACTATACACCGGTAAAGTAATCAGAACAGTTTTAAAGGCTGATTTGAAGAGATGTATCTTTCGTGAAAGAAGTGAGAGTGGGAGCTGATCACAAATGTCAGAAGAGTGTGTTTCACCACTGGGGCGCAATAGAGAAAAAAACCAGTCTCTCATGTATCTGTCATGTCAATGTGACACTGAAGTACAGTGGACCCTCATATAACAAGCGGTATGTTTAACAGAAAATCCACTTAAAGGGAAAAAGTTCTGGAGATAGGGGGAAATCGTTTAACAGAATCGCCTATGGGGTGAATCCATACAACAGAAAAATGGTCACGATTAGGGATTAATCTGTTTTCAATGCATTCCTATGGGAAATTTGTACAAAGGAAAATTTGCTTAACAGAATTTCATTTGGAACAAATTAATTCCTTTGTACAAGGTACCACTGTATTGCCCATTGGCTTGCTGGAGAAGGAGGATCAAGTGTTAACAGCTGGTTAGTAAGGTACTATAAGTAGATTATTTACTTTGCTCCATAGATGTCAAGTGGCACCATTATACGCCGCCAGTTTCTCACTGCATTTTCCTGGTTTTAAACTATCTTATTTCTTATCATTTTGTTGAGAACTAGCTATATGGATAAATTGCCTCTAATGTTTTACTGTGATCACATGCTAGTCCCCTTTCCTTATATATTATAAGTGCCTTTACATGCCATCCATCATTGAAAGAATTTAAAGGGTGAAACAGGGAGGTTACATTTCAAAACAGTATCTTCTGCCTCTCTTGTAAAATTCTTCAACCGAGGTTGGATGATCGCACAGTAAAATCCTTTTCTGTAGTATCCTTAGATACAGCTGTAGAGTTCCCAGTACCACTGAAGGTCTGCTACCCCAAGCCATGTCACTTTTGAATGTCCAGATAATTGCTTCTCAGTCTTTTGGCTAAGATCAAGTGTAGTGTAGTATCTTTATAATCTCTTTCAATGCTACTTCATAAGAGCAATTCCTACACTTCCTTTCATTATCTTCTAGAAAAAGCCAAGTCTTGTTTCATGAGCAGACTGTTGAAGTGCAGTTGCCTTAGCAAGCTCCTTTCCCTTCACCCTTGCTGTGCTCAGATCCAAACAAACTATAGCACAGTGTGTGAGGAGGTTATTTTCACTGGTTTTTTAAAAAAGGCATGCACATCACAGAAGTTATAAAACTTTAATTTGGCAATAACTCCCGTGGAAACTTTGCAAGATGGCCAATAGCTACACATATATAGATTCACTGTTTTTTTTTTAAAAACTTGTTAATGGACATTATATTAAATTAAAAACAAAACTTTTAAAAATCAGGATGTTATATGGGACTAAAGAAAGTTATGAGTTGGCCCTTGTTTAATTGCACAGTTTATTAGCTTTGTAGTTCTCATCCTTCCATTTGAGTTAAGCTTCAAATCTGAACACAAGAGCTGAATGACTGGAGGAGACAGTAGCCTCCCTCTGTGCAGATTTGAAGTATCCAGCCCTTTTTAAAAAAGGTGACAGGCATGGGGGGGGGGTTATTATAGTAAATTTTTGCCCTGTATCCGTGACTAGTGCAAGTAATATGTGAGTTATAAGGAAGTTGGATCTAACAGGTAGTCATGGAGAATATGAACCAGAATTCTGCAGATGCATCATAGATGAAGTAATTTGTCCTTTGGAAAAAATTAGAGAATGTTTTGTTTGTTCATAGACATAAAATATTCTGACATCTTTTCCTTAAAGTGTTGTAAGCTGCCGACTTCAGAATAGAGGACAGGAGTATGACAGCTGGTGTGTGTGTGTGTGTGTGTGTGTGTGTGTGTGTGTGTG
>JAHTLZ010000129.1:58241340-58270429 GCA_023846285.1 Phrynocephalus versicolor
GAGAGAGAGAGAGAGAGAGAGAGAGAACCAGTACATGTGCTCTCAAGAATCAGTGACACTAGGCCTCTGAATACCAAATTAGATAGAGTGGCCCAGAGTGGCCTTGGTAGCCAGATAGCCAATATATAAATTAAATCAACTATAGACAAGATAGCAGCATTGTTATTAAAAGGTAATAAAACAATATCCTTCTATGGACTCTTTGTAAAAATCCATTTGTCTTCACCCCTCACCCCTCAAAAAGTAACTTGATTTGCAGTTTGTGGAATTTTGTAGTCCTATTGGAAGATAAATACATGTACTTCACTTCTTAAGGAACTTGGCTTCCATTTGAAAAGTTGCCATCTTACCTGTTTAAGTCTGGAATAAGATTTGCTGATGGGCATGAAAAGGAAGTAACTCCATAGACATCTGTGGGAATGATGTGCTGTAGGCCATTGATCTGATTCAGCATAGCTGTTCTCATGCTCTTGTTGGCACCCATATTTTATTTATTTATTTTTACAACTTATATGCCGCCGACTACTCAAAGGTCTCTGGGCGGCTTACAATCCAAAAAGAAAACAGTTAAAACATGAAAATGTCAATAAATAATTAAAACAATAATAAAAACATTACACTAAAATTGCCATCAGGACCCACAATCTATATCATGTCAATTAAATTTTTTTTGAACAGGAAGGTTTTTACCTGGCACTGAAATGTCATCAATGTTGGCGCCAGTTGGGTCTCACTTGGTAGGGCATTCCATAGCCTGGGGGAAGCTGCCAAGAGGGCCCTATGTCTACAAGCCATCCCTCTCACCTTAAGGGATGTCTCTTTCAAAAGGGCCCCCTGGCTTAACCTTAATTACATATTTATAGGCATATGCGCATAAATATACATACATACTTTCTTCTTGCTTCTGCTCCTCCTGACAATGCTTCGGATGGGACATGGTCTCCTTTTCCCAGAGTTTCCACTGCACAGTTGAAATCACCAGTATTGTGTGGGGAATCATATCACTCAAAAGACTTAGTGTGTAAGTGTTCTGCTTATATACCGCCCCATACCACTTCAAGTACTCTCTGGGCGGTTTACAATTTTAATTACAGTAGGCAGGCTACACATCCCCCCCCCCAGCAAGATGGGTACTATTTTACTGACCTCGGAAGAATGGAAGGCTTGAGTGAACCTTGATCCTGCTACCTGGGATTGAACCCCAGGTCATTAGCACACTTTTACCTGCAGTACAGGCATTTAACCACTGCACCACGAGGGAAGTAGGGAAGACCACTGGGCCATCCTTGTTAGGCTTATAAATGGGGGCACACTGTTACTTTTTGTGTTGATCAGCGAGGCCAATTACACTGGTGACAATGAGGCCTGTAATAAGACTTCCTGGGGTAGGAACTGGCAAGCCACCCCAGTATCCCTGCCAAGAAAATTCCATGGACAGAAACAAAAGGCTAAAAGATATGACACTGGAAGATGAGCCCCTCAGGTCAGAAGGTGTCCAACATGCTACTGAGGAAGAGCAAAGGACAAGGACAAGTAGCTCCAGAGCTAATGAAGGGGCTGGGCCAAAGCTTAAAGGATGCCCAGCTGCAGACGTGCCTGGAAGAGAAAGGAAAGTCCAGTGCTGCAAAGAAATATACTGCATAGGTACCTGGAATGTGAGATCTATGAACCAGGGTAAGCTAGATGTGGTCAAGCATGAGATGGCAAGAATAAACTTTGACATCCTGGGCATCAGCAAACTTAAATGGACAGGAATGGGTGAATTCAGATGACTATCACATCTACTACTATGGGCAAGAATCCCATAGAAGAAATGGGGTAGCCCTCATAGTCAACAAAAGAGTGGGAAAAGCTGTGCTGGGATATAACCTCAAAAATGAGAGAATGATTTCGGTATGACTCTAAGGCAGCTCTTTTAACATCACAGTAATCCAAGCTTATGCACAGATTACCACTGCTGAAGAGTCTGAGATTGACCAATTGTATGAAGACTTACAACTCCTCCTAGAACTGACACCAAAGAAAGATGTTCTTCTCATGATAGAGGATTGGACTCCTAAAGTAGGGAGTCAAGTGATAAAAGGAATAACTGGCAAGTTTGGCCTTGGAGTTCCAAACAAAGCAGGGCAAAGACTAATAAGAGTTTTGTCAAGAGAACAAACTGGTCATTGCAAACACTCTTTTCCAAAAACACAAAAGGTGACTCTACACATGGACATCACCAAATAGACAATACCAGAATCAGATTGGTTATGTTCTCTTCAGCCAAAAATGGAGGAGCTCTATACAGTCAGCAAAAACAAGATCTGGTGCTGACTGTGGCTTATAGCAAAATTCAAACTCAAACTGAAGAAAGTAGGGAAGACCACTGGGCCAAGTCAGGTACAATCTAAGTCCAATCCCTTATGAATACACAGTGGAGGTGAAGAATAGATTTAAGAAACTAGATTTGGTGGACAGAGCACCTGAAGAACTATAGATGGAGGCTTGTAACATTGTACAGGAGGCTGCAATGAAAACCATTCCAAAAAGAAAATGCAAGAAAGCAAAGTGGCTATCCAACAAGGCCCTACAAATAGCGGAGGAGAGAAGGGACGCAAAATGCAAGGGAGAAAGGGAAAGATACAGAAAATTGAATGCAGACTTCCAAAAAATAGCAAGGAGAGACAGGATGGACTTCTTGAACAAACAGTGCAAAGAAATAGAGGAAAACAATAGAAAGGGGGGGGCACAGAGACCTATTCAAGAAAATTGGAGATATTAAAGGGGCATTTCATGCAAAGATGAATATGATAAAGGACAAAAAAGGTAGGGACCTAACAGAAGCAGAAGACCTCAACAAGAGATGGCAAGAATACATAGAGGAATTATATCAGAAAGATCTGGATGTCCCTGATAACCAAAATAGTGTAGTTGCTGACCATAGAAGGTAATATCCGTCCAGATATCCTGGAAAGTGAAATCAAGTGGACCTTAGAAAACATTGCAAACAACAAGGCCAGTGGAGGTGACGGCATTTCAATTGAACTCTTTAAAATATTAAAAGAGGATGCTGTAAAGGTGCTATATGCAATATACCAGCAAATTTTGAAAGCTGAGCAGTGGTCAGAGGACTGGAAAAAAATTGGTCTATATCCCAATCCCAAAGAAGGGCAATGCCAAAGAATGCTCCAACTAATTGCACTCATTTCACACACTAGCAAGGTTATGCTCAAAATTCTACAAGGGAGGCTTCAGCAGTATGTGGACAGAGAATTCCCAGAAGTTCAAGTTGGATTTCGAAGGGGCAGAGGAACTAGAGATCAAATTGCCAGCATGTGCTAGATTATGGAGAAAGCTAGAGAGTTCCAGAAAAACATCTACTTCTGCGCCAAAGCCTTTGACTGTATGGACCACAACAAACTATGGCAAGTCCTTAAAGGAATGGGAGTGCCTGGCCACCTTATCTGTCTCCTAAGAAATCTATATGTGGGACAAGCAGCAACAGTCAGAACTGGATATTGAACAACTAACTGGTTTAAAATTGGGAAAGGAGTACAGTACGACAAGGCTGTATACTGTCACCTTGGCTATTTAACTTATATGCAGAGTACATCATGCGAAAGGCAGGTCTGGATGAATCACAAGCCGGAATTAAGATAGCCAGAAGAAATATCAACAACTTCAGACACGCAGATGATACTACTCTGATAGCAGAAAGTGAGGAGGAATTAAAGAACCTCTTAATGAGAGTGAAAGAGGAAAAAATGGGCTGAAGCTCAACATAAAAAAAACTAAGATCATGGCTACTGGTCCATTCACCTTCTGGCAAATAGAAGGGGAAGAAATGGAGGCAGTTTTCTTGGGCTCCTTGATCACTGCAGATGGCAACTGCAGCAATGAAATTAAAAGATGCCTGCTTCTTGGGAGGAAAGCGATGGCAAACCTAGGCAGCATCTCAAAGAGCAGGGATATCATTTTGCCGACAAAGGTCCGGATAGTCAAAGCTATGGCTTTTCTAGTAGTGATGTATGGAAGTGAGAGCTGGACCATAAAGAGGGCTGATCGCCACAGAATCAGTGCTTTTGAGCTGTGGTGCTAGAGGAGAATCTTGAGAGTCCCTTGGACTGCAAGATCAAATCTATCCATCCTGAAAGAAATCAACCCTGAATGTTCACTGGAAGGACAGGTTTTGAAACTGAGGCTCCGGTACTTTGGCCACCTCATGAGGAGAGAGGAGTCCTTGGAAAAGTCTCTGATGCTGGGAAAGACTGAAGGCAAAAGGAAAAGAAGACAGCAGAGAATGAGACGGTTGGACGGTGTCATCGAAGCAACAGATATGGATTTGATCATACTCGGGAGGCAGTGAAAGACAGGAAGGCCTGGCGAGCTCTGGTCCATAGGGTCACAAAGAGTCGGATATGACTGAACAACTGAACAACATACTTAGTATATTTTGTGACTACATGAAGCTGCGGCCGTAGTGTGAGAGAAAGGAAGGAAAAATGTTTTATGCCTATTTTTTTCTACACAGTTTATATGATCTTATGAATCTGTCTTACTAAGGCTTAGCTCAGATACTACATAAAGCAAAAAGCAAAGTGTTCTGCTTATATTCCGCCCTATACCACTTCAAGTAGTCTCTCGGCGGTTTACAGTTTTTAATTACAGTATTCAGGCTTACACGTAGTAAGCTGCAGCCTTATGAGGGAAGGGCAAGTGTCCTAAATTTCGTGTCTTCCATGCCTTTTAAAAATGAATGAATTTCACAAACTTGAAGGTATACATGTCAATACTGCTCTACTGTAATTTTATTTACTTGGTGTTACACTTGTTTTCCTAGTTTTTAAATTCCAGGTTCTATTCATATTGAGGTGGTTGTATGTTTAAAGTACACAGAGTTCTAGAGAGTCTCTGTTCGAAAGAGTTTGATTTTCCAAAGACAGCCCAAGTAGGCTCAAATTGGTGACAGAGCATTTCTTCCACTTAGCTCACCACTCCAGAAATGAATATCACACTGACTTGGAAAAGATGGCTCTCTAGGTATTATCTATATCCTTTTGTTGTTGTTTTAGGTGTATAAAATATGTCCGTCAAGTCCACCAATTCTACCTGATGCAGAAATACTTGTTACCTCCTCCCACTTAGAGAAGGAGCCATTAATCATCACCCTCTGAGTACAATTCTGTAGCCAGTTGTGTATCCACCTTACACTTTATTTATCTAGCCCAGTGCTCCCCAACCTTTTTATCGCCGCGGACCGGTAAATGTTTGATAATATTTCCCTGGCCCGCTTGTTTTGATTTAATAAGATAAAAAAGGTAAATCCCCCCCCCCGACGCTGACACACATGCGTGCTAGTCATTTCCCACTCTAGGGGGCGGTGCTCATCTCCGTACTCAAGCCGAAGAGCCAGTGTTGTGCGAGTCCTTGGCATCGCTGCAAGGAAACACTGTTTTTACTTCCTCGCGTTTTTTTCCCGGGGGCGTCTCTTTATCTGACTTGCATTTCACATGCTTTCGAACGGCTAGGTTTGGAAGCATATAAACGCAAGGAGATCATTCCAATTCCAGAGTTTATTCGCAACCACTTGGGAAGACAGGAGCCGCTCTTGGCGGGGGAGCCTGACTTTTTTTAAAGCTACCGAGCCGCCGTGAGGTCTTGGGACCCTTCACCCTTCCTTAACATGAGGCCGGAGAGTGGGGGGGGGAAAAGAGGTGCATGTGTTTGGCAGGGAGACAGACGCCGCCGCCGCCGCCGCTTGCTCGCTTTTTAGCCCCGCTGCCGCTGCCGCCGCCTGTTTCGCAGCCACAATCGCCTGGCTTGGATTCCCGGCAGCCGCTTAAGGCCTGGTTTCCTCGGGTGGCCCGGTGCCGATTGATCCACGGACCGGCACCGGTCCGCGGACCGGGGGTTGGGGAACACTGATCTAGCCCACACCTAGTTAGCTTGCTTATCAGGATATCGTGGAGATTTTTGTCAAAAGCTTTGTTGAAGTCGAGATATATTACATCTACACCATTCCCTCTGTCTACCATTTGAACATTTGGAAGAACTTACTGGTGATGGTTAGCGCTGCCTGGCAGTGGAATATCCTGCCACAGAGGGTGGTAGTCTCTTTCTTTGAAGGTTTTTAAGCAGGCTGGATGGCCATCTCTCGGGGGTACTTTGGTGGGGGTTCCTATGTGGCAGGGGGTTGGACTAGATGGCCCTTGAGGGATATGTATCTGTGGATTTTATGAGTTATGGCAATCTTTCTGTCACATCCCTTATTTGACCTCCAGGGAGATAGCATACCTGATGATGCCATGGATTTTCCTGTATATTTCATCCTCCATTCTGCACACTGAAGAGCCTCCTGTTACAAGTACTCTCCTCTTTTTCTTTTAGTAGGGTGTGGGTTCAGTGACCGTATTTTGTTGTGCTTCAACCCTTCTCATCTCCTCCCGTGGAGTGTCCTCTGCATGCTGTCTGGCAGACTTCTCTTTAATAATGTGGAATCGGTTTTGCAATTCCACAGGTTTGTACTCACCTCAGCACTCTCCTCCACTGCTTTGTTTGGATTTTCTTCCATCTCCCGTGTTCCCTGGGACAACTGCTGCTGCTGAATTCTGTCAATGTATGCCTCATATTTTGTTGTAGCCTTCAGTATGGCTACTCGCTGCTTCAGGTCTCTTACTTTTTCTTCTAACACTGCCGCCCCTACTTTGCACTTGTTACATATGTATGCTGTGTTAGACCCAGAAACAAATACATGTTCCTGCGTGATAGTCCAATGTGTTGTTAAATATAAAGGTGCACACTGAAGAAGGATTGCTATTGTTTACATAGCACCTGGAATTGTAGGGCAGTTGCCAGGGCTCCAATAGGCTGGAAGGGCTCACCAGTCACATTGCCCTGTTCTGCAGTGCTGCTGCTATCGCTACCATGCAGATTCCAGGGAGCTAAGCAGAACGTGGATGACCCTCCAGAGGACAATTTGCCCAGAGCCTGCCCAAACCTGGAACCTTTTCTTCAGACATGGGTCTGGTAATCTTTCTTACATACTAAAAAGTATGGAAATGTTACAGGAAAGAGTTGGAGTTACTAGCATCAGCACTGACTTTTAAACAGTATTGTCTTGGCCATTATTCATTTGACTATTAAGTGATGTTACCTGCTACCAGCAACCTGCTAACACATGATGCTTAAGTCATCAACTTCAAAAATGATTTTCAAAATATACAGATTTAAAAAGGCCCGTAATCTTTTCTGAAAAGAACAGTTTCAAAGTACATACTGTTTTTAGGTGTTGGGATCAAGTCCTGTCATTTTCAGTACCACCTGCATTCAAATGAAACTTGATACCTTTCTATCTGCTAACAGAATTAGCAGATACCTTTCTATCTGCTAACTCGCTTTCGAATATCTTTACTCTCAAGCAAGTACAAAAGATCCAACCCAGATTTTAACCTTAGCACATCACCATGCTATGGGTCTGATCTGAATTAAACTCCCCTCAATGCTGGTAGTGTATGCATCCAAAGTGGTTCATTCAAACAAAGTCACTTGTCACAGCAGTAGTGAGCAAATGCGGCTAGGAGTGTTTGGTCCTTCAGGAGTTTAGATTCTACAATCCTTTACTGTTAGTCTTGCTGGATTGCCCTGCCCTAGTGGGATTTGTAGAGGAAAACTTCAATAGGTTGAAGCTTTCATTAAAGCCTCCCTACCCCGTCACCATGCTATGGCATTAATCTGTCACATGTAGGGCGCTTTTACACGACGCCTAAGAGCCGCTGGTCACTTTAATTCGGACCAGAGATCTTAGGGGTTTGTCGCTCTTCGTGTGTTCCCACCCCTCCGCACGTCCTGGCTGCTGGCTGCGTGAGGGGAGGGAGAAAAAAAGGGACAAAAGAATAAAGACTTACCTCCCCGGTGCCGGTGGAAACTGCCGGGAGCCCCGTGACTTCCAAGTTCCTTCACTTAAAGGGGCAGGAGGCAAAAAACAACAACAAAAAGAAGCGAGGAGAGCCCGGCACATCCGCATTAAGATTTTTCACCCTTGGAGAGCAGGTACAAGAAAAGTGCGCTGGGATGCGCTTAGGTGGGCGTGGCCGCACTTAATTTTCAGTAAACTCCGGAGCTGGTGGGTAAACAATTTTAAGCTCCGGAGCTGGGAGCCATTTGCGGCGGAGTTTAGGGGTCGTGTAAAAAGGCCCGTAGTTTGACTTTTGCCCGTCTAGAGCAAATTGGAATAATAGTCGGTAATAATGCCTTACCGACCCTTTAAAAGAGATGGAGAGATTATTTACTGAAGGTAGATATTAAAGTTTCAAACAGATATAATGAGAGATAAGTGAGGCCTGATAACTACAAGTTCTCTCTTGCCCTTGGAAAAGGAAGCAGTTTAGATGCTTTCTGGAAATGCTGATCTTTCCATCTGTGGGCTTCCCTCTCCTGGCAAGGCTCACTGTTCCACCAGACTTGTTCCTTCCCAGGACTGTCATATCTGTAGCTTGGATATGCTCAGTGCCAGTGGTGACTGATTTTCTTGGGGGACAAGATGCTATTGTCCTTATTAAGGCCTTTGCCAAGGTCTCCAGGAGCCCTCAATGTGTCTTGAGCCAGAAATTGGAGCCTGTGGCCACATGTGGGTAGCTGCAAACTCTTTGAAGCGGAAGGAAGAGGTTATGGGTGCTGCATATCCTGCTGTGAGCCTTGAGTATTTAACTTATGAACTTTAAACCACAGCCTCGTTCGTGGGTTACTGGCCTAATATCTCCAAGGGTTTGGAGCCGCTCCCATTTAGTGGAAGGCTCTTTATGAACCCCTCGTCTCATGTAGAAAAATGTGGTCACAGAGTTTTCTGTATGGTCTTGTTTGGAAGGCCCAGTTCTATTTCCCAAGGTAAGAAAATATGACTCAAAGTAGAACTTACTTTCTTGCGGGCATTTGCCATTCCCCCCCTCATCATCTTATTTACCCACATTTTAAATGTGAAAGATTATGTCAGTGCAGGTGTGTTGGGTATATATACACATGCATTGGTTTTGGATATAAGTGGAACTGTGTGCGGACAAGCTTCTTATACAAGTATTAAAAATGTCCTAGAGGGAAAGATTGTTCTTTTCTCTTGCTAAGATGAAATTGGAATTACCAGCGTTCAGGGACATAAATAGATATTATAGATAGACTTTGATCAGAGCTGAAACCAAATTAGTGCTGAAGATATGTCATTTAGGCAGACATAAATGTTTAAGAAACAAAACTTTAAAGAAATTCCACATTGAAATTGTGGACACCAAAACAGAATGAGGCAAGCTACTTGAAAAATTATACTCAGACACTTTCAGCAGGAATTAAGGAATTACCTTTTCTAATTATTTTCTGTAATGTCTATTTCTGTCTCAAATTTCCACAGCTGGACAGCATACTAGGATCTCAAGCAAACTGAATTCATTTAAAACCTGATGTGTATACTTTTCAGCAACTGATTCACTTCTTCATACATATTTGTTTATTGTGGTCATAGATGGACATTCTTTTATGGTCTCCAGAACATGCTAAAGAAGGGACATCCTATATCCCCTCAGCCTTATTTCTCCTACTGGTATAACAGTGGAAAATCCCCCCTCCCCAAGCCCTCTCCTGGCCTCACTTACAGAAGAGGACTGTTTGCCTCTTGGGGAGTGTTGTTCAGGACTAGAACCTCAACAAATGGAAATGTTTCAGTCTGACAAAAGCTATTTCGATCTTACAAGAAAAGAAGTCCAGTTGCCATGACTCAACTTCTGGATAACCTCACCTGAATGACTGAGAATCTTCACAGACAACACACGAAAACAGATTTAATTCATTCTGCTTTGTGCTATTGTCACCACTATTTGTCCCTTGCAAGCGAGTGTGGGGGCTGTTCCTTTAGAAGTCACTGTTGACTTTGGTCTCTGTGTATTTTAATCCCCACTTACTCAGATGGAGCATTTTATTCTCACAACTAGACCTACCATGGAAGCTATTTTGTGACATTGTCTCCTGAAAATTTGTAACCAATGCCACCAAGGGTCCTGCAGTTTGCCATGTACCATTTTTATTTTCATGGAACTGGGTTCATCTGTGGGAATTTCTTTTTTTCTCATTTTGGAGTGAAGAACCTTTTTGTCCCTGCTAATGTAGTGTATTGGAACCAAAATTCTTGTGTCCCTTTTCACCAAGACATGATACCATGTATTAAAAATTATGTGTTCTGATTCTCAGTAGTTAGGTTTAATAGTGGGAAGAAAAGACATATCTTTCACTGTCTCTTATACATATTGGACTTTCCACCGTATCAGAAAATTCCCAAGAACTCACAAAGTGCGACAAGACTTCTTATCCATGTAGATGAGAGATAAAAGAAAAACTGTGTTTTTTCTATGTGTGCTCTCTTCATAATTGGCATGGCTCAGCATTCTGAACTTTTAACACTACTGTGTTAGAAATTCCCTCTGCTTGAGGAACTTGGCTTTCTAGGTTTTTTTTAAGAAAAAGAAATATTTGTACACCTCCACAGTTGGAAGTGTGGGACTTAAGCAGTAAGATGATTTATGATCAGCCTTCAAATGCACTTTTAAAAATGATGGGGCATACTTGCACAGTAGTGACCCTCCAATGGAAGGATTTGATCTGCAGGAAGGGTAAGGGACAGATTGCAGAGAGATTGGGAACCTATCCAGACAGAGAAGTTTGGAGCAATCTGGTTCATGCTTAAAATGAATCTTATATTCAGTGTGATCTATTTTATCTTTCACTTGAGCCATTCTTCTGTTCACACTGCATATGTTGGTTATCCTGTGATAAGGGTCCACAGAAGCCTTTTGATCAGTTGTTTACTCATGGGTAAGTTTACTCAGTTTACTTATGAGTAAGCTTTGCCCAGTTGACTCATGAGTAAGTTTGCCCAGTTAGTCATAATAAGTAAGAAGGCAGCTGCAGCAGGGGATGATGGCATCAGGACAAGCTGGTGGTGGCACTACTGGTGTGAGTGGACAATGATGGAGTGAAGGGAGATGACCATTCCCTTTCCCCCACCTTTCTCCTCAACAGAGGTTCTCCTGCCTTGTGGTGGAGGAGACAACATAGCCCCTTCCCTTCCCTTTTCTCCCAGCCATCATTCAACCAATCTCCGAGGCTTTCCTCTTCTTACGTTGTTAAAACAAAGTAAGTGGCATGGCTTTTTATTAATGTTATTATGTGGCCATAAGTGAGTCATTGAAAGAGCAATGTATCCACCTAATAAAGGTATTAGAATTGTTCTGTGTCAGTTAGGAAAATATTTTTTTGAAAAACAGTTCTCCAAGTCAAAAGTATGAAACTCAAACAATACCCTCAAAGCACTATAGAACTTTATAACACCCCTTAGTAGTTTGAGTCTGCTGGTCTGTCACAGCTACCATTTATTTCTGAATGGGTTTAATATCCCGATGTGGTGGGTACCCCATTGCTGAAGGTGTTCAAGAGGAGATTGGACAGCCATCTGTCCGGTTGGTATGAGGTCTGCCTTGGGCAGGGGGTTGGATTAGATCTTCAAGGTCCCTTCCAACTCTATGGTGATTCTATGATTCTATGAAATAATCAAGACAATCGTATCATAGTTCATTTGGGTATCAAGGTATGTATTTTTACTTGCTTCTCACTGCTTCGCAGGAATGTCAAGATGCAGTCAGTAATAAATCATTCTGATCTCCCATCTAGCTTGCCCAAATTCTGGCTTCTGATCTTGCTCCATATTTCTTCAGTAGACAGAGCGTGAGAAAAAATCATGTTTCTACTCATAGTGAATTAGACAGAGAAAAATGAGTCCAGGCAACACTAGCCTGCCTAATTCCAAAGCTTTACTCATCCATATTTCAAAGTTGGCTTTCCGTCTTTGAACAGGCCGAGGTCTACTTTTTCTGGCCCAAAGTGCCTGAGGGCTACCACATGAAAACTAAGGTTAAAAATAATTTCAAATTAAATTTTAACCCAATAAAGTTGGATAACACACCCAACAAAACCAACAGCAAAGACTGAATTAGGCCTAACAAATGCAAATACAATTTCCTTTGTCCCAAATGACTTTCAAAGATAGGCGAAACCTGAAGTATGCTATTATCACAATGAGAGGAGCCATAGGGGGGCATGCCCCCCCAAAGTTCACTTTTCCTCTTGCTTCTCGGCACCTGCCTCACAAAATGCTTTGGTCTCTTTGGCTAACACCCTCCAGAATCCCCCCCAATAAACCTGTTTCCCAAAAGGAGTGGCAGGTTAAGAGGAGCAGGTGAGTGAGTAAGGTGGGCAAGGCTCTGCCCACGTGACAGGGCATGCCAAAAGCCAGGAGGATACAGAAGCACCACCCAGTCTCCCCAACTCCTGCTCCCCAGCTCTGCTGAGCTGTACTTTCTTCCTCCACCATGACTTGAGAGCAATCTCTCTCCCTCCCGGCCCTCGGAGGCTCAATCAAACTGCGTTTTCCTCCTCTGCCACAGCTCGAGATGTCTCTCTCTCTCTCCCCCTCCCTCTCGGCGTGTTGTACACAGGCTTGCCCAACCTATTGCACAGGCATGCCAACGACTTTTGGATGCTACCGAAAAAGCCCTTCCCATGGCCCTCTGTCGGCGTGAGCCAGGCTGTTGCTCTACCTGCTTGTCCCTACCAAGGAAGCGGCCATCCAAAGGTAAAAAAGCAGGGTGGTGCGGAGGGGCACGGAGGGTCAGTTCAATGGATCTGACCTCCACCTGGCCTCATCCATAGTGCTGCTTTGCCTGTGTCTCTCAGAGCCAGCCAAGCCCTCACAGTATGCTGAAACCAGACGCATCAGCCTTGGGCTCCTTCATCGCCTTCTTCCCTTCTTCATAAATGGCCATGTGTCAGTGGCGCCTTCTTCCCATTTGCCCTTGGAAAGAGGAGGTGGGGTGCACCTCAACCTCTCCTATGCACCCCAAAACCCCACAGACAAGTTTCATTTTCTACCATAGTGTGTGTACCTAAACACACACTAGAAAAGGAAAAGGAAACTCAGCTGTAGAGTTTCTGGTCGGATATATTATCTGCCACACCCCAGCCACTGTAAGGTCTGATGGGCTATTTTTCAGCCCTCTGCAGACTACCGGTTGCCCATGGTCGGCAGGTTGTGCAGGCCTGTCTTATATGTATAAAATCCTCAAGATACGTACTTCAGAATTGCTTAAAACATATAACTTTGGAAAATCTACACTTGTATGTATTTGAACATAGATACAGAAAAACACTAAGTTGCAGGCTGCTCGGCCAGCCGTCAGCCAGTTAAAATCTGTGAAGGAAAATCCACTATTTCTTTGTGTTGCCTGTATGCTGCTGTGTCTTTAGGTTCAGTTATCTCTCCCCACGCCCTGCTTCTTGGCTTAGTTGTGTTTGATTCCATTGTGGTACAGTATCTTAGATGATTTCATCCTAGCTGACAGCTTATGCCCACCCTTTTGTAGGCACAGAATGTTTATACATTCTTTATCTATTGTTTGCATGTTCTTATCCAGCTTGAAGATTCTGCAAACAGAAGGCAAATGCAAAATCTCATACCATCTGCTACCCAAGCAAATGTTCTCTGCAGTGGCCTCTAATGGACATTCAGTATATTGCTACCTAAGCTGTTACTTTTTTTCTAATTTACATCTCTTTGTCCTGTAGTAACTTTTATCGACCAGTTCATTATTGTTCATACTTGAATGTTGTAATTATATTTTACACTTTAAAGATTACAATTCATACAACCTTAATCATATAATACTTTATTTATGCAAAATGCAAACTAAAATGTTGACCTTTCCTTGGCCAGGTGAGTGTCAAGACATTTTGCATGCAAGACATCTCTGTTGCATGCAAGATGTTTTCTCTGTTGTTTCATAGCCCAAATTTTCAATATTGGTAATAGGTAACAAGATTTTTTTAGCCAAAAAAAAACCCCAAATGGTGGCGGGTCAGGAAGTGGGCGGGGGGGCTGGTGGGTGACTTGTGAGGGCCCCGCGGGTGACCAGTCATCCGTGGTCGACGGATTGTGCAGGCCTGCCATATAAATTGAGCCAGCCTAAATTGTGGGTGCTTGAGCAATTGTTGAAACCTTCTGAGCACCAATTATAATTGCCGCCACACAGAATTTAGCTACATTAGACAGCATGCTTGGAAGTAGGACATTCTGCGATTTATATATTTTGCTCTGACAACAGGAGGTGGGTGTAAAATGCCTCTGGCCATCCGGGGAATTCCTTTAAATAAGGAGCAATACGTTTTTCCCTTTTTCCAGCATATAAGGCACCATTAATGTCTTGTTACCCTCTAAAGACATGTCAAGGATTGGAAAATGTTCATTAGGAACCCAGGAGATTATCATTCTGTCAATACAAATTGTTTGTCCATTTACATCACTGTTGTCTTTAATGGCAAGCAGTGCTCTTCAAGGTTTCAGATAGTAGTCATTCCCATCCCTAACTGAAGATGCCAAGATTGATGGTGTGCTCTGCTTGTGGGCCTAAAGCTACCAGAGATTGCACTTGGATTCTGTGTGAGAACTTCAGGGGAACCCCATGATATTAGATTTTCTAATAACTTAGCAATTTTATGTGTGCTATATATTCTCATAGCATATATTTATACATTCTATGGATATACAGCATTTCCCCCATGTTTTAGACACGGGGAGCTTAAATCAGAATCGTACTGTGTTTATACACAGTGATTTGTGTGTCTTGTCAAAGCATTTCAGCTTACATTGCTGAGTTTATAAAAAGTTCATACTTGAGAAGTGAAAAGGAAAACACATTACAAGTCCTGGTCCCACAGTTGAAATAAAATGGGTGGAGGGATTGTATTCATGCATTGTGTAAATGTCATGGGACATAAATGAATTTTAGGTTGGTGTGTACTTGCTCACTGCTGCTGTCACCACCTTCATCATCTTTGTCATCACTGCTGCCACTAACAGAGGTGACTAAGTCAGTGGTGGCAGCAGTAGCAGTGAGACTTGTGTGCTTGGGAGTTGCCATGGTAATTGGCTCCCCGACCTCCTATTTTCTCCTTGTCACTTTCGTCATTGCCTCCATCACCTCCAGCATGACCACTGCCTCCACTGCCACCTCTGGTCAGGTGACTCCACTCAGCTGGGATGGGGAGCAGTGAACTTTGGGAGGGAGAGGCAGATGAGTTGCAAGGAGGTAGAAAGGAGGCCATTGGTGAGGGTGGGAATGGTGGGAGGGGATAGAAGATGGGAAGGGCTTGGAGGGCAGGGAGCAAGGAGGAGAAGATGGAATGGGGCAGGAGGGTAGGAAGCGAGTGGGGGCTGAATTGGAAGGGAAGGAAGGCTTGGCTTAGAGTGAGAGGGTTGGCATGGAGCTGGATTTTTCAGCAAGGGGACTACAGTGCTTTAATTTTAAATCATTTTTACCAACTAGTAGAGCATTAAAACAGCAGGATTTTTATTATTTAAACAAAAGCAGTGGGATTGTTCATATATGTACAGTCATTTCCAATGAATCAATTCCACGGCTGTCCCAAAACTGAATGGACCTCTGGCAGAGGAGCAGAAAACCCTGTTCCCTTGACAGCGTTATCCCCACGTGCTCATACCTTATGTGTACACTAAAATTTGAAGGGTTTTTTGTGTGTGCAGAATTTGGTACAATAACAGGTTTTATTTTCAGTGGGATTGAGCCCATCTATATCTTTTCTCATGGTTGAAGATTACTCCATCACTCTAATATAACCATGATTCTTCATGGCAATGTCAGTATGCACTAGCAGAATACTAGTGCTACTATTACTGCTGCTGCTGCTGCTGCTGCTGCTGCTGCTGTACTGCATCTGTTTAATTTCCTCGTACTTTTTGTGAGCTTTTGAGAAGTATCCTCATCAGGCAAAGGAGCCTTTGAAATTAACACTCATTTATTTTGAAATATATATTTACCTTCTTTCCTAATATTCTTGGTTTTGCAGTCAATGCATGGAGAAAGGGTTGATAATAATTCATTATGCCATTGACACCAGAACACGTCAGCAGAGTGCTGATAAGTGAACATTTTACACAATATACTTTTACAGCCAAACTTTTTTCCAAACCAAAAATGTGCTTGGGAAGTAGATTTAAAACTCTTCTGATGCCTAGATTTAATGTGGACCATTTTATTGTCACAAAATGCTTTGGAATTCAGCTTGAGGTAGAAAAGCGGGCCCTCAAAGTATTTGTGAATGTTTTAATCTTTGTGGTTTGTGATACAGATGCTGAGATTTTCACCTAACAATTCATTTTGGTTACAATATATGCAGTTGTTGCTCTTGGCAGTGTCAAGTTTCACCCTGTGCCAATTGGGCAATCTTGTTCAATTATCGGAGGAAATTACCATTGCACAATGCTACTTTAGCAGCAGATCAGGAAGTGAGTCTTTCAACAAAAAGCTGAATTTTGTTTTCCTCTCCCTATCATAAATCTTTTTATGTCTCCAGTGGTTTAGGTCAAATAGTAATTCTTGATTGATAACTCAGGGATGTGGTGGTTACCCTGTTTGTAAAATAACAAACACAAATACATTGTGTAAATGTTTATACAGTGCAGATGTGCAACTCCTTTGCTGTTGCAAATTAAAGCTTAGTGAAATACTGTAATGTGAAATATAAGAAGACTAATAGAACTGCTGCTTTATTAACATTAACATCTTGCCATGATATGGTCTTCATCATAACATTTATCAGATTCATTCATGAAGACTATTTTACTGTTCTTTTTAGTGAAAAACTGCCAGTCCAAAAGTGTGTTGATCCCTCATGCTGGACAGTCAGATTGCTTTGCAAACTCTGTAGAAGAAGCAGAAATTCAGCTAAGGGTAGATTCTTAGGCACATCAGTCCAGTGGTTCATCCCTTGAAATTCTGCTGACTGGTAGCTTTTATAAGCATGGAACACTACTCATAGAGGGAAGGAGAATGGCAGCACACTGGAGAAAACCAAGACAATTTTATGGCTGAAGAGACCATTATAATTTGGAGGTTATATTTCTTCGTACAGAAAGGCATGAAACCAAACCCTTATAATTAGAGGCTGCTGGATAAACAGACAATGGGATGGAGCATATCCCTAAACCCAAGATCTGTGGGTTTTTAAGCTATTACTGTGAAAACATTGTCCTAGTATATACCATAAGTGGCTTAGGTAGATCTGGGGAGTTGTAGCATAGCTTCTAAAACCTCAGTTTTCTTTTCTTTCCTTTGAAATTTTATTCTTGTCACTGACAGTTTTTTGATACTGTTCTGTGAGGATTATGATGAATATGGTTTACACATTCCTCTCTAGACTGAAGAACAGAACCACGTCTTTAGGGCTGATCTATAATTTCAACAATCCACTTCGACATCTTTTCTCCCAGTTTTGCTTTTCCTCCAGTTAATTTCTATTTCTTTGAGGTTTCTTATTGGCTATTAGTGGCATCGTGCCTTATTGCTTGTTATTGTGTTTGCGGTGTTAATTTTGTTAACCATTTTAATATGGTATCTCTTTGATTCTTTTGTAATACTTGTATACTTATTGTTTTAGCTTTTTAACTTGGTCATCTACTGATGTAAGCTACCGGGTCCTTTTCAAGAACAAATGTGAGGTTTAAATATTATAAATAAAAATGAAAACAATATTTCCAGAAGTTAAATTTGAGAGACAGAAGGATGGAAATGTTACTTGTACTCTTTTTAAAAAAATGACAAAGTCTGAGTTTATAGATCAAAGTTAGAAGTCACTTACATGCTCAACAAAGCAGCTTTACAGAAGCAGCAGTTCTTGATCAAAGTGCTAAGCAGTTCTAGTCCTGCTCAACTAAACACTGCAGGAAAGCTATACATAGGTTTCTTTGATCTCTTCTGAAATATGTGCTCATGTGTCCCCCACCTGATTGAAATCTGCCTATGGTCTTTGATCTGTGATTGCTGATTGTAGAAAGGATTCATTCTTCATTCTCTGGGAAGTAAGTTCTAAGATGCTGTTGTGATCCAAAAATGTAAACTGTGCCTAGACTATAACAATCAAGGGAAATAATGGTACCAAAGCTATCACTCACAAGTTGCATCAGTGATCCAGGCTTGACTTCAGTGTGGCCAGTTGGCAAATAAACTAGATCCTGAACAGAGCCAATTATAGTTATTATTTCTGTTATTTTGTGAAAGAACTAAGAGCACGAATTAGTCTCTGTAGCTGTACTCTTGAAATTAGGAGAACAATAATGGTAATTATCTACATGCAATGAAGCAGGATATAGTGGAAGTTACAGTGCAGTGCAGACTAGCAGGAAGAACAACAAAGAACCATGATAGAGGTAAATGTAGCATAAGGTGTATCTCTCAGAATTTGAGGCCTTTTATTCTGGATGTTTGACATTTTAAAAAAATGTTATTGATAATAATTGAAATTCTGTTATTAGTAGAGCACACGGCAGCTAGCGAAGTCCCACTGAGTGAATGAAATTAATGGTGTGTCTTCACTGTTGAACTACATCAGGAGCTGGATCAGGGCTTTTGAAGTCAATTTAAAGTCACATGGCTTTTGTCCTCTTGAAGAAAATTGTTTATAAATTGTATTTTGTTAATTCTACTCAATATTTGTTTCCTCCCCAATGTATTTCAAAGTGGCATAGTACTAAATCAATTGTATACATAGGAAAAAAATTCCAATACATGGTGCCCTGCAAATGAAGACCCCTTGACAGAACCCCCCCCACAAACACAATTGGCTGTAATGCAGATGAGCACAGATGCCAAAATAATTTTTTAAAAATTGCTCCCCAGAGGGCATAAGGAGGCTTTAAAAAACAACAGAACACCCCCTCTTTCTGAAAAGCACCAATATTTGAAAGTTGTAAAGAGTACAGTGCAGTCTTCCATGGTCTAGACTAGTGGAAACATATGCTGCCTCCAGACCTTTGAAAATTGTCTACTCAGGCCTAAACTCATTAGTCTAAGTGTCTTTCAGTGTGCTTAATTCTGGCTCTGATTGTACGTATATATTTATTCAATTTATTTATATTGTAAGGCGACCTGCTATTAAGCAGTACCAATTCATAAAATGAAGAAAAGCATACATATTTTTAAACACATGTAAAAAAATCTACAGTTTAAAAAATAGGTTGTTCATCTCCATTCATCTGGACTAGTCTTGTAAGGCAAAAATGTTCATGTTTTAAATGTAGTGTTTGGCATTTGTGAACAGGGTAGTCTTTCTCCTCTGTAGTACATATTTCCCTCTGTTTCTGCTCCCCATTGCTGAGGAGCCAAGAGCCCAATTCCCAGATGGTACTCAAAGGCAGGATGAATGCTTTGCAGGATATGTTTTTTCCAACCCTTGTTTATCACTACGGCATGCTGTATTTTGACATCCGTATTTTAAGTTTAGAGAGGAGTGTTGCTGTGTTGAGTCTGAAGATGAGATACTGTACTTACAAGGGTTCTTAGCAGATAAATGATAGTAGTGTGTTTAAGTTGCCATATAAAACCAGTGTACTTTACGGCAATTGCCAACCCCCATTTTCTATCATTAGATTCCCTCTTATGAGTTCAGAAGCTGCAGGAGATGGGCCCAGAGAGATACAGCTATGGAACATGTCATCTGACTTGTGGTCCTCAAAATGAGGAATGTATATCTTCATATGGCTGTGTTGTGTTTTTGGGTGACGAATCACTAGAAATGTTGTGTTGTATTGTGGCTATGTAGACATGGGCATTTGTTGAGGCAAATATGACTTTAAAATATATGTAGCTGATAGGAGAGAAATGTCTCTTGCCTGCTCCTGGTGGAGAAATTGAATCTTTTTTCCTTGCACACAGCTCACAGATTCCCAGTGGCCATGCTGGCTGGTCCCAAAAAGAAATGTTTCCAAACTCTGGGTAGGACACGTACAATATTTGCTTCTTTCCAAGCTTCATGGTTGAGGCTGGGATAAAATTATGCTGTAGACTTGACAATAGCTGTGATTCAGCGTAAAAGAGGGTACCCCGTTTTTGCCTTTCTTCTGGCACATCTGGGCTGTAGTACCAGTGAATAATTCATAACAGTTGTATATCTGCTATCTGTCCAACTTAATGTCATTTCTTTCAAATCCCGTGGAGCTGGTGGCTGTCCAATATTTGGCTGTTTTTCAATCCTACTCAATGAACACAAATATTTAGCAGTTGAAATAATTGTTGTATGTTTGGAACTGCATCAAATGTATGAGTAATAACACAAGGAAATTAAGGTTTAAATATCAAGATTGAATACAATTGAATAGTGTTGGGATGATTGGACCTGATGAAGATACAGTGTATAAAATTGTGAGATTGGATACAAAAGAGATATTTTTATAAGCTTGGAAATGGCTGCTAGAGATTCTTTCACTTTTCCCAAGCTCTGATCTGTTCCATTTCATAACACTAAAGATCCCTAAAGAAATGGACACCATAAATTGTAAAGAACATAATAAAATATTGTTTTATTCAATACACAATGCATAGGTGGAATAGACTTCCACAAGGTGCAGTCATAGTTTATTAGCTTGTGCTGCTTCAAAAGGAATTAGACAGATACAGTACGTGAAAGATACATGAAATAAAGACCTATCAGTTACTGTTAATTTTGCTTGCTGAATGAAAGTGCCACAGACAGAAAAAATATGTTGATAATGAATGCAAATGCTGACCAGTAAGAGAAGGAGATGCTTCTTATTGATAGGGTTATCTATGTTCTTACGTTAGATTGACAGTACAGTTCTTGGCTTATTTATTTTTAGTTAATGGCTAATGGACTGTAGCATAACTATTATTTCCTACCAAAAAAACCCTTTCTCTTCTCTTCTCTTTTCAAAATCAAATTAGCATAACAATTCGGTAACGATTACATATTGACCAGTATCCTGTTGCTTACCCTAATGTCACGCTACAGTAGGCTCATTGCATCAATCTGGATTTGTTGAATCAACTCCTCTGAAGTGGCATTAATTCAAATTACAACTTATTCAATGTAGTAAGGGCTCAATATGTCAGACATTTTGTCCCACCGTTTCGTGTGCTGTGAGGACAGATTGGTTAGAACATATGATTAGAACATACGATTGCTAGAGCAAACCAGTCCGCGCCAGATCACCTCAACTTGCACCTTTCTTTTTTAATGATACATTTTTATTTATTTTCTTCAATAAATGACATAAAACCAATATATTGCTTGTCTCCTGTCGTGTTGAATAAGCATACTTTCATACTCAGTTTCCTTACTATCTCATCCATATTCTCTCTATCTTTATTTACTTGTACCTTTATGAGCTCCTGTCAGGGACTTCTTTCTTGGTTCACTTTAGTATGGACGATTTCCAATTGCTGGGAACTGACCAAGAGCTTTAAGCTGTTAAGGCTGTTCCTGCTGTAAGTTTCTACTATCTTCAGAGCAGCAGGGGAAGTGAATTATTATTTTTTGCTGCTGATAGACCACTGCTGATGTACTGCTTCATTTAGATTAAATTTTTAAAAAAACAACGTTATTTGCCTTATGTAAGAACAAGGTGCAGGGAAATCAGGAGATTGTGATCTAAAATAAGCACATTTTAGAAAACTGTCAACAATGATGAACTGAATGTGTGAACAGAAAAATTGAGTTAGATTTCAGAGTGTAATTGGCCCTGTTTACCTCAGTCCATTGAGGGACATTGTCTGTCTAACCAGTCTCTGAGTCTAAGTTAGGACAGGCTCATTTGAATCCATAAACTCTAGTATGGAGCAGTTGCCTTTTAATATCCACATTGATTCAGTGGTTCTACTCTGTGTAACTTACAACATTAAGCAACAGGATTTTGGCCATTATATTATAATGCAGATGTGATCCCAAGAAGTATTTTTCTACATACGGTAGAAATAAAAGAATTATTTATGCCACTTTGTTGGTATCATCCATGGTTAGCTGTTTTGTTTTGTTTTAAACTTTGCTGACTTTTGTTTTGTTTTGCTTTGTTTTTTGGGTAAAAAGCAAAGTGTTCTGCTTATATACTGCCCCATACCACTTCAAGTAGTCTCTGGACGGTTTACAGTTTAATTACAGTATGCAGGCTACACATCTCTCTCTCCCACCCAAACAAGCTGGGTACTCATTTTACTGACCTTGGAAGGATGGAAGGCTGAGTCAACCATGAGTCTGCTACCTGGGATTGAACCCAGGTCATGAGCAGTGCAGGCATTTAACCACTGTACCACAGGCCATGCTGTTGTTGTGATCCAAGGACCAGGCTCCATCATGTAGGGCTTGGCGAAACAGCTCAGTTGCAGCAAACTGGGTCTGGTATTCCCTGGTACAATCCTTGCATCTTCATGGCTCCTCAAGCAGCCCTAATTGGACCAGTACTGCTGTACTAGATTTCAAAAGCAAATGTTTGCTTTTTTTCTCTGCTCCTCTCCTCCTCCATAGAGGAGCAGAGGATGTTTTTAATTCTCTAATATGACCAAGTGGATGAGTTTAATGATCCTGGGAATTAAAGCCAGATGGGGAATTTAGAGAAGCATACTCTGCTTGGATTTGATACCAGAAATTGCACATTTTAGAAACAAACTAAACCAGAGTGATCTTACCTGCACATAGAAAGGGTAGTCTCTGACAGGGAACCAGAAGGCTGTGAGTAAGAATGCTCCGGAGATGGGCTGGTTCATTCTAGCACTTATGATTGCTGGCAAAAGGACCGAGCCATCCCATCTCCATAGTGAACCAAGGAGTGAGACAAATGGCTGTCTTACCAGTTCCTTAGCTGCACATATGAACTGACCAGTTAAAGACCAGTGGACTATTCCCATGTCCTCCAACCTTCTACTCTTCAGATATGTTGAACTTCAGTCCCAAAATGCTGATTCCTGATTATAGGAGTTGTAGTCTACCAAGTCTTAGGAAAGTCACACTTAGACAATTGATATCTTAGAAAAAGTTTGGGAACCTTATTTGAAGATTAGGTTGCCAGTCCTGCTGCAGCATCTTTTAGGTCAATTTGGAAACCATAGTAGTGGCAGTGGTGTTGCTGATCTTTTGATGGCAGCAAGTTACAGACGACGTAATAGGCAAAACCCCTGTGTCATCATGTTTCTATGAGTTGCATTCCTTGGCAAATATGGAACACAGTCACATATTCTGGCTAAAAAATATTCTTCCCCCTTCTGATTACAGTTCTTCATTCCTGGAGCCCAATTTCTGAGTTTATTTGCCACTGGCATTGATTTGTTGAGACTTTCCTGTCTCTGCTTATGATGCATGTTATATGCAACAGTTTCTGGAAGAAGATCTAATCAGGTCCCCTCCTTGTTTCATAACTGTAGTATCCCAAAATGCTCAGCATGACTAGGTCAGTAAAAACCACATATTTATGCATAACATTTACAGTCAGTCTGGGTGGCCAGGTTGAACTTGTTTGCCTTATATATAAAATGGTTGGACTCCATTTGTATGAATAGGGGTGTCCCCCATATACCTTTCATATAGGCAGAAAGATGTATTGAGACATTGAACATATATTGCAAACAGTGGCTTCCAGATCTTAGTAACTTTTCTGTGTGCACCAAGAGCTACATATAGGATTCAGTTCTTTTCAGATTTTGACAAGCGGAAGAGAACTTGCCAATGAAAATCAAATCTGGTTAGCCCATATGACATTTTCACCATGGTCTGAAATCTGTTAAGCAGCAGATAAATTAAGCTGCTGACCATCTAAATGATTGTGTCCATTATCAGTCTCAACCATTGATCAATGGATTGCTGAAAAATCTCAAAACTGATTTTTCACACTAATGTGATTTGTTTAAAAAACACAACATTTTTACAAAGGGGATGCTTTTCATATCATTTAGAAATGATGCTTTCATGAACTTTCTGTTACCAATAATAACACAGGTAGGAAATGCAACAACTGTGTTGCCTGTAAATCTATAAAAATCTGAACTGTGCAATATTCCTGCTTAATGCACAGCATTTGTATACAGACAACAGAGTGTTTTAGTTGCACTTGCTATTACAGTAGAAATTCAGCTTCCCAGGATAGGAGTTGGAGGGTGTGTTTAGTTAGATTTCAAACAACTGGCCTTTGTGATGTCACTTTCTCATTTTCTTTTGCAGATATTGACGAATGTGTGGATGGGACTGATAATTGTCACATTGATGCCATCTGCCAGAACACTCCTAAATCATATAAATGCATCTGCAAATCTGGTTACACTGGGGATGGAAAACACTGCAAAGGTAGGGATAGTTTGTGAATCCATAGAAACAGAGATGCCATATACCTTAAAACAGAACCACACTGCATTTCAATTTTATTTAAGATGAGAGTAGGTTGCAGTGAAATTTCTTGTTCAACTCTTTAAAATGTTTGTGAAGTTCTATTGCAATCATAGTCAATATGATCACAGTAAAGGGTTCCCCTCAAAATATGGATTTTTGTTGTATTTATTTCACTGAATAAATTGGTTTTGTTTATTTGCTTTGGAATCTCAACATATTGCCTAACATTCCAGGGTAATCTAAGCATTTACAATGCTTAGTTTAGTTTATTGTCAAAACCAAAAGAAATATTAAAAATAAAGAATATAAAAACATTGTGGCATCTTAAAGACCAACTGCTGTATTTTATTGTCAGCTTTTGTGGACAAATCCACCTTTTCAGTCAGTAAGACTTAAGGCATTGCTTAGCTTAATTATGCTTTGCTTAGATTTCTTCATGTGCTTTGAGAAAGCATTGGGCCCCAGAAGACTAATGTTAAAGGTTTCAGCATTCCTTATCCTCTTCAAATTTCCACTGTTAAGATGAATTGTTCTTCACTAGTCCAAAGGGGTGAAAGAAGCTTCCATTAGATCTTGGTGGTACATATATTCAGTATGGCTGACTGCTGCGGCTCATGACAGGAATACGCTCAAAGGGAACTAGTATATTTTCACTGAAATCATTCCTACATGGTGTGCTACATTGACACAATTCATTATTAGAACATGCTTCTAAAAATGTGAGTGTTTTGTTAACTGTGTTGTTGAATTTGATAGTTCCTTCTGATCCTTTCCTGCTGAACTCTTGAATCAGCATAATAAATGAGTTACTCTGTATCTGGAAGTCATGGCTACTGGACTTCTTTTTCTTGAGAGATAGAAACATTTCACTGCTCATACAAACAGCTTCATCAGTCTGAATACAGCTAGTGCGAGTCCTCCATCTTATAGTCAGCTTTGACCTGTTGTCACCCTGGTCTGAAATAGGCTGATAAGATGAACAATGGCCTAAGGTGCTGAAACCTATAAATTATAGGTCATTAGCTATGGCCTTGGTGGTGAAGGCTTTTTGATTTGTCTGGGTATAGTTGAAAGCACACCCTGATAAGTAGCAGATAGACTATGCCTGAGGCCCCGACCGCTGTTCAGGGAGGGGGTTTCAGTGCTCACATGAATGGCGTCCCTGACTCCTCTTTCAAACCACCTATCTTCTCTGTCTAATATGTGTACATCCTCATCTTTGAATGAGTACCATTTGTCCTTCAAATGGAGGTGTACTGCTGATTCTGGTCCTGACCTGTTACCACTCCTTTGTTGGGCCATCCTTCTGTTTAATGGCTGTTTAGTTTCCCCAATGTAGAGTCTGCACACTCCTCACTGCAGCGAAACAATTCTATCTCTCAAGAAAAAGAAGCCCAGTAGCCATGACTCAACTTCCAGATAAACTCACTTGGGTGACTGAGAATCTTCATAGATGAGTTACTCTGTAATTGAGATTAAGTATGGCAAAAACAAGAGGATGTTGGAATTACTTCAGTTGCCTCTGAATTGGTGTTCTCCAATGAATTGTATCAAAGCCATTTTGAAACAAAATTTTAAGGGCAGGGCTTTCATATCACATGTCAGGAAAAGAGATTCAATTTAAACATTAGGAAGAACTTCATGATGGTTAGAGTTGTTTGGCAGAGGAATATGATGCCAGGGAGGGTGGTGGAGTCTCCTTCTTTGGAGGTTTTTAAGCAGAGCCTGGATGGTCATCTCTCAGGAGTACTGTGATGGGGGTTCCTGCATGGCAGGAGGTTGGACTGGATGGCCCTTGAGATCTCTTCCAACACTATGATTGTATGATTCTATGGCACATCCTGTCATCCAAATCTTGATAACACTATACATGTAAATGAAGTAAATCATAAATAAACTATATTTCTGTTCCAATGTATTTGTCAATTCAGCTAAAGTCTTCTGGACTTGAGGCATGGGGTTGGAATAAAGTTGGTAATCCTTGGTTCTGCAATTCTGTCATAACTCTTATCTTCTCTTTCTTATATGCAGATGTTGATGAATGCGAGCGTGATGACAATGCTGGCTGTGTCCATGAATGTGTCAATATCCCGGGGAATTATCGATGTACCTGCTACGATGGCTTTCGTCTGGCACATGATGGTCATAACTGCCTTGGTAAGACCTTCACTAAAGATTAGCAGTGTTGTTGTTGCTGCAGTTTTTAGAAATGTCATGTTTTAGAAAAAAATAACTCCAGAACTTACACTATGTGAATGGCGTAATTCTGAAGGAATCTGAAGTAGGGACACTAAAAGGTATATTTGCATTCTGTATCCTAATTCTGCTTTCAACCATTGGTTTGCTGTGTGCATTTTTAATTAATTACAGTGGTTAAAAGCCGAGAACCTCCCCTCTCCCTAGTTGTTCTTATTGTTTTGTTCAAGCATGATATAGGCAATGGATTCTATGCAGAAAGTATTCGGTGACAAGTGCTTTCTTAGAATCAAACTAAACCACAAGCTTAAGTTTCATTTAGACGTTAATTGAGCATTTGTCCTCCAGCAAGTAACAGGGCGTGGTGGCTCCGTGGACTAAGGCTTCAAAAACTGTTGGCTGCAAAGCTGGTAGCTAGGTGGTTCGAATCCCAGCTGCCACGCAGTGGAGCGAGTTCCCACTGATAACCCTAGCTCCTGCCAACCTAGCAGTTCGAAAGCATGTAAATGCAAGTAGATAAATAGGTACCGCCATAAAAAGCGGGAAGGTAAAACAGTGTTTCCTTGCAGCCATGCCGGCCACATGGCCATGGACTTGCACAACACTGGCTCTTTGGCTTGAATACAGATATGAGCACTGCCCCTAGAGTCGGACACGACTAGCATGCATGTGTGTGTGTGTGGGGGGGAACCTTTACCTTTACCTCCAGCAAGGAGATTGCCTCAGAGGTAGGTGCCTGAACAGTCAGATTTGCACATTAAACTTGTGTTTATCTAACACAATGAAAATTTCAAGCAAGCTAATTTGCTAGTTATGGAGGTGAGAAAAACTTGTGTTAGAACAAAAAGATAATTTCCCCCATTTATGGCAGTTCTGCTTCTAAATGCAAGCTGAGCATCTGATCTGGCTTGACTATTCCATCACATGTTAATGTGTTGTTTTATTCTCTCTTGTGCATATCCAGTAGGAGGATGGAAAACATCATGAACCAGTGCTGTTTTTAAAATTGCTATATTCGGTTTCTACCATAACATAGCATTGTATAAACACACCAGCTGTGAAGATTTGCTGCAATGTGTATCAATTCTCTTTTGGCAAACTGTTCCCAAGTGGTTTAGATTGTAATTGTTAAAGCTCCATATACTAATTTCCACCCTTTCTCATGGGACAGAATTGAGGCAACCATATTTATTTGCAAAACACTTATGAAACAAACAAACAAAATATAGTGGTAAACAAACTTTCATTGTTCTATCTCTTTGTTACAAGGAGTGGACAAGATACAAGATACGAAAGAAGCAAAGTGTTGGTGCTTGCTATGCAGAGTTTTTAGAAATAAGAAGATATGCTGATCAATTAGTTTTAAATGGTTGAATTATCTAGCTTCCTATTAAAATATCTTCATCCCTTTTTCTGGAAAGCTGTTTAACTTTCAAGTTGCAGAATTTAATATCTACTTAATTAGAGAAGCTAAGCTGCTTTGTTACTAACAGCCACCGTAAGATTGTTTCAGCTACATACTGTCACTTCCTTCTTATCAGTCCTTGAAAGGTGACAATGTTGCGAAAATAAAATGTGGTTTTTAGGTTTGGTGCTACTTATTTTCTGCAGCTGATAAAGTAAAATAAAACTTAGCTAACAGGTATTCTTTAACTATAGGACTTGAAGCCAGTCCTGAGTTTACTTTGTGCACATTATTATCCATGGTAAGAAATGCACTTTGCTTTGGCATTTGTTTGGTGCTTGTGAGACGAGAGAACAACACCTTCGGCCATTGAGAGTGAGAACAATCATTAATCCCACTGATAGAAATAACCCATATGACTGGTCAAGGATTACTTAAACAACCTATGCAGAAAATGCACACACCAGAGACATGTGGAGAAAGGGACTGGATGTGCCAGTGCTAGCAAACTCTTGGCAAGAAGGAGAAGAAGGAGAAGATGAGAATGAGAATGAGGCTGCCATTGGAAACAAACTGTATAGGAACAATAGAGGAGTGTATCCTTCAGTGAGAAAAGATCCTCTTTTGATATTTGGAATTGCCTGCCAGCTCTGTTGCTGTCTTTCTCTGCTCCAAAGAAACCGTCAACCAGAATGAAGGGAAAGGTGAGCCCTGCGCAAGTGCCCTCAAGCATATGCAGGCATTAGCAAGCTCTGAATGCCTGGAGAGCCTTTTTAGTCTTAGTGGTTGTTCACTTTGAACCCTCACAAATGCTTTGTGCCCTTTGGGGGGCAAAGAATGAAAATGGGTACAACCCTATTTCAGACACTCCCCATCTTTTGCTCTTGTTCCAGCAGGCAAGCTGTGCAACGTTTGCTACAGGTTTCCCTGAATACCTTCAGAGACGGCATTCCTAGAAACTTTGTCTGTCAGCAACAAGTCCTGGCAAGTTCATGGATAAATCCAGCTGGCAAAGGGATTGCCTGCTGGGCTGCCCAGGCGACTCTGACTCATTTGCACATGGATGAACAAAGCCATTAGATTTATATTATTTATATTTATTGATATATTTTTATACCACCCATTCTTCCCGAAGGAACTCCAAGTGGAGTACAACAATCACATAAAACATGAAGAAAACATTTGACAGTAATAATAATAATAATAATAATAATAATAATAATAATAATAATAATA
>JAHTLZ010000129.1:58270439-58281428 GCA_023846285.1 Phrynocephalus versicolor
ATAATAATAATAATAATAATAATAATAATAATAATAATAATAATAATGCTCTAGAAAGCATTAGAAATAATAATGCTGTAGAAAGGCCCTGGGACACCTCAGAAATGATTTTTGGCAATCCGGAAGTCACTTCCAGTTCGCAGGGAGGCCCGGGAAGGCCCTCGCAGGCCTGTTCTGGGCAGCTCCAGTCCTGGGGAAAGTACGGGAGGCCTGAAACAGGCCTTTCCCTACTTACCCCAGGGGGTCTTTCTTCATATACTGCAGTCCTGCGATATAGTGGGACCGCAGTATATGAACTACAAAAGGGCAAGGGACCACTGTATACAAACCAGAACATTTAATACATATTCAAGTTTAAGAACAATGCATCTTGCAGCATTTAAAAGGCAGCATTAAAGCTAAAAACAGCACACAATTAAAAGAAAAAAATGCCATTGTATAATTCCACTATATTCCATTATAATTCCATTATAAAAATGTAAAACATGAGTGCTTTTATGAATTCAGTCTAAGCAATAATGCATGGCAATCCATCTAAAAGTCACATAATAGGTAGTTAGTCATTCAGGGAAAGCTTGTCTGAAGAGAAATGTATTTGCCTATATGTGGAAGACAGCAAAGATGGGGCAGTCTTGGCCTCCAGTGGGAGGGAGTTCCAAAGCCCATGAGAAGCAACAGAGCTGATCTTTTTCCAGATTTAATGGTCAAAGGTTTCTTCATTTTTAAAATAAAACCCTACACATGTAAACCTCACAATGGAGTTGTCACATCTGATAATCTGATAATCACAGGAAGGTTTTAGGGAACATGAAGGTGGCGTGAGACGTTCTCTTGTATGTTTCCCAAAGCTCTCTGGAGAGAAGACATGATGAATATGAGGAGGGGTGTGTGTTCCAAAAAGGATAGGTTACCACACTTTTAGATACTCATGTGGTGTAGTGGACAGAGTGGTAGATTAGGAAGGACTAAGGAGACCAGGGTCCAAATCCCACTTGGCTGTGGAAATTCACTGAGGCATGGAACTGGTAAAAGCACTTCTTAAAGATCTCACTTGCCTTGAAAGCCCCATTATAGTCCCCATAAGTTGTTTCCATCTCAACAGCACATAACAGATTAGTCAAAGAATACCTTCAGTGGTTTCTGGAGTTTCTTCTTCACATAGTGCATAAGCCGTGGAATTCTTTGACACAAGAGTATAGTGATGGCTGTTAGTTTTTTTTAAAGAGTTGATGTGTATATTTTTGCCTATGTTGTTTATAGTTGTAATAAGTATTGATATGACCTTGGTGGTTGAAACAACAAAAGGAAACTGAGACTGAAATTGTTGAGATTAGAGACATCAGTGGCTACTAAGCAGGTTGGCTACACAGCACTGCCATTGTCAGAGGCAATATGCCTTTGCATATCAGCTACTTGGAAACATGAGTAGGAGTGTACAGTTACTGTCACATTCTACTTTTGGGCTTCCATATGCAACTGCTTGGCTACTGTGTAGACAGCATATTGGAGTAGATCAATAGGCCATTGCTCTGATCCAGAATGGCTGATCTTATGTTTTGTGTGATGCATTCATTCTTCGTAGGTCCCCGCATCTGTTTTCAAACACTCTGTTTCTTTGTTGGTCAGATCTTATTTGACTTGTTCAAGCTTAGGCTGTGGACACATTCCGCGACCCCCCCCACTCCCATCATAAAATACCACCTTCCTCACTTCCTATCATCTTCAGCCTACTGGAGAACTGCTTTGCAAAGCTTTGCAGCTATAACCCTACAGCAAGCTGCATTTTAGGAAAAGATAGTCACATAACTATCTTTTGTTGTATCTGGACAGACAAGCTTAAGTGAAAACAGCAGCAACAGCTGGGATTCTTCAGAGTTATTTAAACACTGACATCTCATAATTGAAATGCTGCCTCTCCCACTCTTACTAGCCCAGGGTCTCATGCTAAAAGATTGCAATCTCCAAATTATACATTTCAAACATATTTTAGGAGAAATTGCTGGCAAGGGAGGCAGCTAGCTATGCAAAACTGGTGACATTCAAGCTTCCAATTTATTTATTTATTTATTTATTTATTTGAAGACTTATATCCCGCACCATCTTCCCAAACGGGAACTCTGGGCGGCGAACAACAATAAAAAAAGCATAAAAAGCAAAATCTCCTAGCAATACAGCGGAGAGCAGGATGGCGGCAAGTGATAGGAGGAGGAAAAGAAAACCCAAAAAAAAAAAAAAACCCTAACTAATAAGGTCACCAAACGCTTCTTTAAAGAGGAAGGTCTTCAAAGCCCTCTTAAAGGCGGGCAGGGACTCCAGCAGGCGCAGCTCGGGAGGAAGATGGTTCCAAAGAGAGGGCCCCACCACAGAGAAGGCGCGGTTCCGTGTAAGCGTTTTCCGCGCCTCTCTGGGTGTGGCCACTCTCAATGAGCGCGCCTGCGAAGATCTCGTGGGTCTGGATCCGGATGACCTCTGGGAGATGCGCTCCGCCAGGTAACCTGGTCCCAAGCCGTGGAGGGCCTTGAAAGTCAAGACCAGAACCTTGAACCTGATCCGGAAGACAACGGGGAGCCAATGCAAGCGGACCAGGACTGGGGTGATGTGCTCGTATCTACGGGCACCCACCACCAGCCTGGCCGCCGCATTTTGGACCCGCTGTAACCTCCGGACCAGGGACAAGGGCAACCCCACGTAGAGGGCATTGCAATAGTCGATCCTCGAGATCACCAGGGCCTGCACGACTGTCCTCAGGGAGGACTCATCAAGGTACTGGCGGATCTGGGCGATCCTGCGGAGATGGAAAAAAGCGGCCCTGGAGACGGCCATCACCTGGGCTTCCAGGGAGAGGGCCGAGTCCAGGACCACGCCCAGATTCCTGGCCCTGTCTGTAGGCTGGAGGGAAATACCCCCCAGACTAGGGAGGGGGCCATTGTACCGAGACGAAGGCGCCCCGAAGAACAGAACCTCCGTCTTCTCCGGATTGAGCTTGAGCCGGTTATCTCTGGTCCATTCCAGAACGGCCTCCAGGCACAGATCGAGGGAGCGAACCGCCTCCTCTGCAGATGTAGAAAAGGAGATATAGAGCTGCGTGTCATCAGCGTACTGATGACAGCGAACTCCATATCTCCTGATGACCTCCCCCAGCGGCCTCATGTAAACATTGAACAGCACGGGGGAGATTGCCGACCCCTGGGGCACCCCACAAGGGAGAGTCCAAGGAGCCGACAAGACATCCCCCAGCTGTACCCGCTGAGTCCGGCCGCGGAGGAAGGAACGGAGCCAGGCCAAAGCCTGACCACCAATTCCCACCTCAGCGAGCCGGGCCAGAAGGTTACCGTGGTCGACGGTATCAAAGGCTGCTGAGAGGTCAAGGAGGACGAGCAGGGAGGAACACCCCCTGTCGGCCTCCCTGAGGAGGTCATCCTGCAGAGCGACCAGGGCGGTCTCGGTCCCGCGAAGAGGCCTGAATCCAGACTGGAAGGGATCCAGGATATGATTTACCTCCAGGTATGACTGGAGCCGGACGGCCGCCACCCCTTCGATAACCTTGCCCAGGAAGGGAACAATGGCGATCGGACGAAAGTTGGAAAGATCGTCCGTCGCCATGCCAGGTTTTTTAAGAGTGGGTTTCACCACGGTCTCCTTCAAGCGGGAAGGGAAACAACCCTCCCGAAAGGAGGCCGTGGCAATAGAGGAAACCCACTCTGGCATGTTCCCTTCGGCAGATTTTATAAGCCAAGCTGGGCAAGGGTCGAAGGGGGTGGCCGCCGGCCGGCAACGAGCCATAGCTCTGGAGGCCTCCGCTGAGGAAACCGGCCCGAAGTCATCCAGGAGGTGAGAACGGAGGGGTGAGGCCCCGGGGGTCCCGAAGGATGGGCTAGAGCAACTGGGGGGCAAGTCGGAACGGATGGCCTCAATTTTAGATCTAAAATGGGCTGCAAATTGCTCGCTAGTGAAATCACTAGGAGGAGGCCGCAGCTGACTGGGATTGGAGAGGTCCCGAACCACCCGGAATAACTCCGACTGGCGGTTCGAGGCCTCGCCAATTCTCAGGGAGGCATAAGATCTTCTAGCGTCCCTGATCGCGCGAAGATAGCGGCCAGTCAGCTGTTTAAGAGCAGCCCTATTTACTTCCGTCCGATTTGCCCTCCATATGACCTCTAGTCTCCTACGTTCTTGCTTCATCGACCGTAACTCCTCCGTGAACCACGGGGAGGAGCGGCCTCGACATCGTAGGAGACGCTTAGGGGCGATCCGGTCTATCGCCTCGGCAGAGCCCACGTGCCACCTTTCCACCAAGGCATCGACCGGATCGTCTGCCAAACCTCCAGAGAGCTCCCCGAAGGCTTCCATAAACCTGGCAGGGTCCATGAGCCTCCGGGGGCGCGCCCAGGTGTAAGAAGGGCGCTCCCCGCAGGATGGGGGGGCGATCGACAGGGAAAATTTTAGCAGGTAGTGGTCTGACCATGACACGGGCAGGGGCAGAATGCCCCCAACCCCCAGACACGAATCCGGCGACATGGAGGAAAAGACCAGGTCTAGGGTGTGGCCAGCTCTATGAGTGGGGCATAAAACATGCTGAGATAAGCTCATGGAAGTCATGGATTCCATGAAATCCAGAGCCGCACCAGAGAGTTCACCCTCGACATGCAAGTTGAGGTCCCCAGCCACCAAAAGGCGGGGGGACCTCAACAAAGCAGCGGAGATGAACTCAGCGATCTCTGGTAGGGATTGTGCTGGGTTGCGGGGAGCACGGTACACCAGCACAATGCCAAACTTATCTCGCTGACCCACAGATAGATGAAGGCATTCCACCCCAGAACTACTTGCCTGAAGACATCTATTATAGTGCCAGTCCCTAAGCAGTCAGTAGTGGCATCTCTCAATGACTACAGACCAATAGCTTTAACATCTGTTATTATGAAGTGTTTTGAGAGATTGGTGCTAGATTATATTAAGGCTAGACTTCCATCTACTCTGGACCCGTTTCAGTTTGCATACAGGAGTAACAGATCCACTGATGATGCTATATCCATTGTTGTCCATACTGTATTGAGCCATTTAGAACAACAGGGAACATATGCAAGACTGTTATTTGTGGATTATAGCTCTGCTTTTAATACAATTCTACCTAATAGGTTGTTTTTCAAAATGGCCAAATTGGGTATAGATCAGAAGATTTGTTTGTGGGTAAGGAATTTTCTGACTGATAGGCCACAGTCAGTAAGGATGGGATCCCACCATTCTTCTACTCTTGTATTAAGTACAGGAGCTCCTCAGGGTTGTGTGCTAAGCCCCTTCCTCTACTCCTTGTACACACATGATTGCACCCCACTGTATAACTCCAACACAATCATCAAATTTGCAGATGATACAACAGTGGTGGGGCTCATTAGTAAGAACGATGAGTCTGCTTATAGGAAAGAAGTACAAGGGTTGACTCAGTGGTGTAAAGAAAACAATCTTGTACTTAACACCAAAAAAACTAAAGAACTTATAATTGATTTCAGGAGGAAGAAAGATGTACATTTACCATTGTACATAAATGGTGAGGAGGTGGAGAGGGTTGGTAGCTTTAAATATCTGGGCACTTACATCTCAGAGGACCTCTCATGGACTGTAAACACCAATATGGTTGTGAAGAAGGCACCGAAGAGGCTGTATTTCCTGAGAATGCTCAGGAAGATGAACCTATCTCAGCATCTACTTCTGTCTTACTATCACAGCACCATTGAGAGTGTCCTAACTTATGGTATGCTATCATGGTATGGGAGCAGCTCTGTAGCGGACAAAAAAGCTCTACAGAGAATAATTAAAATTGCCCAGAATGTTACTGGGCTCCAGCTACCAACCCTGGATGACATCTTCACATCTCGCTGTTTGAGGAAGTCACACAACATTCTGAGGGACTCTACTCATCCTGCTCACAATTTCTTTGAACTGTTGCCTTCTGGCAGAAGATATAGAACAATTAAAACTCGGACCACACGTCTTCTGAACAGTTTTTATCCCAGAGCTATAATTGCACTTAATAATGAACTCAAGAACCACCAGTAGTGAGCACTTGGACAGGATTACCTAGCCTGTTGTGTAGATGTTTGTGTTTTTAAGGGGGGGGGGGTTGGTGGGGGGGAATGTTCAGGGATTTTTATGTGTGTGTGTTGAAGGGTTTCTTATTTTTATTTTTTTAATGTGTGTGAGAGTGTTTGAAGATTTGTGTGTGTGCGTGTTGAATCTGGTCTCTGGGTGTCTGAATTTCGTTGTATGTGTATACTGTGTATATACACACAATGACAATAAATTATTATTATCAAAAAAAAAAAACACACACCATTGTCGCGGACCTGCTAACACAAAGGGATTCCCTGTAAACGATGGCCACCCCACCTCCTCTACCCTCCGATCTGCCCGCCCACTGAACCTGAAACCCGGGTGGGCACAGAAGAGAGAGGGAAGCCCCTCCCTCCGCACCCACCCAGGTCTCGGTAATGCACGCCAGGTCGGCGCGCTCATCCAAGATAGAATCTAGGATGAGCGGGGTCTTATTGTGCACCGACCTGGCGTTAATCAGCAGGCAGGTCAGATCGGAGGCGCTGGCGGGATGGCACCCAGGTAGATGGCGGTGGACGAGGGGATCAGAACGGGGGACAGGCAGTAAGTGCCGGACCCTGGTTCTTCTTACCCGACCGATCCCTCCGTCCAGAGCGTACCTCCCACGGCCAGACACCACAGAGATACGAGTCCCTGCCGACATGGAGACCTAAAAAAGGAAGGGGGAAAACAAATAACAAAGCAATCAAAAGTAATACAATTAACAATAGCAAAAACACAGCGAAGGGGCAAAATACAAAGTAAAATACAATGCAAAACAACAACAATAATAATAATAATAATAATAGTAAAAAGAAGAAAATAAAACGAAAATAGGGCACAATCCAGGGCAGAATGGAAATTCCGGGAGAGGAGAAAGAAAAGGGAGTACAGGATGGGGTCAGCTGGTAACGACGGCCAACGACGGCCATAGGGGGAACCACCCAGGGTCCCACAAACCACAACCACCCAGGATCCCTCCAAAAGACAATGAGGGGGAAGCCGTCTCGTCTTCGGCAGCGGCGGCGATGGAGAGGCCGCGACGCCCAAGAGGCAACATCAGTCTGTGCCGGCTTCTCCAGGGTGGCGAAAGATGGTAAGGCCTTCCCTCCACCTTCCTCCTGGCTCCCTCTTTGGACTGTTGTTGGGTTGGGGGATCTGGAGCCCTTCCACCATGCTCCCCCCCTACCCCTCATCAAGGATTGGACTGCTAGGGCTGTTAAGGGACTTGGGGCTGACCCCTTTCATCTTTGTCCTCCCCTTCCCCCCAGGACTTGACTGTTAATGGGACATGGAGTGGGAGCCCTCCATCTTTGCTCCTCCCTATAGCTCCTCCACCTGATCTGGACGGCATTGAAGCTTTCATCTTCTTTATTATTCCATCACCGGCATTACTTTGAATAATTTTGTCCCAGTCAGGCGAGTAGGAAAACGTGTCATTTCCCTTATCAGTTTTAGTAGTTGACTCAGTACAGCAAGGAGAGCCATACTTGACTATCTTTGCAACAGGTGAAGTATTCCACCAGGTGAACTTTCAATGATTGCACTGAGTGATGTCTGTTAAAGGAGGTTTCCCAGTAGAGATAGCCAATGTGAATGTATTGCCTCTCTAGTATCTGACTTTTTCAAAGAAGACCAGTCCTCCTTGGCAAGGCTACAGATGCTTTTCCCAAAAGTTCACTGGAAGTGTGAAGATACAATAAGTGATTGGAAGGGAGTACTGTACACAGAAAAAAAAAATCTTATGGCCTCATAGAAAGCTTCGCTGGAGGGCTGGATGTGCCTCCTGCACTATGTAAAATGGAGCTGCTGTGGAAAAATGTGGGGACAAGCAGCAAGGAAGGGTCAAAAGACATTCTTTCTATCAACGTCCTTCTTTTTTTCTCCTCCTGGGACTGAAATAAATAGGACTCTTGGGACTACTACTTTGTCTTGTAATAAAAGAGTAACTGTGATTTCCAGTACAGCATAGAACTTTTGAACTTTTTTCACAACATGACCTCTTAAAAGAAAGATGAAGAATGCCAGTTATCAAGGCATAAATGTAGCAGATTTGTGGTGGAAGAATAGTAGGACATTGATCACAAAGGGGTGATCTATAACTAGGCAGGAAGAACCAGACATCTTGACTTAGCAGATATCTATCAGAGTGCTGTGCTGAATGTTCTTGCCTTCCTTTTCTCCAGTTATTGTATAATATGAGATCACTTCATGATGCTTTGTTGCCAACATAGCTATGCTGATTCTGCTATACAGTATGACCCCCGTGTCCACTGATTCATCATCCACTGATTTAGTTATCCACGGTTGGCAGAGGAAAAAATAAATAATTAAGTAGCCGCAAAGCAAGCTACTGTCACAAAGAGCAGCTGTAAGGCAAGCTACTGTCATAAAACAGCAGCCGTAAAGCAAGCTACCATCACAAACAGCAGCCGTAAAGCAAGCTACTGTTGTAAAACAGCATCTGTAAAGGAAGTTACTATCCCAAAACAGCAGTTTTGGGGACATTTTGGCATTCTCTCTTATCCATGGTTTTCATTATCTACAGGAAGGCTTGGAACCAATCCCCAGCAGATACTGGGGTCCTACTGTATATCTTTTTAATACCCTGCTGCTTCTGCTGGGAGAATTATGAGGTGGGAAAAATACTCTTTTGGGTTATTGTAGCCAGAATACTTCTGCCAAGATAGCTGGTACCTGTACTGGCCAGAGAATTCTGGGAGCTGTGGTCTTAAAAAGGAACATTTTCCATCCTTATAAATTGTCTACTAGAAATTAAGGCACTGTTTTGTTTTGTAATACAAAACAAAACAAAACAGTATCTAAATTTCTACTTGGCAATACAGCCAACTCAAATCATGCACTGATTGCTATTAAAACATCCACAGGGGAACACACTAAAAACATTTCCAGCAACTTTAAAACCCTCATTTTATTGTATTTTCCATATATGTGAATATATTTTTTCTAGGATTGTTAGACTAAAAATATAGGGTTGTATACATGGTAATAAGCCAATGAGAGAAGCTGTTATTTCGGGCTGGAAAATTGGAGGTCATTTTATACATGGGGGTGTCTTATAGACAAAAAATTGTACTTAATAGCCTTTGTGAAACTGCACATCTTCACCTGATGACAGGAGAACAAGAGGAAGTTTGGCAGCCTACCTTCTTGGAAAATGCATTTATTTTCATTTCAACAGGACTCCTTTCTTTTTAAGAGGTCAGTGCTTAGAGCAGCATGTGAATAAAAAAATGAGTTTTTTGTTGTTATTTTTGTTTCTGTTTTCTTTTGAAGAAGATGAGATTGATTTGGGGTATAACCACTTAATTTCTCCAGGAAGGAACAGTGATCAGACCTTATTCCGCTTCACTATTTAGGAGAGTCAAGCACTGAGATTCCCAAAAGCTTGAAAGGCATAGTAAGAATATAGACTGTCAGAGTTTTGTGCTATTTGATCAGCCAGCAGAGGCAATACTTATTGAATAAATAGTTAGCCAGAGACAGAGTTTTCTTAAAACCAAACAGCTATATTACAAACTATAAAAAAAATCACAGCATCACAGAACCTATACAAAGTTCAGCACTGCATAACAGCATACATTACATTGACAAAATATATGGCAGAGAAACAAAGTGGGTGTCTTACTCACAGAAGGCCCAATGAACAATGATTTACAGAAAAGTTTTATACATGTGTCTGCCCACTCATAAATGACATTACCTCATAGAGTAATCCCTTGCATCAGCCAAAATTCATTATGTTAATTTTTAACATCTGTACTCCATTAGAAAAAAACTATACATTGAGTCACTGTGACTTTGCACTTTTACAGACTCCATCTTTAACTCAATTAAATACATATCAAATATATATAGAACATCCTGTCTAATACATATATTCCACTAACTAATATCTGACATAGACTAACAACAGCTGCTCAGAAGGATACTTTACATATTCAGTGGAAATATGTGACATTAGTTGCTTGTCCATTTGACTTTTCTAATGCATAAGAACTCAGTTCTTCTTTCTCTCCTGGCCTTGTTGTCTGAATGGCAAAGAGAGGAGAGAAAACCGGCATGCCTTCGGAAGCAGAAGCTCCCAGGTTCCTGCTGTTGTGACATAGGGGTGAATCTCACATCTGCCCAAACAAATGAGTTAATGTTGAGAATCATAATTAATGGGGAAGTGTGAAAATAAATTGAAGGCCGAAGCAAACCTTCATCCTCTCTTTGCGGAGCTGCATGCCCTTTGGAGTCCTTCCATCTGATTGTACATATGAGCTACCCTGTTATTGATTTTAACAACTAGTTTTCAAATCTGCCCTTAGTCCCACTAGCTTTCTTCTCTCCTGCTAATCCAGATGCATGACTAGAGAGATAACTATTGTATTTTTTCCAATGAAGCTGTGTTCTAATAAAAATAGACTCAACTAATTTCATGATACCAGGGAGAAACTGAGATTCAAACCATAGTTTAATTTGTTCTAGCTGTGAAATCAGCTTTGTTCCATCCGTGTAGGTGGAAAATATGCATTCTTTTGTGAGAGGGACTATTTTTTAGCTTGTCACAGTGTTGATTTACAGTGTTGAATATGAAATAACAGTGGCTGGCCAAGGGTGCTGGAAAGATAATAGACTCATTTCTTTTGGTAGAAAATGTCAACAATAGTATGCAGACCTACTAAATAAGAAAGGAAAGAAAGATGAGATTCTTAGACAGGCTCTTTCTGGAGATCAGCATCCTCTTTTGCCAAGAAAAGGAAGAAAAAGGAAAGCTACAAGAGACATTCGTTTTCCCTCTTTTTGCATAAGAACACCAGTTGTTCTATACTGCTTTGAACCCAGGCCCTTCTGCATGCAAAATATGTGCTCTGCCACTGAGCTGCCGACTGCCTT
>JAHTLZ010000129.1:58290137-58328325 GCA_023846285.1 Phrynocephalus versicolor
TTTATTTATTTATTTATTTATTTATTTATTTATTTATTTATTTATTTATTTATTTATTTATTTATTTATTTATTTTTGCATTTGTATACCACTCCCATTTCCCAAAGGAACTCTGGGCAGTTCACACAAGAGGCTTAAAAACAGACAACAATAAAACAATATAAAATAGTAAAATAGTGCTGGGCAAGAGGCAATAACTTAACAACCATGAAAAAAGAGAAGGGAAAAAAACAACAACTTGGTGCCACATTAGCAGTTGCCAAAGGCGTTCCTGAACAGCCAGGTTTTAAGGGCTTTCCTGAGGGATGCCAATGAGGGAGCCTGGCTTATCTCACCGGGTAAGCTTGTTCCAAAGTGATGGACCGGCCACTGAGAAGGCCCGTTTTCGAGTTACTACCCTACGGGCCTCCCTGGGTGTGGCCACCCGGAGTGAGAGAGCCATAGAGGAACAGGTGGGTCGGGCCAGCTCTGATCGTAGGGAGATACGCTCTGCCAATTAATCAGGACCCAATTGTGTTCTTTTGTGAAGAACAAAAATGATGGCATCCAGGACTTTCAGTTATTAAAGCCTGTTTTAAATAATTCTGTCTTTGTTGAAAGATAAAAAGGGAAAGACACTGGATCCTGTTATTTTGTTCCAGAGATTAAGGGCCACAAATCAAAAGGAAATGTATTTGACTTTTTGGTCTCCCTTGGTGTGCCCTCATCTCAACAGCATCGGTTGAGATGAGCAAGTGAAACGCATACCTGATTTCTGGAGAGATATTCTGACAAGTATCATGGGTCTAATCAATTAAGGGCTGTATAGCTCAGAATCAGTACCTTGAATTGATAATGGAGACTGATAGGGAGTCAGTGAAGGTGTAACAAGACTGGAGATATAGGATTGAGTTTACTAGTCCAGGTAATCAGCATGGATGTCACATTTTGGACCTGCTGAAGGTGCTGTACTGTTGTCAAGGGAGGCTGTTCACAGAATGCATTACAGTAGTCTGTTTTTGAGATTAGCAATGTGCGAACCACTTTTGCTCAGCATTTCTTATTTTTTAATTTTAGAGTATTTTTACCGAGCCTTTCTCCTTGAAAAAGGACACAAAAAGGCTTACAGTAATAAGGGACAATATACAGTCCAATACACTTAGGACATATTCAAGTAGTTGAGAGCAGGGAATTGAGGGACATCTTACAGCATTAAAAGACAACATTACATTAAAGCTACAAGAGAACAAAGCAGTTAATAAGAGAATGAAAAATTCCATGAAAAGTTATGAGTGAGGGAAACTAACAATTGAAAACATAGTGCCAATGGAATAACAAAGTATATAAACACAATGTCTATGATGTGATCATGTATAGTAGATTCATATAAAGGTCACATAATAGGTTATCTGGGTAGGGGTATGACTGAAGTTGATAGAAGGCACTCCTGCCTACAGCAGATATTTGAGTCTTCACAGAGAGTGCTGGTTCCAAGAGAACCCCAAAGCTGTAGACTCAGTCCTTCAGAAGTGGGTGGAAATTCTCAGTCATCCAGGTGAAGATATGCAGGAGTGGAGTCATGGCAACTGGATCACAAGAAAAGAAGTCCAGTTGCCCTGACTCAACTCATGGATAATCCTTCAGGAGGAAGGTAACCCAATCAAGACCAGGTAAATTTCCTTCTAACCGGTCTGAGAATCCCTCTAACAGTAGGATCTCCATCTTATCTAGATTCAATTTTTGGTTTTGGGCCCTCATTTGCTCCATTATCAAAGTTAGTCAGAACTTAAGAACAGGTACAACCTCACCTGCTGATAAAAAAAGGAAGATAGATCTGCATTATTAATTAATTAATTAGATTTGTATACCATGTCATCTAGCTACAAAGCTATTCTGGGCGGTTTAAAGTACGCCAGTATACTGGTGACAGAAAACCTCAAATCCCCATATGATTTCTCTATATGAACAGTAGATGTCAAAAATATTGGAAAGATAGTAGACCTCTGTGGGACCCCATAACAGAGTCCCAAGAGGAGGAGATGGCATCTGGGACCAGTCATTGGGAAATTACAAGGACCACCAAAGAACAGAGACCTGAATTTCTAAATTCAATAGCTATCCCATAAGAATACCAAGATTAGTGGTATCAAAAACTGCAGAAAGATCAATGAAGACCATTAGGGTTACATTCCTCCTGTCTGGGTCCCTTAAGAGATTGTCTTGCTGGTTGCCAATACTGTTTCAGTACCATTTTGCATCCTAAACCTGGATTGAAATGGAGCCAAACTATCAGTTTCTTCCAAGAACATCTGCAACTTGCTCAAGAAAAGAATATTTGGGACTGTCTCAGTTTCCAAATTAGTTTTCTTAAGAATGGACTTCCTAATACAGTGGTGCCTTGTATAAAGGAATTAATTCGTTCCAAATGAAATTCTGTTAAACAAATTTTCCTTTATACAAATTCCCCATAGGAATGCATTGAAAACAGAGTGATCCCTAATCACAACCATTTTTATGTTGTACGGATTCACCCCATAGGCAATTCTGTTAAGCAAATTTCCCCTGTCTCTGGAATTTTTTATGCTGTACAGATTTTATGTTATAAATCTTTTAAATAGAAGGTCACTAGGCCTTTGTGGAGAGAAACATTGATAACATGAACAGCCTTTTTGAGTGTTGTATCCTTGGCCGATTTTAATAACTGAGATGGACAAGGATCTAAAGAAAAAGTAGTAGCTTTATAGTATGCAAGTGGTTTGTGTACATTCTCAGGCCTTGCTAAGTGTAACTGATCCTTTAAAATTTGATTTAGATGGTGCATTGGAGAGTTCAGTCTGATATACTAGGATAAATGAGTCAGGGTCCCAATGGATGCATTCATTTAACCTTGTATTGAAAATTCACTGCCAGTTAGTTGCATTTCTGCACTTGGCTGTAATGTTTGTACCCGTCCAGAATTTGTAAGACTGTGAACAAGTTGTAAGAGCACCACCTTTTGATTGGAGGCCACATTAATAAATTTTGTACTATAGCTTCTTTTTGTAGCCTGAAATGGATTACAGTATTTGCAAGACGTCTGCAGCCAGGTTGCATTCTATGGAAGCTTTCCTCCATTTGTTCTGTAGCTGTATTCGTAAATACTTCATTGTCTTCAAATCTGCCTCTGTTTTTGTTTGTGCTGCTGCTGTTGTTGTTGTTGTTGATGATGATGACAACGACGGCAATGACGATGTGTGCCATCTGGTCAACTCTGATTTATGGTGCTGTGAAAAAGAGATCTCCAAAATATCTTGTCCTCCACTCTCCTTCTCATGATCTCTTGTAAACTCAATCCTGTGACTTAGAGAGTCAATCAATCTCATATTTGGTCTGCTGCCTTCAACCTTTCTAAGCATTACAGTATTGTGTTTTCAAAGGAACTTGCCTCTTCATACTACAGTGGTCCCCCGCCCTTTTGCGGTTCATATACTGCGGTCCCGCTATATCACGGGACCACAGTATATGAAAAAAGGCCCCCTGGAGTAAGGGGGAAAGTCCCTAGGAGGCCTCAGAAATGATTTTTGGTGATCCAGAAGTCACTTCCAGTTTTCCGGAACCCACCTCCGGTTCACAGGGAGGGCCTTTGGGGGCCTTCGGAAGGCCCAGGAAGGCCCTCGCAGGCCCGTTTGGGGCAGCACCAGGCTGGGGGATAAGTACAAGAGTCCCCAGCTAGACCCCCCAGGCCTGACCCAACCTGCATCCGCATATCGCGGATTTTCAATTATCGCGGGTTGGTTCGGGTCCCTAACCCATGTGATGGGGGGGGGTGTCACTGTATAACCAAAATATGGCAGCCTCAGTTTTATCATTGCTGTCTCCAGAAATAATTCAGTATTGATTTGATCTAGGACCCTCCAGTTAGTCTTTCTTTAAGTACAGGGTATCCAGAAAGCTCTCTTCCAGCACCACATTTCAAACAAATCATTTTTCCTGCCTGCTTTCTTTACTGTCCATACGTACATGGTGCTCATATAAGAATGTGGCTGATCTTGATCTCTTGTGACATGTGCTTACTAGAGATGGGCACAAATAAAAAAAATGGTGTTTTGGTTTTTCGTTTGTCATTCAGAGGTCCATTTAGATGCGTTTCCATTTTTCGTGAATTTTTGGAATTTTTTTTTTCATTTTTCATTTTTCCATTTTCCGTTTCCACCCGCTTTTTGAGCGATTTTTAAAGCATTTCCGTGCACGGGCGTCCCCCAACGTCCCAGACCAGAGAGAAAACACTAAAAAAAATGATGTTGGCAGAGACACAGTATAGACTAGGTATGCAGGGAGGCTGCGAAGGCAGCGGTGGGCATTGCCCAGGGTGCAAGGCAGCCGCAGAGTGACTGCACTGCGGGACAGGGGAGGGTACTCACCGAGAGGTACACACACACACACACACAGGGAGGCTGCAGGACTGAAGCTAGAGTCGCAGAGACAGCAATCCCACCCTAACTCCCACCAGAGACTGCAAGGAGAACGGGGGCTGCCAGAGCTTTTTATGTCCTCTGTGGCTGCCAGACTTGCCCAGTATGCAACCTGGGTGTGCTATTGGTTGGATATGATCCTATCACATGGCTTGCCTCCATTTTGTGGCTGGTGGCGATATCCATTTTGTCATCCTTAAAGGGAAAAGAAAAATACATCGCAATGGGATAAGACAAAAACAAACATTTTAAGGACCCCAACCCCCACTAGGTAATAATTTCAAATAATTATCACATTATCACTACATTTTTACAGATGTCCAGGGCATTTTAATACTCAAGAAATCAATATTAGGCATCTGGGAGCCATTTTGGGTCGAAGTCCTCTAACTCCCCTTAAAGGAAAAAAATACAGCGATCCGAGAAAAGACATAAATGCATGTTTTAAGGACCCCAATCCCCCCTGGTAGGTATTATCAGACAGTATAAATAATTATCGCTGCATTTTTATGGATGTCCAGGGCGTTTTTTAACATTTAAAACAGCTCATTTCATTGCGCATTGCCATTAACGAGAACGAAACGTAACGAACCCAATTTTTGTGGTTCTGTTCGTTTCATTGCATTTTCATCACAATTTTCGTTAGTCGTTTCGTTACGTAATGGAACGAATAACGAATAACGGAAATGAAAAAAGTTCGTTCCATGCCCATCTCTAGTGCTCACACTTGATGATCTTTTACAATTCCTTCATTGCTGCTGCACAGTCTTATTCTGCTTTCTTGGCTGTCAGATTCTATGATTCTAAGTTCCGTAGCATCCAGTTCTTTAGCTGGAGTTGCAGAGTTCTGAAGCCTTTTGCAATTGAAAGTCCATTTCTTGCTTATTGTCCCTTGGCTACTGATATAGGACAAATATAATTACATAGCAATTTACAGACTAATGTTAATAATAAGAACAGCCAGCTATTTTATCATCAAAAAACTTATGTTTTTAACAGAAATGTGGAATATAAATTAATAAATTAATATATCAATAAAACAATAAATAAACACATAGTTGGCTCTTCATTCAATATAAGTGTATCATGCTCTTTCCCACCCATGCTGGGCAAAAAGTAAAATGAATACAGACTATGGGTAGGAGAAAGTGCTACAGATTACACAAGTCTGTTCAGCCTACATGACCCAACATGGCAGTTGAGCAGTGTGAATCAAACCTTTTACTATGCTCATCATTGTGGTATCCCAAGAGTGCCATCTTAACTGACTAGGTTTGGTAGAGGGAGTTTATTGTTTTAGCATGTTCCATGTAGGAAAAAGTAAGCTGGACAAATTGTGAAGTACAGTGATTAATAATGCTAATAGATGTATCATAATCATGATGGTACTTGGTTTTTGAGTAGATAATATCTTACCACATCCTTTCAAAAACAATGAGACATAAAAATCAGTATGAAGCTGAAGAGAAGAGAACAATGTCGTCTCTGTAGTCACACAATAGGTATATGGCAAAGCTGAGATTCAAATCATATGTCAAGGCTGACAGCCCTAAAGGTGAATCAGAAATTGAAAAAAGGGAATCAGAGCCAAGTAACAAGTTCACAGGTCAGAGCTGAAGGACCTGCAGCAAAATACCAGAGCAGAGGAGACAGCTGCTCATACAAGGGCCTACCCTGAGGAAGTCCTTATAATCTGTCCTGTCTAAGAAGGCCCCATTCCAGCCAGGGTGGGTGAGACTAGTTTTAGACCCTGTGAATAATTTTCTGCCAGGATGATATTTTGATCTGCAGTTCCTATTGTTTTGACATGGAGGAGCTGCCTACTGAGTAAAAAAAAATGCTCACTTGGGCCATGGGAGCTCCTTGATGCCCAATTCCCCAATATGTAGCTTGGTCTAATAGGTGCTATATAAACTCCATGCAATCAGGAGAGAAAACCAGCTTTGTTGGGAAGAGGCACATCTGTGTTTGATGTGGACTGTTGGGCAGACAAGCTGCTTAGAATTTTGTTAGAAACAATGATGTCATTTAGAGAAGTTGCCACAAAACCAGGTGAGCTTTCTGATCTAAGCATCAAAGACACTGCAGATCGTTTTCAAAAGCAAATACCAAGTAGAGGTAGCTAACACCAGTGATTTATTGGAGTAGAAGATAGTGAAATGGTACAGTGTACAATCATAGCATAACAACATTCTTATCGTTTCCTTGGTTGCCTTGGTTTTACCATCTTCTTGGTGTTCATTTCCTGTTGCGTAGAATAATTTCGAAGAAAAACTGGAACATCAAGAAATAAAGAGGTCTTATGGGGGGGCATTAAATTGTGTTGTCTGCAGCTGGCACTGAATCCTGTTTTGATTTGTTTTCTCCACACCCACAGCTCAAGCCATGGGCTTGGTTAAGATATTGTGGTAACTTTATTCTTTTGAATTCCCATGTGAGATTCATCCATGCACCTGGCTCCTTGTACAGTTCAAAGAAGTTTGAATTGATTGATCTCCTGCATTCCAGTCACAGATCTAACATTTATTGCCTGGTTATTAGAGATTGACTTGCTTTTTCACTCATTTTAATTTCCTTGATAACTGCTGAAAAGTCTCTAGTCTTGTCCATTGAAGAGTAAAAAGACACAGTGAGAATGCCTATGCTCACATGACACTGATTTCATATACAGATATTTGCTGATTTCTAGAAAGAGTTGCCAGAATTCAGAACTAACTTGATGGCATGCAGCTATTAGTATTAAACATAATACTAGGCTACCAGATATCAACTTTAGTTGTATCTTTGGCTCCTCTGACCATCCCTGTCAATATCTGGTTCTTGGGATGCAAGTACGTTGGCAAGCCGAATCAGAGGGATTTGGCTTTGGATTGGCTTGATTTGCAGTCTCTTTTGTGACTGCATTTGGTTTAGGTAAACATACAAAGACCCTGGATTGTTTCAATGCCAGTGTCCACATCAGCCTCTTAATCAGACGTGGTTCAATCTTTGCCTACAGCTCCCCTTCCTTTAATTATACCCTCCTGCTGATTCCCATCTCTCTTCTTGTGGTCTGCCGTCAAGCCACTGGAATTGTTTAAAGCAGGCATGTCCAAACTTCGGCTCTCCAGATGTTTTGGGGCACAACTCCCACAGTCCTTTGCCACTGGAAATATAGGCTTGGAATTCTGGGAGTTGTGGTCCAAAACATCTGGAGGGCCAAAGTTTGGGCGTGCCTGGTTTAAAGAGTTGCACAATGATAGGGGGAATGGATGTGTTTCCCAGGTTCTCCATACATGTACAAGCATACACACATACCATCGAAACATTGTACTTTGCTAAAATTTGTCAGAGTTGTTCCTATACTATACCAGTGTTTAATCTCTTTTTTGTCTTTATAAGTAATCTAGCACTAAATTAATGTTGCAATGTAGTGATAAGATGATCTAGCACTAGATTCAATCATTTGTTTAAAATGTAGTCACACACTTAGTCAGCCATGCACCTGGGTAATGCAGAAGCAGCAAGTAATAGCAATAAACTATTGCAGAAAAGCAAACAGAATTTTCTTTCAAAATAAATGCATTAATACCACTATATAGGGAGACTTAGTAAAATAAATTATCCTCATTGCAGAAAAAAAGATGGAAGAACAAGAGCTGAAAGGTTGAGAACCGTACCTATGGGATATGTTTCTGTATAGTAGAGTGAACTTATGCAGTATACATATATTGGCTGAATAAAATCTGCTGTCTCATTGATTTTAGCAGGTACTTCTGTATACTTGTGTGTACTTAGATAGGTTGCTGGATATAGTAAGCTGTGTGGGAGCCTATGATAGCACATACAGTAGTTCTTTCTGATAAATATGCATTTTTGAACAACTGAACTTCTGCAGGTATTACCTGAAATTATTGTTAGGTTACAATTTTAAGTATGCTGATAAGAATTATCTCAAGCCTTTCTTGTTGACTTGAGACACTACTCTGAGCAATTCATCTATATATGGTGAATAATTTAGTCTCTGGATCCAAAAACATGTTCTAATGTTAGATGATTTAGATGTCTATATGTTCAAGTCTGACACCACTCGCACACACTACTGACTTCACTTTATTTTATTTTCAGCTCTGAACAGTGTGAGTTATTTGTTCCTTAACAGTACCTCCGTTACTTTCCAGCCTCTTTGTTCTTCTACTGAGCAAGCTTGTGTGAGATCTGTAAATCCCTATGGCTCAAAGAGCATGCATGTGCAAGGCGAAACAAATTGAGGAACTGCTTCGCTATGTTTTGAAGGCCTATTGTACAATTTCTACAGAAAAATATTCCTGTCTCAATGTTTATCGATTTTGACTGTCTGAAACAAACTTCTGCTGTTCTTCTTGGGGTTTAAGGATCTCTTATAATGTAAAGAGCTCTTACAGTAGAGTGGGGAACAGCTTCTTGTAATATGAGTTGCAGTGTGCCTATATTATGCTTTTTTTTTCAGTGCCTTCTCTTGAAAATGCATTGAAAATAGGTTCAATTGTTTCACTTGATTGTTAACATATGTTGATGCCCTTGAACTAGTTAAAATTTGTCTATTGAATCAATGACATGTTAGATCTGTAGATAGTAACCATTTGCAAACATTTTACAACATATATAGATTTACACGATAAAATTATACAGTTTAAGTTTTTAAAAGACTAAAACATTTTTGTGGTCTTTAATACATTTGCTGTCTGCTTCCAGTTTTGTATTTATACTGGCATGTTTTGCAAAGGTCTGTGACCACAATTTTTTGAATTTGAATATAATGCTGATCCATGTCCTAGAGCTGCAGCCCTCTTTTCTGGTCGTATTCCCTTCATGTTTCTTCAGTCTGTTTCTTGATTCTTTTGGTGGTCTGATGCTACTACATTTCTCCTAGCTTCACTTCTAGCTCACAAAACATACATGTCAGTGACTTCTTTTCTTTTTCTTTTTCCCCTTTGTCCTGGACTTTCTAAAGGTTCTATCTTTTACTACCTTCTCTTCACTCATTACATTCTTGTTATCGACATGCTTTGGCAGTTTTGCTGCTCTTGTCCTGATGTATTACTGACATTACTATATCTCTTAAGCTCTGGATCTCTCTTTGGATTCCTTCCTTCCTCTCTGTTCTTCTCCACATATCTTAACATCTTTTTCTTTATAGATGTCTAATTGTTGTCTCAAATCCAGTTTGGAGGAAGAGATTGTATTGTATTTCCCTCCCCTCCATTTTCATGTTTGCTTTCTCTGTCTCTCACAGTTCTCAACATCAGTTTTTCTCTCCATAATTGTCTTTTTGGCTGTGATCTCTAATATGTCGGAGTGCTGTAAAAGAAAAACAGCTGTCATTAAGGTTTTAAAATGCTTTCTCAATAATTTTTACTTGAATGTTGTTGTTTGCAGTCTTAGTCTACTATTACTCATAGTCCTTCAATCCCTTTTTGATTATTGTTTATGACAGAGCAAGCTATTTTTTGCTTATTAGTCTTCTTGTCTCTCAGCTTAATTCTGATCTCTGATAACAGTCCTCTTGCTTGCAGTTGAGTTGGAACCAATTTATAACAATCCTAATAGATTTATCAAATAATGTGACATATTCAAAGAGTGGTTTTATCAAGTACATCCTAATGGGTTTTTGGCCAAGTATGGATTCAGACCTAGTTCTCATGAATACAAGACCCTAACACTAACCAGCACACCAGAATGGGTATCTCATGTTTCTCCTTAAAGACTTACTTTTTGTTCTGTTCTACATTAAGCCTACATGAACGTTTCAATTCTGGTATGATCTTCCCTGATCTTATCTATCTACTTTCTTTGTCTGTTCTCCTCCCAAGTCCCTCCATTTATCAAGTCGTAATCTAAATTTATGTGTTATGAGGTGACCTCCCTCAACCCAATAGCAACAACAATAAGAGCATAGATGGGGAACATTGGTAGAAACACATTTTGCACGAATAACTGCTTTGGCCTGCACCAATGTAGGAAGGACGGACAAATAGCACTTGTGTTTTCAGATTCCTTTCAGGTCGTCTTCTTCATCAGAACTTCAGATACAAAAAACCCCCACCAAGAACCTAAACTTTACTGCTGGACCTGAAGCTGCAAGGACAAGACTAAACACAGGTTAGTAAAATGACACAGAGAGGGTAAAGAAGTGCCATGGAATATAAGTCCTGAACATCTTCTGTCCTTCAAATCCAGGCTCTCCTACCCCCAGGGTGTGCAGAGCACTCAAGCATCATGGTCACAAACAGTCGCTCCTTGGGACATGAAGAAATAGTGCATTGTGTAATAGCCCTTCATTTACTCAACAGGTCATTACTAATCATCAGGGCTTAACACACTTCCCTCTTTCCTCTTTGGCTTTGCTGTATTCAAAGGCAACCTATTTCTGCATGTTCTGACAAAAATGGTTGCTGGTTATCTGTGAGCCAACCGAAAAGTTGGCTCAGCCCAATACAATTTACCTGAAATTATACTGTGCATCTTTATTGTTTCACAAGACTAAAATATAGTCAACAAATGCCAGGAAATGACTATTAGTGATTAATCCACTGATCAGACAGATAGAATACATCTTATTTCCTCTAGGGTAGAGTATGACTTGAGATGATCCTTTAGACAAAATTTGGATTGCCAGTTCCATAAACACACAAATATTCCTTTAAGAGTTTGCTAAAGACAGCAAAACATTATTGGATTCTGTCTTATATTATCCATGTGAATGGGAGGACATGAGATTTGATGAACTTCTCCTTTTGCAACCCATAATAATACCATGAAAGGGATATAGGTAAGTTTACATTGCATGCCAAGGGGATGCATATAGACCAAAAATCCTCAAACCTGTGTGAGCCTAAGTGTGCCTAGGGGAAGGTGATGGGAGCTCCACCAGTTTTATTGGTATACAGTACCATGTTTTGCTTATGCTAATCAAATTCTCCTTCTTTGCAGGATCAGAAGCAAAATGCATGGCAGCAGGACACACAGTACCTGAAGGGAAAAGTCCCTAGCTACTGGCCTGTACTTCATAGGGGAGTATTATCCCAGTGACAGTGGAATTGTCCTCCCCCAACAAATGATGTCTCGTGGAAATATGCTTGGTGAGTGCACACTCCATGCAGGTGTTGAAGGTCTGGCTAAGTCATGAGGGATGGCAAAGCACCATCCTTGCTCAATTGCTCATTTTAACAATACTCACCAAATCATAACCTATCCTTTATAGCTGCTACCCTTTATGCATCACTCCATATTTCACTTGTATTTCTACAGGCAACAAGGCTGCCATCAGAATGGTGCAGTGGCAAAGAGGTTTCCAGTTATGTGCAGACAACAGCAAGATCTACAGTACCAGCCGTGTTCATCTATGTAGTATTACCAACTTGTTGCTTTTGTTGGAAGTAAATGTTTTTGAACTGGTGTTTGCAAGAAGAGTATGTAACAAGTGCAATAAGGGTTAAAGTTGTATTTTTGCTCCACTGCCTGACACTTTTAAAGCCGCAGAATAAAAAAGTAACACTGCCCATTACTTTGTGGTTTTAACAGTAAATAACAGTATGCCAGCAAGTTGATTTTAACTTACGGTGATCCTTTCCAGTTATAGAAGTTATTTCACAAGTGTCCCTAATAATTCCTGTTTTTGCTGAATTTGTCTTTTAGAGTACCCTAAAATACCCTGTGCTTAAAGTATATATGTTCTGTCATTGTCTCTCCAAACAACCCAAATCTTTCAGTATGAAGTACCTGGGACAACAGACGTGGAAACAAAGCCATGCTGACCAGTTACAAAGCAAAAGCAAATTAAATTGTGAAATGTGGATTGAGGCAAGCTTCTGATAGAAAGAGAAATCTTTTTCTAATAAGAATGCCCTGCTTCTAGATATGGATCAGTATCTCATCCAGTGTCGCTTGCAATTGATTCACACGGTGTCATTTCTGGTATGTTCGCACATGAAGGAAATTTAGCAGTTCTCCAACACAGCCATCTCTCTTGTCCGTGTTAAGACATCATCCCAGCAGCTTAGCATCCCTCTGACTTACTCGCATATTTCATTAGTACTGCTGCAGTAAACGAAGCAGTGGTTTTGTCTGAAGTAGAGTGCAAGGAGCCTTCTGGGAGAATAATAAACAGATATTGGCAATCACAAGATCATGGCCATGGCTCATGCAAAGACATCATTGGAGATTAGCAGCCGTCCTCATATCTTGCAACTCAAGGCCTTGGTGTCCTTTGTTGAGTCCATCTATTTCATATTTGGTCTTCATTTCTTCCTTTTGCCTTTGGGTTTTATTTTATTTTATTTACAGTTATCTTTTCCAGTGAGTCTTCTGTTCTTGTAATGGGCACAAAGTGTAATTATCTGAGTCTAATGGTAGCCTCTAGTGAAGTAAAAATGAAATTAAGAAATATTGAGAAAACTCCTTTTTAATTTGATCTAGCAGCTGCTCACATTGTCCTGGTGGTCCAACAAATTCTTTCTTCAGCACCATATTTTGAAAGAATCACTCACACCCACCCACCCACCCGGTCAGCCTTCCTCATTATCCAGCTTTCACGTCTGTACATAGTGAGTGGGAATACCATACGGTGGATGAATTTAGCCTTTGTCTCTGGTGACCCAGCCTTTCACTTGAGGATCTTTTCTTTTGATTTCTTGGCTGCAGTCTCCATTTAGATTATTGATGGAACCAAGAGAACAGACAGGAAATCCTGATTTCTTAATTGTAAGCATGAAGGTTGTCTAATTCTTTTCTCTTCTTAACATTTAACTACAATGCTGCTGTTGCATTTTCTTAACTTTTCTCAGTAGTCATTTTGAGTCACTTTGGCTTTCTTTCAGGAATCTAGTTTAATCTACGTATCATAAATGAATGGTGTTTCTTCCACCAATTTTCACTCCTCTTCCATCTGAATCTTTGCAATATGATCTCTAGTGCTTCTTACATTTAAACAACAAACTTTGTGTTTATAACCACTTAATAATCTTGTGAGAGTACATTGACACTATGTTTTCTATGTTCATTTCCATCACTCATAACATTACATGGAATTTTACAATCCTTTTAACTGCTCATGTTCTCTTGTAGCTTTAATGTAACGTTGTCTTTTAATGGATGTTCCCCAATTTCCTGTTCTCAATACTTGAACATGTCTTAATTGTACTGGACTGTATATTATCCCTCATTACTATAAACCACTTGGGTCCTTTTCCAAGGAGAAAGGCGGGTTAAAATACTCTAAAATAAATAAATAAATATACAATGTGATGTTATCATTACACTCTGGTATTCAAAATTCACGGCTTTTAGTTATAAATAAATAAATAAATAAATAAATAAATAAATAAATAAATAAAAGTAACACACCTAAGGGAAATGTTGTTGCTTGTCAAGACCACACAAAGTTGATTGTCTAACTGTTGATTGCCTAATTACTGCTGAAAGACTGCTTCCTCAGTAACTTTATTCATATGGCTGGCAGGCACCTTGTCATATAGTGTTGTAATCAATCAAAGGAGGTGCTGAGTGCTGATGGATATTGACTTTTCTGCATTCAGGACAAAGAAGGATTAGGCCAGCTAATAATATCTATGGAGTAACCAATGTTCCTTCAGAGGTAACTGGTATGCAACTTCCTTCATTGTACGCCATTAGCTATGCTGGCAAGATTTCATGAGAGCTGCATTTGAAGTGCCATAGGTAGATTCAGATCTCTGCAAATGGTGAACTGCAGCAATGAAATTAAAAGATGCCTGCTTCTTGGGAGGAAGGTGATGACAAACCTAGGCAGCATCTTAAAGAGTAGAAACATCAGTTTACCAACAAAGGTCTGAATATTCAAAGCCATGGTTTTTCCATTAGTGATGTATGAAAGTCAGAGCTGGACTATAAAGAAGGCTCATTGCTGCAGAACTGACGCTTTTGAACTGTGGTGCTGGAGGAGAGTCTTGAGAGTCCCCTGGACTGCAAGGAAACCAAGCCTATCCATCTTGATAGAAATCAACCCTGGGTGATCATTGGAAGGACAGATTTTGAAGCTGAGGCTGCAATACTTTGGCCACCTCATCAGGAGAGAGGAGTCCTTGGAAAAGTCCCTGATGTTGGGAAAGATGGAAAGCAAAAGGAAAGGGAGACAGCAGAGAATGAGATGGTTGGATGGTATTATTGATGCAACCAGCATGGATTTGACCAAACTCCGGGAGGCAGTGGAAGACAGAAGGGCCTGGCGTGCTCTGGTCCATGGGGTCACAAAGAGTCAGAAACGAATGAACGATTGAACATCAACAACAAGGTTGCACACTCCAATTCATATCATTAGGTTTCTGTGTATCACTGCAGTGCAACTCATTTGTTGTTTCAGCTCTGTTCAGATAACTGGATTCAATGTGCATGTGTTGAACTCTCTGTGGATCTGACCTACCCAAATATCACTTGGAATGGCTTTCAGATTGTCAAACTTATTACTAACTCCTGCTGGAAACAGATATGCTCTTATCTGAGTGATACCCCAGATATCTGACTAGTACCCGGAAGACTTAACCAGTAAACCCATTAGAATCATAAAATAATGAAGTTGGAAGGGGCCTATAAGGCTATTGAGTCTGGTCCCCTGCTCAAGGCAGGAATACAAATCATAGGATATTTGCCTGGTGGTTGTCCAAATTCATCATGAATGTCTCCAGTGAGATAATTGGTTGCATTGCCATACGGCTCAACCAATTAGGAAGTTTTTCCTGATATTCAACTGGAATCTGGCTTCCTGTTACTTGAGCCCACTGGTGCATGTCCTGCATTCTAGGTACTGTATTTGAAAAGTGCTGTCGTGTCGCTCCTCAGTCTCGTTTTCTCTCTGCTAAACATGCCCATTTCTTTAGGTCTTTCCTCATAGGTCTTGGTTTCCAGCCCCCAATTCATCCTTGTTACCCTTCTCTGAACTTGTTCCAATTTGTCAGCATCCTTCTTGAAGTGTGGTGGCCAGAAATGAGCAGGGTGCTCAAGATGAGGCGTAACAAGTGCCAAATAGCGGGAACAAGTACCTTATGGGATTTGGGTACTGTGTTTCTATTAAGGCAGCCTAAAATAATATTTGCCTTTTTTGTAGCTGCATCACACTCGTGGCTCATACTCAGTTTTTGATCTACGACAATCCCCAGTTCCCTTTCTCTCATAGTATTGCTGAGCTGGGTGTCCCCCATATTGTAACTGTGCATTTGGTTTCTTTCTTTTTTGGTGAAGAATTTCATTCTGTTGTTTTTACCCCTGGGCTCAAGGCTAACTAGATCCTTTTGAATTTTGTTTTTGTCTTTCAGGATATTAGGTATTCCACCCCATTTTATGAAATCTTTAAATATGATTAGCATTCCATGCACTCCCTGATCCAGGTGATTAATGAAAATGTTGGAGGACACTGGGCCCAGCACTGAGCCCTGGGGTAGCTCACTTGTTACCTCTTCCCAGTTTGAGAAAGAGCCTTTAATCATCATCCTCTGAGTACTATTCGGTAGCCAACTGTGCATCCACCATGTCGTTCTAGTCAGCCTAGACATAGTTAGCTTGCTAATCAAGATATCATGAGGCACTTTGCTGAAGCAGAGATATATTATATCTACAGCATTCCCTCTGTCTACCAGGGACGTTACCTGATCAAAAAGTGAAATCAGTTTAGTTTGGCAGGATTTGTTCTTGAGAAATCTGTGTTATCTCTTAGCTAAGGATGTCATATTGAAGAGGGAACAGGTTTGTTTTCCATGGCTTCAGAGACAAGGACTCGGGGCAATGGTTTCAAATTACAGGAAAAGAGATTCCATTCGAACATTAGGAAGAACTTCATGACAGTTAGAGCTGTTTGGCAGTGGAATATGCTGCCCCGGGGGGTGGTTGAGTCTCCTTCTTTGGAGGTTCTTAAGCAGAGGCTGGGTGGCCATCTGTCGGAAATATTGTGATGGGGTTCCTGTATGGCAGGGGGTTGGACTAGATGGCCCTTGAGGTCTCCTCCAAATCTATGATTCTATGATTCTATCTCCTGCATTGTTTTCTAGGTGATTCCACAGTGACCACAACATTAGTGCAAACTGTTGTTCCAAGAGGCTATCTTGCTTAAAACAACTTTGCACAGCTGGAGATTGATGAGTATTTGCTTTTTGTTTATAAGTTGTATGAATTTGGAAACTGAAATAGCTTCTTTGTAACTGAAGACCTGGTTCTTCTATCCTTATGATCATTCATAAATAAATTTCTATCAGTGATATTTTACCATTCTCCCTTCTGTCCCGCTGTGAGGATCAGTGTACGTTCTGATTCATTCCTCTGCTGTGCAACTGAGACAGTCTGCCAGAACTTGGGGAAGGGTCAGCTAAGGTTTGCAATTGCAGCAGTTTTTATGAAGTAAACCAATCATAAATTGTTATTTCTCAGAAACTGAAGTAAGCTGTTCCAAAACTCATTGAATGCTTATAGCTTGATTGCTATGAAATGGGAATAGGCATGCTTTTAATAATGAGGACAGGATTCAGACCAGTAACCTAGAATTGAAGAACCAGCTATATTTTGCCCATTCTTCTTCCAAGTGAGATGGCTAGGGAACACAGACCATCATCATGCCGTGAAGGTGGTAGGAGAGAAAGGAATAGTGCACTAACCCCAGCTTCTATGTTGCATCATCATGTCACTCCCTGTTGCCATGCTTAATTAAAAATGCTTAATTAATATCAACATCTATGTGTCACAGCATGAGTTTTTCTCCTCTTCAGGATTACAGTAACCCCCTGTCTATCGTGGGGGTTAGGGACTGACCCGACCTGCGATCATTGAAAATCCACGATATGCGGATGCAGGTCGGGTCAGGTCGGGTCTGGGGATGCATGCGTGATGTTTAAAATGACTTTAAGCAACAGACCCAAGTGCTTGGTTCCGTTGCTTAAAGTTATTTTATACATTGTGCGCCACTTCTTCCCACCCCACCCGGGATGTGGGGGGGGGGAGCGTTTTTAAAAGGACTTTAAGCAACAGAGCCAAGTGCTTGGCTTGGTTGCTTAAAGTTATTTTAAACATCACGTGCCACTTCTCCTGACCCCCCCTGGGTGCAGGGGAGCGGTGCATGATGCCTCCATGGAGGCAAGCCCCGGGCTCCAGCTGATTGGTGCTGGGGTGCGGGAAAAACACCTTTTGTTTCCCCACCCCAGCACTAGTCAGCTGGAGCTCGGGGCTTGGGGAAGGGGGGAAAGGTTTAAAAAGCCCTGGCTTTTAAAATCTCCCCCCCCTCCCTCAAACCCTTTTAGGGTACTGCGGGCCCGTGATATAGCAGAACTACAGTATATGAACCGTGAAAGGGTGGGGGACCACTGTATGTGTATTAGCTTCCTTTCTTTGGTGGTTGGCCTTCAGGATTTTAGCATGAGATTCCTTTGAAGCCCTTTGATTCTGCAAATGGGAAAATATAGCCTTAGTCACTTCCCTGCTACTTTAGTGTGCTTTCATCTGTAATTACAGACTGTTTCTAACAGCTATTTCTGGTCTCAATTGTTATTTTGTATATTAACTACTTGGAATTATAATAATCCTATACTGAGAGCTATAAGACTGTTGCCCCCAACACACTGCAAACTGCTGCTGTTACAATTAAGAGTATTCCATGAATAGTTTTTCCATCAGCATCATTTCCTTGGTGTGATATACTTTGTGAGCAAAATCAGTCCTCCCAGGAAGATGTTCTGGAGCCAGACTGATCAGTTAAAGGGGAAGCTACCAAGAAAGATTCATTCTCCTCACATCACCATACAACTCTGACAGTGTTTTGAAAAAGTGATCCCTGAGAGGGAGGAGGAGAGCTGGACACATTGCACATGATGACAGCAGTGACACAATGTATCATCATAGGTGAAACAATAACAACAACATATTTTAGTATTAAATGTACTGGAAATTAATGGCAGACCTGCAACAAGACCTTACACACCATCTGGATCTTAGAAATAAATTTGGTTAAGCAGCCATTCTCAACCTCTTGAGAATGTTGTTGTTTCAAACACAAGATGAAAGAAATACAGGCCAAATCTGGATGGTGCAAGTCATATAATGAATCTTACAGGATGGTGTGTGATGAATTGTTCCCAGTATCCAGCCTCCGGGTAGGCACCCCCCCAATTGAGAATAATTGAAGTACAAAATATAAAATTCACCCATAAACAAGATAAAGTAGATGTCCTGAACCCCTTCCATCCTATTATTTGTTGGTTTCCCTCTGCATTCTTATCTTTTGCTATGTAAACAGATTACAAGGCATATTGATGCACTGTATTTTTCCATGCATGCAATGCTATTTCCCCCCAAAATCATGACGCTAAAAATTAAGGGGTGTCGTATACATGGAAATAAACCTTTCCCGAGGGGGTTGGGTGGGGTGGAGAAGCCAAACAGACCTTGCTGTTTCCCTTCCTTTCTGGCAGCTCTTTCACATCATTTTGCATTCTTCTCCACACAGACAGGCAGACAAACAGACACACCACTGTTTCCCCTTTCCTTTTCAACCCCTGAGGCTTCCCCTACCAGCAGAAAAGACAGACAGCTCAAATTTTTGCAAAATCAAACAAGGGCAGAGATTCTGCTCAGCTCATTCACTGGCATTAGCTTGGGTTCTCTCTCTCTCCACCCCACCCCTGTTCCCCTTCCTTTTCCTCTGCAGATGCAGAGTCACCACTGTAGAAAGTGTCCTTGCTTTGGCCTCTAGTGATGCTCCTTCATGCTTAATATTGTGCTAAAACGCTCATGATACGGAGATGCAGTGTGCATTAGTCACCTGAGTAGGATTAAGCATGTGGCATTGTATAATGTTAGGGACCATTCCTTTGAGTTTGGGCATGACTGAAGCTTGCTTCCATACATTGTATTCTATCATCTGCTGCCCTAGAATCTTCATGAAAGTCTGACTGTTTTTGTTTGTTTGTTTGTGTTTTTGTTTTTCGGCACTGTGTTGTGAGAGAACCAAGGAAATAAATTCAGATGAACTGAACAGTTAGAATGGAAGCAGGCTCTCCGGTTTGACACCAGGTAGCACATTATAGGAGGTAGATTTTTTTCTTCCGAAATGGGAATCAATGTATGAAAGGGCAAAACACCCCTCCTACCTATGAAAAAAAATCCACAGGGTATGTGAAAATGTGGGTTGCCACTTTTCCAAAGGAAGGACATTATAACGTGATTTTGGCTTCAGAGAACATCCAGAACATGTAGGTTTCCCGTGCCTTCAAAGGGCAGAGAAGATTATATGTGAAAAAGTTGAAATTGAAATGAGCGCATTTGTTGTCTCCTTTGATAGCTTTAGTGGAGACAACATCTGATTGTGAATATCTCTTCAGCCCTGGTGAATGTACCTTGTTTACCAAAGAAAGTTTGTCCTTGGCTCTCTACCCTATCCTCAGGCAGTTTCAAGAGGACCCTGTGTTTTTGTTGCTGGCCCACTCAAGACCAAGTCATCTTTCAAATAAGTTTTGACACTGTGCTGGCAGCACCACCTAGCAAGCTTGAGATGATATCCTGTATGGACCATAAAATGACCAGACGGTTGTTGTGGTTGGTTTTCTTCTCTCCATACTGTAAAAAGCAGTGCAAGAAACCCTGAGCTTCCAATGTGGTCTTTTCAGAGGGAGCCAATCCGTTGCTGCTTGCAGGATAGTTGTGCTTAAAATGAGATGCCCCTTGAAATGAAACAATCCAGAGCCTTCAGCATGAGATCTCTTACTGGAATCAAGATGTGGGTGATCACATTAGCTGTCTCTCCCCCCTCCCCCCGTCTGCCTGTGGATTTTGTTAAATGTTATATAAAATCTGTTCAATGCTCTATTCAGTACCCACAGAATCCAGCTTTTGCAGTGGAGGTTGTAGGTGACCTTTTCTCATTTCTCATGAGAATGGTGAAGCCAAGTTGTAGGCGTCATCAGATCCACAGTTTTCCATTTGCTACAGAGCCAAGGGGGAAGAAAGAAAAATGGCCAGCAATGCATTGATTCTAACAGGGTGTTAGTATAAAACTGGGAAAGAACATAGTGTAAATATATGAGGAAAGATGAAGAACTAGAGAAACAAATGAGCTGAACACAGAGAAGCAACTGGCATAATACAAATTGTTTTCCTGCAGGGATTTTTTCATAGTAGTTTCTCGTAGTTTTCTGTTGCTAATTCTGGACATTAAGCATTTCATCAATGACATCTCCAAGATAATTTGTGATACCAAATTCCATTGGCCTTTCAGACTACAGGTAACTGTAAGGCATCCTTTTGATGCTGTTGTTTTCCAACCCCTGTTTCCCTGCAGAGGAAATAAGAAGTGGCTCCAATCAGGTTGGAGTCATCTGTTTTGTTTCAGCAGCTTCTGCTGCACCAGTTTCAGTGAGCATTTGTGTGTGTCTCTATGCAAATTACTTCTACCAGTGATCTACACTACATTCTATGATCCTTTCTTCCTGCACACTGTGGTCATTTGCAACCTCCTAGCTACCACATCCGATCTTGCCCGATTTCGGAAGCTAAGCAGGGTCGGCCCTGGTTAGTACTTGGATGGGAGACCACCAGGGAATACCAAGTGCTGTAGGCAACTGGAGTAGGAACTGGCAAACCACTCCAGTATTCCTGCCAAGAAAACTCCATGGTCATGGGGTCACGAAGATTCGGTCACAACTGTAATGATACATCACACACACACAGCTACCATCTTGGAGTGCCCCACCCCTCAACCTCTCCACTTCTAGTCCTGATGCATACTTCCTTGTTTGTTTGTTGAAAATATTTTACTCCACCTTTCTCCTTGGGAAGGACCAAGGCAGCTTACAACACTGAAGGACAATATATGAAGTTGGAGACAAGTATAGAACAGTTGTTAACACATCAACTCATTGTGTTGCTTAGGGAATTGTATGAGACAGAAGGGGACTGGGGAAGAGTTGGAAATGTCAGTGGGAACAGAGACATGCTCTTATGATAAAGGAGAGCCATCATTCATGCAACCCTCATAAGGCCCGGGGCCCTTAAAACTTAAGATTCCCTTGTTTCAGCAGGTAGTAAAAACCATGCAGCATGATAACACATGGCAAACAACCTAATTTTTGAAAAGCCCAATCTGTGGTGATGATATCTTCTGCTATAAGTATTAACTCCCACTCAGCCTCCACTACAGAGATGCCCAGCCAAAAAGAGAGATTAAATTAGTAGAGCAATTACTGGGGAGTGGGGGAGTTGTGTTATTTGTTATGCTCTAGCTGACAGAATCTTATTTGGATGATGAAGGCAAGTTGACATAACTCAGCTCAAGAAAGTTCAACGACTCAGTTGACAGGCATTCCCAGAAGATTAAGGCAGAGTCTGGGACTTCTAGGGAGAATATATTCCCTCCAAATGATAGGGGAGGTTCTGAAGTGGGACATTTCTGAAACCTGAAAGAATGCTGACATATAGTGGATCACAGCTAAAAATGTGTGTGTGGGGGACTTCATTAAAGTTGCTGTCGCTGTATCAAATATTTGAGTAGCTGAAGATGCATACCACAACCAGATAAATACAGAAAACCAACCCTGACTAATTTACTGAAACCAGGATTTTTGTTCCTCCCACCTCATCTTCATTTCTGTTTGTTATCCTGTCAGAATAATCACTTGCCAACCTGACCTGGACTGATTGTGAACCTTGCTTCTGGCTGCCCAGTCTTTGAATATGTGACTTGATTTGTCATTGATTTATGGATTGACTCTGGTTTTGTACTGCAGTTATCAACTGCCTTCTTCCTGAACCCTTGTGACATTTTCCTTGTGTACTGTACTGACTCAGACAGCACGTGATCTTTCTTCTTGCCTTCAAGTAGGAGTTATGCAACTGGGAACAAAAGTGAAGGGATCTAATGCTATGCAGCCATTCTCCTGTAACTGCAGAAATGTTTCTGAATTACCACCAAAAAGAGGGAGGAGTCAGGAAAATGAAATACACCTACATCATCATGCACATCACTACACAACAGGAGGCATGGCTACACCTAGTCTTACAGCAAAACAAGGCAATTTTGTAATTACACAGCGAGGAACAGCCATCAAAACATCCCATTTAACTTTTTTGTACCATTAAAAATTGTGATATATTTCCCATCATATGGAAGATGTTTGAAGGGATGAGACAAGCTTTGCATCATTTGGAGTCCAGAAACTAATCTAAACTTTACCAATTAATTCAATATTCTGCAGTGCGGAGGTTTGTTTGTGCAAGGCTTTTACCACCACTGTTGGAGAACTATGGCTGCATGCCGACAGTACTGGCTCTTGGCCTTTAAAGGCACTTTCCAAGAATATATTAGAAGCTATTATTTCAGGCATGAAATCAATAGAGAAGCAATGCAACAGACAAATCGTGTTTTCCACTGCATTTGCACAAATCTTTGTTCCAAACTCTAAACTGGTTTGAAGAAAGTGATAGGACAGCACCAAACATTGTAGGAAACATGAAGCTCTTGCAAAAAAGATAGCCCTGGCCCTGGGCTACCTTTTGTAGTATGTATCACAGTACACTCCATGTCCCAAAGAGATCACAGTGTATCCTTCAGTTCTTTAAAACACGCATCTAGCCCAAACATGCTGTGGTGGTTAGAATGGTAGACTACGAGTCAAGTTATGAGGTCTCAGGTTGCCATTTGGCCATAAAGCTCTTTTGATGACCTCTTGTCAGTCATATACCCTCAATCTAAATTACCCTATAGGGGTGTTATAAAAGTAACACTCAGTGGGATGACAGCCAGATGTATCAGCTTTTGCCCATTCGAAAACTGTTCAGTGGGGCTTCATCACAAATAACTATTAACTATACAGTCTTAAAAGGCTGTTCAGTGTTATATGGTAAGTTTGGATTAGTATTCACATTAGTTCCATCCAAACTGTAACATCTTCCTCATGTCTGCTGTTGTTTTCCATGGCCAAAAGGCAAGGAGCATGGCCATACTGGCTCTGGTAGCTCCCCCCCCCCCTTTAGTGGCCAGCATGGAAACATGGATGCTAAGGCTCAGAACTCTGTGTCTTTTAAGTCATAGTAAAGCACAAATAATCCAGCAGCATGGATGTGTCGGGCAGCAATGTCTGTAGTTAATGCTGCCTTTGGCAGATTTACAACACAGTTTGAGAGACTTCTGACCTCCCACCTCCCCCATGAAACAGCACTAATACTTTTGAGATGTCTGCTAGAAGAACTATTGTAGAGCAAAGGCAGGAATGTGAAATGATAATTAGGTGTTGGGCTACTGATAAGACGAAGAGAGGAGCTGGCTAATGGGGTGGTGTTGGGGGTCTAACCAAAGAGAAATTTAGCTGTTCCCATGGGGGACAATGGACCGAAATCACAGGTGATGCAGTGGTAAGTATTAAGCAGCACTATAACGCAAACATTGCCTTCTAGGTTTTAATGTTGAAAGTTGTGAACAACGTGTATTATTCTATTTCTTGTGTATGGGAGATAAAACTATTTCTGTCCATACAAGGTGGTGGTGCTTATTGTTGATGATGGTGGTGGTGATGGTCTTGAGCTCATAACTATTTATTTAAAACTAGAATGGAGAACCACCTGGAAGAATAACCCCAGACTTCTTTCAGGTGCCCAACATCCATGGGCCATATGATATACTTGATCATGGGTCTCTGGCCAAAGCACCGACTTCAGCTTCTCTACTGCAGCTGACTCAGGAAAGTGGCTTTGTTTCTTCTCCAGTGGCAGAGAAGTTAACAAACATTCATTTTGGATTTCTGCATAGTCAGCTGAACCTAATAACAATGTTCTTTTCTGGAAGTTGAGTCATGGCAACTGGACTTCTTTTCTTGAGAGATCAAAACATTTTGCTAGTCATCCAAGCAGCTCCACCAGTCTATGGAAAGTTAGTGGTGAGTCCTCCGTTATAGCTCATTTTGATTTCACATCACCTTGGTCTGAATAGGCACATAAGTTGGACAATGGTCTGAATAGGCTTGATGGACAATGGCTTGGAAACGGTATTGGGAAAGGTCGCATAGGTGGGACTTTCACACACCTTAGGCCACTGTCCAGCTAACAAGCCTCTTCAGTCCATTGAATGAGCCTATTTAGGCCATTGTCCATCAAACAAGCCTATTCAGACCAGGGTGATATGAAATCAAGGTGAACTATAAAATGGAGGACTTGCCAATAACTTTCCTCAGACTGATGAAGCTGCTTGGATGAGTAGTGAAATATTTCAATCTCTCAAGAAAGGAAGTCCAAATTGCCCCATGTTAAGGAACCTCTATTGAGAAATCTCTTGGGCCAGTTCCCTTAATCCAAAGCCTTCTTACTGTGAAATATCTGGAAAAATGATCTTAAGGATGTACTGTATAATAAAACCAATCCACATGGTTGCTGCCAGGAAACGTTGCCCACTGCAGGGGAAGGGATCCTTTGGTTCACACAGACTCTTACAATTGGCCATACTTAATAGGATTTTGTCACAGAGTGCACATTAACAAGATAGTTTCAGAGAGGGCAGATAAAGACTGTCCACTTGGGTGCAGTGCCTGTGACTAGCGTGGGCTGCAAAATCTGCGCTTTTTGCAGACAAAAAGTAGAGATATTTGTTATTCTGAACAACACATCTCAGGCAACAAGTTAGTCTTATGGTATCCATCTGATTGCTACGGACTGTATTCAGTGGTATATTTTTCTTGTGATGTTTGTGTCTTATGGGTGTCTTTTATGTTGTTTTGTTTCTCTTTTAGAAGGAATGAACTGCATGAACAAGAACCATGGTTGTGCCCACATATGCCGGGAGACACCAAAAGGTGGCATTGCCTGTGAGTGCCGACCTGGATTTGAGCTCACCAAGAATCAACGAGACTGCAAGTGTAAGTAACTGCTTTGGCACTCCTTCATAAAGTTAGTATTACAATAATAATGGTGAGCTTTTATAGAATTTTTCAGCTTGTTGAAAGTGGTGAGAAACACAACTGCCCCAAATAACATCGTTTCAGTAAGGCCAAAAGGGCAGGGTCCTTTTTCATTAAATGATAAATGATAAAATGAAATGTACATAATTGTACCCATGGATCTGTGCAACTGATCATACCCTAGTAGTGGATGCTGCGGCGGGGGGGGGGGGGAAGGAGGTGACATGCTTTAAAAATACTGTAGAATCATGACTTTTCATACCAGATTGTGAAGCAGCCATGTTTCACCAATGCCAAAGCATATTAGTAGTGAAAGTTATGTAGGATCTCAACATTTATGCCAAGAACAAGGTAATAATGTATAAATATGCAACACAACATTTAACAGTAACCTTAATGTTGTGTGTGTTTATGTGTATAGATGTGTATATGTATATTTGTATGTGGGAATGGGTGGTGCTGCACATCAAACCTGCTGTGTCACAGGGCTTCTGCATCAAAAGGTCAGCAGTTCAAATCTGCCTGGGACAGGGTGAGCTCCTTGTGCTTTTCCCAGCTCCTACCAAACGAGCACTTCAAAAGCACATACAATATGATACCCCTTTGGAGGCATGGCAACAGTGTTCCATGCAGTTGTGCATTTAGTCATGTCAGCCACGGAGAATATGCTGTGCCACTAGCTTTGCTAAATAATTAGGGCAAAAAAATGGGGCATTAAATGTCAGGATAAAGGTTTTAAAATATGTTCTTGACTTGATAGGCAGCCAAGACAATGCCCTACAATGATAGGAAATAGAGGAGTAACATGGTAAGTTTCAAACCACTTATACTAATTACCTTCTGCCTGGAGATAATTGGAGCTGTACTGCAGCACACCTTGATGATAACTCACTGGGGTAGCCTTCAGATGTGTAAAAGCCTGTGTCAAAATACATTTGCCACCATTTAGGGTGTTACCAAAATTCTCTGCTGCTTTTGCTGAATCATGCAAACTATTGTATCCTAAACAATAGTTTCCAATCTCAATGTTCCCATTTGCTGATTTACAGCTCTTGGAATTCTACACCCATTGCCTTTGAATGCTAGGGTTCTTTGAGTTGAGGTCCAGCAAGATTTGGAGCCCAAGAATGAAATCCTTGTGGATGGTTTTATAAGTGGTCTTAGATTGCATAAATAATCTGGGTTGAACTTGATTGATATTTCTAGCACCTTGATAGCCCGGCCACTGTTTCTACAGAATTGAATTTATTATTATCATAATATTTGGGAGCTGCCATTTACTGTTTGCCTGTTCTCATATTCCTTACAGTGACCTGCAACTATGGCAATGGAGGGTGCCAGCACACTTGTGATGATACAGATCAAGGGCCAAAGTGTGGTTGTCATGTGAAGTTTGTGCTACATTCTGATGGCAAGACATGCATAGGTAGGTGAGAGCTTTATGCAAGCTGAGGCTAAAAGTGTGTGTCCGTGTGTATACACATGTTTTCTTAATAGGGAATAATGTATAGGCTTTATAAATCTTTCTCTATACAAGGTTCTACTTCTTTAACTTAACTTTGCTTTTCCCCACCACCAAGCTGTAATATAGACTGCAAGTTTACAGTAAACATCTAAAAATATATTGAGTATATTTCTAAAAATATATATTCAGTTGCTTCTCTCTTTACAGAGTAACTATACAAGGAGGAGAGGGATAAGGTAGTTTTAGCAGTTGTTCTAAAATGTTCAGGATGTAGACATAAAGTATATAAACCATAAAGCTGTAGTTGGTGCCAAACAGCCACTTTCTGCTTTCATTCACCATTTGGATTTGAAACAGTATCATTTATAGGATATTCTCTTTGCATCCAGTGGTCCAACTGCTTGATGTTGCATAGACTGTGATACAGGCAGAAGGAGGTGGGGGTTTTAAGTAGAATGTTCCAGTGCTGATAAATTACTGAGCGCAAAAGGATTCTACTGACCAACGGTTTGTAACAAATAAACAAAATATAACAAGCTGCATATATAGCCAGTCGACCAGGGTAGTTTCTGATTAAAGAAGCTCATTGCATATTGCCAAGAGATCATATAGATTAAAATGCTGACTTTGGGGGCAAACTCTGCTTGTCAAATTAATGATCTCCCAGTGCTGCAATCCATTGTGGGCCACACCCCCAAAATGAAACCGGATTTATAATGTCTCTACTAGTGCATGCTTCCTCTACCCATGCATATCTTAATGCATAGCTGGGTTTCATATGCTTGTTGTTATGCTTTGGTCTTATGTGCTTTCTCATGTCTCCTGACTTATGATGAGCCTGCCCTCCAAAATGATTTATCATTAGAAGCCCCTCAGGTCTTGCAAACCAGAGACCAAGGTTTCTTTTATTGAATCAGTGCTTACTAGAATTTTTCAAAAGGGATATTAAATTGCATGCTAGTTATTTAGTAACATTGGAAGCCATCTTTGTGTTTATATAGAGTGATTATTGTCCATACCAACTGGGAAGAGAACTCTGGGGTTTTAGGCCGGAATGTTTCTTAGTCCTACTGGGAGATGCTTGGGATTGAGCCTGTGGCCTTCTCCAGGCAAAGCATGTGCCTTGTCACTGAGTCAAAGGTAAAGGTTCCCCCCATACATGCGTGCTAGTTGGGTCCGACTCTACGGGCGGTGATCATCTCCATATTCAAGCCAAAGAGCTAGTGTTGTGCAAGTCCATGGCCATGTGGCCGGCGTGGCTGCAAGGAAACTGAGTCATAGCCCCTCCACAAATCTGACTTTGGATTGCTCAGTAACTTATAAAGAGACAGCTGTGGCTGTAATTGGGGCTAGAAGCAGATGTCATAGAGAGCACATTAGTGCTGGAACAATGAAATTAAGAAGTCAGACTCCAAAGAAATCCCATGCTGGAAACAGCTCACAAGCCAAAACAAGCTAACGAGCAACAAAGGATGTAAGGCAGTTGTGGCAAACCTTTGGCACTCTGGATGTTTTGGACCACAACTCCCAGAATTCCAAGCCTGTATTGCCAATGACAGAGGACTGTGGGAGTTGTGGTCCAAAACACCTGCAGTGCCAAAGGTTCACCCTCACTGATGTAGGGTGAGAAAAGTTCCATCTATGGTGTGTGTTTTCAACATTTAGGGAATTCTGGCTTCTACTAATGGGTTAGCTTTAAAGTCTGTTTCTATGCTTTAACAAATGCAAGAATACCCCTTTCTTAAAACTATTAAAGTATTAGTGGAGAGGCTTATATAAAAATAAAAAGATTATTTATAAGACAATAGGAATATTTAAAATATCAGCATAAACCTGTCAGGGATTTTTTTTAAAAATGTCCTGTTAACATTTGGCCTTCTCCATTTCTTTTAAGATATGTACAAACCTAAGCACGTTCAACTGTACTTTCTTTCTGCTTTCTCTCAGACATGCCATTCATACTGATAACAGGGGAATCACAGATCTTGAAATGTCTTCAATAAAATAAGCAGAGGCACACACAAAGATGGCAGTTACCTTATCAGATTTCTTTGGGAGGCTTGGGTAGCTTAATAAATATTAGACCGTAGCAGCCTTTTCTAATCAACAATTTTAAGTCATATAGTGTCAACTTCAGAGCAGTTGTCAAAATGGAAGGCAAAATAGGGGTATTTGATTTGTGGGTGCCTGTCTGAGCAATACCCCATGGGGAAGGAATTGAACTTCCCTGGTTTCAGATGCCTGCACACCTTGGCAGCGGATTGATTGTAAGAAAGGGCATGTAGGAAGTGATCAGGCCCCAAACTGCTGTAAATATATATTTTAAAAAATTAAAAGCAGTGGAGATGTTTTGATTTGCATGCCTCCACTGAGGTTGTCAGAAACTACCCATATTTTCAATATGGCAGTTTCTTACTGGAAACTATTGAGAAGCAAACTTGTTTGTCTGAGGCTTCTTTGCAATGCCTCTCATCTCTGTGAGATGATACTCCTACCCTAACTAATAGTCATTCCAAATTGTCTTTTTCTGTCTACCTTCCCCCCCCCCCCCTTGGGATCCTTCAGTCTCGGGAGAGGATGGTATCATGCCGGGAGTAGAGAGCCTAAAAACAACACCTAGTGTGACTAAATAGACCAATTCGGGAATGGCAGTCTCTACCGCACTGGGGACAGATGTATTCTGTTTCCTGCCTGGTCCTCGAGTTTCGTTCTTTCCGTGCCTGCCTCTTTTCCTCTGCCTTCTTAGTATCATCATATTAAAGTACAAAGATGTCATCAATTTTGGCCGTAAATTTGTATCTTACAACTAGCTTGTATTCCCAAATTATCCATTTGGTACTGCTATTTTTATGTTATATATGGAGAATTGTGGTCCAGAAGCTCTGGCGCCTGGCTTCTAAGCAAATAAACTTGGATACAACTCTCACTGATTTCGGATGAACTTCCAAGTACTGTAATGTGCTCAGGAACACAGTCTGAAGGCTTAATAATGCGAAGCAGCCAAGCCTCATCTTTAATTTTGCTCATATGGAATAATGATCAGCCTTTTTATATCCCCAGGTAGAATTCTAAGATGTAGTTCTCCTTTTGCACAACATCTGTGAGCCACCTCTTCCCTTTTCCCCATGTAACATTGTGGCTAATCTCTCCCCCCCCCCGGCCCCCATACTACTTCAGACATGGAAAGAAAAACATCTAATATAGCTCTCTTCAAGCGGAATCTCTTGTTACTCTGTGTTTAGCATCCTCTTGGGGTTTTTTTCCCTGTATGTGATTGAGTTGGTTTGCATCTACTGTATGTTGCCTAGCTGATCCAGCTATTCAACTTTATTTCAGAAGATGTACTATTATTTCTAGCAGGCTAATTATGTTCTGGCTCTGATTACCTTTCAGTCACACAAGGTCTTTCTCGTTAGCTTTTTATGAAAGAACTGTATCATTTGTTGTAGGAAACCCAGACTTCCCTGCCCTTGAATGAATCACTTAATTGAAGGTACAGTTGACACGTTTTCCTAAAATCCCAAAGGCAGTACCGTCAGGATTGGGATATTCTCATCTTTTCTTTTTTGCACTTCGTTCTGTCAACAAGAAGAGTGCATTAACTGATGTCAAGGAGGTGTAATGTGTGTGTGTTGTGTTGTTACAGCCGTTGCAGCCTCAGATGGTAAGGTAGATTTTCCAGTCCCCTAACCATTCTGGTTGCCCTTCTCTGCACATTTTCCATTTCTATAACATCCTTCTGGAGGTATGGTGACCAGAACTGTACACAACACTCCAGATGGAGCCTCACCGTAGATTTATAAAGAGGCAAAATGACACTTGCGGTCTTATTTTCTATACCCTTCCTAATGATCCCTAGCATTGAGTTTTCTTTTTTCACTGCTGTGGCACACAGGGTTGACACCTTCATTGACCTTATCACCAGGACACCAAGATCCCTTTCCTGGTTTATTGCAGAGAGTTCAGACTCCATCAGTTTATAAATATAATTGGGGATGTTTGCCCCAACATGCATCACTCTGCACTTACTAGTGTTGAAGCTCACACTAGTTTGCCCACTCCCCCACTGTCAAGAGATGTTTATGGAGCTCCTTACAATTTCTTTCAGTTTTTACTACCCTGTATAATTTAGTATCATTGGCAAATTTGGCTACCTTGCTATTTACTCCTAGATCATTTATGAAGAGGTTGAAAAGCAGGGGTCCCAGTACTGAACCTAGGGGGACCCCTCTCTTTACCTTCCTCCACTTAGAGAAGTGTCCATTTAGTACTACCCTCTTTTTCCTGCCCCTTAGCCAGTTGCTGATCCAGACAAGACCTGTCCCTTGATTCCATGACTGGCAAGTTTATTCAAGAGCTTTTGGTGCAGGACCTTGTCAAAAGCCTTCTGAAAGACCAGATAAACAATGTTAACTGGATCTCCCTTATTCACATGCTTGTTGACACTCTCAAAAAATTCCCACAGATTAGTGAGGCATGATTTGCCCTTGCAGAAGCCATGTTGGCTCTCCTTCAGCAGTACTTTCTCTTCTATGTGCCTATTAGTTTTACCTTTTAGGATGGTTTCCATCACTTTACCTGGGACACATGTCAAACTGACCAGTCGATAATTTTCTGGATCACTTCTGAATCCTTTTTTGAAGATTGGTGTTACATTCACTACCTTCCAGTCGTCAGGCACAACACATGATTTGAGGGAAAGATTATATATTTTGGCTAGGACCAGCAATTTCATCTTTAAATTCCTGAGAACTCGTGGATGGATGCAATCTGGTCCTGGTGATTTGTTAGCATTTAGTTGAACAAGACATGCAAAAACTTCTTCCCTGGTTATTTCTATCTGGTTTGATTCTTCTGTTTTCCTCCCTACGAAGATAGGCTCTGTTTCAGGCATGTGGTCTCTGTTTTTCAGTGAATACTGAAGCAAAGAATTCATTGAGTCTCTCTGCAATCTCTGTTTCCTCTTTAATAATCCCTTGCCTTTCATTGTCATCTAACAGTACAATGGCCTTCCTATTTGGGTTCTTACTTCTAATGTACAGTATTTAAAGAACTCCTTGTTATTATTTTGAGTGTTTTTAGCTATACACTCCTCCAAGTCTTGCTTTGCTTTCCTGTTTGTTGCCTTGCATTCATTCTGCCAGAATTTATGTTTCTGCCTGTTTTCCTCGTTTGGAAAAGCCTTCCATCTTCTAAATGAGGTGTTCTTGTTTTTGATCACTTCCGGAACAGCTCCTGTATCAGAGTGCTCTTGGACTTGGCAGTGCCCCCGTTCCTCCTGTGTATGCATTCAAATTGGGCCTCTGCCATTGTTCCTGCAAGCAGCCTCCATGCCTCTTGGAGTGCCCGGAGTCTCTCAATTTTCCCTTTCAGCTTCTTTTTTACTAGTGTCCTCATGTTTGGGAAATTTCCTTTTTGAAAATTTAAGGTCTCCCAGTGTGGAGAAATTCTTCTGGAATTTTCTCTGGTCTTGACCACCCAGAAAAGTTTTGTGTTATCCACAAACTTGACCACGTTACTGTTTATCCCTGTCTCCAGGTCATTTATGAACAGATTGAAAAGCATCGGTCCCAGGACAGATCCCTGGGATGCACCACTTTTCACCTCTCTCCATTGTGAAAATTATACATTGAGACCTACTCTCTGTTTCCTGGATCTCAACTCATTCTCAATCCATGAGGACATACCCTCTTATCCCCTGACTTTGCAATATTCTCAGCAGCCTTTGATGTCAAAAACCTTTTGAAAATCAGGATCAAAAATATCCACCAGTTCACCCAAATCCACATACCTGTTGACCGTTTCAGAGAATTCTAAAAAGTTTGTGAGTCAAGACTTACCCTTACAGAAGCCATGATGACTTTCCCTCAGCAAGGCTTGTTCTTCTATGTGTTTTAAGATTTTCTCTTGAATGAGGCTTTTCACCATCTTCCCTGGGACAGACATAAGGCTAACCGACCTCCTTCCTTTTTAAAAGATTGGTGTAACATCCACTATCCTCCATTCTTCTGGTACTGTGGCTGTTTTAAGAGACAAGTTACATATTTGCGTTAAGAGATCCGCAATTTCCTTAATGACCCTTGGGTGGATGCCATCTGGGCCTGGTGACTTGTTGATCTTCAATTTATCTATTAAACCTAAAAAATCCTCCCTTTTAACCTGTATTTGATTTAATTCTTTAGTCAAGAGGGATCTTTCGGGCAGCAGGATCTGTCTGAGGTCTTCTGTTGTGAAGACAGATGTAAAGAAGTCATTTAATTTCTCTACAATTTTCAAGTCCCCCTTTACCTCCTATTTTCCTCCCTCACCATCCAGAGGGCAAACTGGTTCTCTGGCAGATTTTCTACTTCCAACATATTTAAAGAAGCTTTTATTATTTCCCTTTATCTTGCTAGCCATATGTTCCTCAAAGTCTTTCTTTGCCTCTCTTATCATCTTCTTACATTTCTTTTGCCAGAGTTTGTGTTCCTTTTTATTTTCCTCATTTGGAAAGGATTTCCATCTATGGAAAGACCTCTCCTTGTCCTTTAGAGCCCCTCTTAACTCTTCTCGTTAACCATGCCGGCACCCTCTTGGACTTAGATGAGCTCTTCTTTCTTTGTGGTATGCACTTGCGCTGGGCCTCTATTACCATTGTTTTAAACAGGCTCCATGCACTCGGGAGAGAGTGGATTCATTTTATGTTCCCTTTCATTTTCTTTCTAACTAGTTTCCTCATCTGAGGGAAGTCCGCCCTTCAGAAATCAAGGGTTGTTGTGTCTAATTTGGTTGACACTCTTCCTCTGCATGCATGGCAAAGTTCTCAGTAATATCACTGGTGTGCTATACTTTCTCCACGATGAAGACTGTCTTCACTGTGTTCCATGGTATATCTAATGCATTGGAAATTCTTCTGTACCCTTCTCCTGACTGATGCCTTTTAACAATGATATACCTTTGATGCTTTGGAAGCTCTCTGTTGACAGTGGCTTCTGCTGTAGGATGTGACTAAGCAAATGTCAGGAAAGACCTACTAGCACAGCTGATCTTTATTTGGGATTCCTCAGAGGCAATTAAATGATGGCAGGTATGTACTGACTCCTATGTAACATGAGTTTGAATGTGATTTTTTTATTGCTGAGCACAGCTACATCTCCAGTAATAAAGGGGTGCATACACATATGCCACTATATTATTTCAGTTTTTTTATTTTTCCTTCTTCCACCTAAAAGATTTCGGAACTGAGCTCTACAGTTCATAGGTCTCCTTAAAGGTGCGGAAAGTTCTGAAATGATTTATCTTTGCCTCATTTACTTACATCACAGGCACTTGACATTTTAACAGGGGTGTGTAAACTTTTTATATCCACTCTGGTAAAGTTTTTCCTCTCTTTTTGCAATTCTTGTTGAGCGGCTATATTTAAATCACCAAGGAAAACAAATCAAATTTCCATATAATTCAAGTTTACTACAGTGTCTTGAAATCCAAGACATTTCCTGAATTGTACATATGAACTAGTGCCTGAAACAATCAAAGGTTTCACTTTGCAACTGAATAGAGCTGCTAGATGATAGACAGTAACTGGTAGCCTTCAAAAATGTAAAGGGCTTCAATCACTTACTCCTAATTTACATAATCTGGGAGGATACTGTAATATAAAAGTTGTTTATGTACTCTACATGGCCTTTTATACTAAAGAAATGGTTGTTGAAAATGAAGACACATGTTTCTTTTTGTCTCTTTCTGTATGCTTGCAAATTCTTAAACATAATCACTAGTCTACAACCTTACTTGGAAGTTATGTCCTGCTGAGCAAAGGACGACTTATTATAGTGTAAACATTGATAAAATTGGATGCTTTACAATTTTGCCATGAAAGCTAAAGGAAATGATTTGCACCTTCAAATACAAATTGGAATGCAGGTGCCTCTCATGATGCACATGTTTCTAAATTCCGTAGCGCAGTTTTAGGCTTTAAAATTTATATATATAAATTTTGTATTTTATAATAAATTGCATGCACCCCTTTGTATGAAAGTTCTCTCCCTCTCCTCTCTCTCTCTCTCTCTCTCTCACACACACACACACACACACAGAGAGAGAGAGAGAGAGAGAGAGAGAGAGAGAGAGAACAAACAACAGACAGAATAGATTTAAATATGGGCACATACAAAATTGTTGCAGATCAAGAACAAACTGATTAGTTGTATTTCCAGTTGCAACAAGTATCCAGAACATTCTAGAACTGAGGAACAGAAGATACTATAACACTACAATATTGTTTCTACATATAACGGAGAGTAGCTATCTATTCTGCTTGTTGGGTAAGAGTCACAAATGTTTAGAATTTGAGAACTGAAACATGGCAGAACAGAAGCAAGTTCGAAGACCAAGAAGGAAGAATACAAGATCATTATTGTGGTTAAGTACAGATCATGCCCAAAATCCTAGTTAATGCTAGTAGAAGATAAATGGTACTAATTAATAAATACATACGTGGATATCTGGTTGCATGACACACTACCCACCTGGTGTGCAAGGAGGAATCTAAGTGGATCCTTGTTAATTAGCAGCAATTTGCCACTGTGAATTAACACAATTTTTCTTCTGCCAGCATAACTGCACAATTTTTTTTACTTATATCTCTTAGAGTTTAGCATCTGTGATTATATTTTAGTCCTTGTGATCAGTAGAAAAGCCCCCAATAAAAAGTATAGTGCATGACTGTCCAGATCACTGTGTCATCTGTAATGCTTCTCTCTGTAATAATTTTTCCTCTTAGTCAGAAAGCCAATCTTTATCTCTATAATCTAACAGATGGTTGTGATTCAGCTTTATGAATTCATAAATGTAAGCTTCAACATATTTGTTTGCTTTACACTTGGATTTCCTTTGAAACCAGATTATTTGCAAAAAGGGATGCTTTCTGTAATTGAATATTTAAAGAAATAAACAGGATCCAATTTAAACCATTTTCATAATACATTATCTAACCTTATTAACTCTCTGAGAGTGTGCGTTCAGTGGAATGAGGTTATGTGAACCAGTTGAAATGAGGTACAAGCTGAAGTCTATTTGGTTCTCAAGACAAAGAAACCAATCTAGGAGCAACTGAAAAAGATATAAAGTCCGCTCTTTGCACATGAGGCTGCTTTCATGTTTTGGACTCCCATTTTCTCCCCCTATCCCAGTAGATGCAAGGTTCAGTGGCTCACTACAAACTTTTTTTGTATCTATATGATATAGAAAATATTTATTTAGGAGCTAGTATAGGAAATCCACATTTTCTATCTTGCCTTGCATGCATTCATTAAACCTTTTTTTTACTACAAGGGTCCACCTACTTACTGTAACAAAGAAGGATCAACCACTTTTTTCAGCTTTGGCCTCAGAAATCCCAGGGACTAGGAGGTTGCTGACCTGGAAGCTCTAGTTGGAATACTTTGAAATTTTATGACGGATGCACTTTTCTTCTCAGTCCCACATGTTTTCAGTTAATATGCATGCTAGGAGGAATTTCCAGAGCAGCTGCCATGCTTGCCTGTCCCAGCATGCTGACAAAAATACAGGGGAAATCAGAGAAAAAAGGAAGGCAACATATTATAGCATTTAAAGGGCTGGCAGATGAGCTGAAATAAACCTGTTAGTCTTTGATGTCATATAATCTTTTGCCTTTTTGCTTTTGTATCCCTCCCTCCCCACTTTGCTTTTGGCAACATGTGAATGGAACTGAGCCGGGGCATGGGTGGCAACTAGGATATCTGCAAGGGGGCCCAAGACCAGGATGTTCCCAGAAGCCAAGAGCGCAGTCAGCCAGTCTTGAGTTCAGGATTCACAGAGAGGGTTGTCAGCCAGTCTAAGTTCAAGATTCACACAATCACAGTCTGACAGGGAGGGGGATGCCAAACAGGAAGACTTACAGAGTAGCAAAGTTCGGGGAAGTTTCAAGAAGATAACAGCTGAATATTTAGGAGTCCAAGATCTCACATTGCGGAGGCAAGGAACAGGGAGTGCCACTGCTAGCTTTATGCCAGTAGCAAGTCCAGGAGCTGCAGTCCCTGATTGCCTCAGCCTGAGTGGGGCCTGATCCTGCAAAGAGGCAGAGTCCTGCAGTCCTGCTCCTGACAGCAGGGAAGCAGGAACTCTCTTCAGATCTTGCCTCTGCCATAAACATGGTTTTATCCTTTCACCTCTAGTTTAATGCAAAATCTGTAATATTGCAGGGCTAGCATAAGGATTATTGAGATTGTATTGTGAGGTTTTGAACATTCTTGAAACACTATCTATAAACACTAAGTGTTTTCTGATTTTTAAAAAGGTTGTATTTTTCAGCATTATTTTAGATTGCCTCTAACGTATAAAATATGTGAGTGTTTTTATAGCTGCTTTTCAAAAATGGCAACTGTTAGTTTGAGTTGCACCCAATAATTTTAGGACCTGGGTTTCAGTTTCTTTTTATTTTACTTTGTCCAAGTGTAACAATAAACTGTGGTTTCCCACTACAGTAATGAGTAGAGATGAGATTTCTGTAATGCTGGGAATTTTGGAAGACTCCTTAGTCACACTTGCTTGATGAATCTTGTCCTACTACTCTATGGAACAGTAGTTTATTGAGAAGCTTCCCCTATAGAATCTAATGTGGAGTGTGACTGCTCTTCCCATAGACCTGTGAACTGACTTCCAGTAAACAGTATGACTTTTCTTTTGTTTTTCTGCTTCCCAGCCAAAGCACATGTGCAGCAGACAATGGCAGTAGGTAGACCTCTCTTTTGCCGCCTCCTCCTCCTCTCTCAGTTTTAGAACTGTGCTTTAAGGATTCTAGGTGACTTCTGAAACTGAATGTCCTAGAATGTGAAAATTCCAGTCTCTAGTAATGTGAGTTACAGTAAGTTTCAGGCTTGCGTGCTCCCCAGTCCTCTTTCAAGAAACACAGAAAACTGGCAGACCTCTGTGGCTGTCTGAACATGGGCAACTGGGTTTTGTTTAAACCAAGGATTAGTGAACATGCCAGGATCAAATGGTTGTTTCAGGATCATAGGTTTAAATACCATGGATTCAGAACAGCGATTTGATCCTGGCATGTTCTTGGTAACCATAGTTCAAGCAGCCATATCCCTGCTACCTTGGACATCATGAGAAGCCATATTTTGTTTCAAACCAGAAGCAGAAAGTGTATGATTTTGTTTGGTATGTGAGAGGAGGTGAGGATGTGCATGTGCCCAAGAATTGCAGCTAATCATTCATGTAGCAGGAAGCCATGGCTTTCTGTTACAACTGAACTGGGCTAGAAAAATATTTTTAACATCATCTGTCAGTGGAACCTTGGGGACTGCTTAAAACAAATCTGTTCTTGTGTGTGTGTGTGTGTGTGTGTGTGTGTGTGTGTGTGTGTGTGTGTGTGTGTG
>JAHTLZ010000129.1:58328335-58359115 GCA_023846285.1 Phrynocephalus versicolor
GTGTGTGTGTGTGTGTGTGTGTGTGTGTGTGTGTGTGTGTGTGTGTGACCTTCCCAGCTATAGGCAGTGTTACCCACAAGGAAGGGCAAAGTGGGATGTGCTATGAGAGTCCCAAGAACTAGGGAGAAGAAATATGAAATGTTCGTGGAGGTCAAGTGTAACTCTTGCTTGAGACAGATGGTTTTGAAAATCAAGTCCAGATATTGATGCCTCAGAAGGGAGGAGGAGTCAAGTATTTTTCATTGGTTATGCTTTGTACAAGAATCTGTGCTGAATTCTGTCACAAGATGAACCCATTAAAAAAACTTAGGAAATTTGTCCCCCTGACTAAACCCTGGAAAAGTTACTTTTTTTTGGACTACAGCTCATAGAATTCTCCCAGCCAAAGTGACTATCTGGGACATCTGGTACTGAAAATAGGAAGGGATTGCTTCAGAACGCATAGTTTGAGCTTGTTCTGTGTTTCTCCCTTCCCAGCTGTGTGAATTGCAGAACGGAGTAATGAAGACTGAAGCATCCCATTCATATACACTACAGCATGCCCTCTGCTCAGCTGCTCTTCTTCAGGAACACTCTAGGGTTGTACAGTCAAGGGTTATTGCCAGGCAGCAGATCCCACTAAGGGACAGATTTATAACTAAGCCGAGACGGCATGATAAGGGCTTGGATACTCTTTCTTTCTTTCTTTCTTTCTTTCTTTCTTTCTTTCTTTCTTTCTTTCTTTCTTTCTTTCTTTCTTTCTTTCTTTCTTTCTTCTCATCCTTCAATTTTTCACTTTTGTGAAATACGTCATCATTTCACAAGGCATAAAGTTCCCAGCAAGACAAATGCAAGAGCACTTTGAAATTGAATGCGGTGTGTTTGAAGGGCTGCTCTAAATAGGTCACCTAGTACAAGTACCCTTCAGATCACACCAAGGCAGGAAGTGCAATCAGCTTGCTTGAATGACAGTTTCATTAAGTTATGATCAGTCTTTTTCATTCCCCCTCCCCTGCATTTTAGTGCTACTTTTAAACATGTAGATAATGAATAACATTTGTCTTATAGACCCAAGTCAGTCCTAATGAAGGTTACCTTGTGCCTGAAATCAAAGGCTAGAGAAGAAAAACCATTTAGAGTTTATTCATCAGACATTTCTCTTCTATAAAAATGATGAGTGAATAAAATACTTTCTGTAGAAGACGAGCTTCACAAACATGGCAACAGAAGTGAAACATGGATTTGTGTAAACAGATGGTGCTAGAAACTTTTAAAAAGCAGGATTTGGTGTCTTCTGCACTCAATAGTCTGACAATGGTTAAATCTTCATTTTAAAATACAGAAACAAAGCCAAATTGTTAGCCATCTTGGCTGCAGAGGCAATTTGAAAATAAAAGCAAAATGGTTTGTGAGCAATATGTCACTCAGTGACAACTAGAAATGGGCATGAATTGAAAACATGACGTTTCGTTTCATTTTGTTGAGATGTCTGTTTCATTTTGTTTTGTTTTTCGCAAATTTTTACAAAAAAAACATTTCATTGGTTCGTTAATTCATTATTATTACCCATTTTTCCCCCAGTGACCACCACGCGACCCCTGGGGCCTGGTCAGCACTGGGTTTTTTAAATTAATATTTTTATTTTATTTTAGGGTGCCGACCAGGCCACCCTTGCGGCCTGGTTGGTGCTCCTTTTTTCTTTTTTTACTGTGCCAACCACACGGCCATGCTCCAGCTGTAGTGCAGCCATCTTCGGCTTTTCCCCCCCCGGTCACTGTCCCAGAAGCCAGGAAGACCGGACCTCCCAGACCAGCACCAAGTAGGAGACATCTCCACCCCCCATTAACGAAACAAACCTAACCAAACCGGTTCGGTTCAGTTCGTGTTAAATTTGCCCCTAGGGTCGTTATTTGTCTCGTTACGTAACGAACTGAATAATCAACAATGAAACAAAAAAAGTTTCCTGCCCATCTCTAGTGACAACACATGTCCTTTCTAGGCAGAGGTTCCTACTTTCAATTCCTATTCCTTTGCTCTGAAAAGGTGAAGTTTCAGAATGCGGGATGAAAGACCTCTCTGCCAAACATGCCAGAGACTTCTGCAGCTAGTAAGAGTAGATCATACCTTGCCAGATGGAGGAAATAAACTTCTAGGGCTAGGAGAGTGACTTTTGGGGGCAATAAGTCCTAGAATTTGGACTTTGGCTATGTAGTCCAAAAAGCAAACATGTCCAAGCTCTGTATCTCCATATGGCCACTGGAAGTGATCTGCTTTCCATAGTACAAGAATAATGCAAACGTATGCTGTTTTGCTTCATCTGCATAATTTATTTGAAATATAGTAAGTAAAGTAGTTGCTCTGCTATTGGGGCCTAAAATGTGAATTATATGTCAGGAGATAAGAAAATCAACTTCTAATTGCTCATGCCAAAGGTAGCTCATGTCTGGGGTGGTGGGAGTCTCCCCCAAAATTCCAGGGGTAAATACGAAGCCCCTCTCCCTATCCATGAGCTATTCTTCCCTCATTCTGCTGTACTAGAATTTAATGGGAAAGATTCTGAGAGTAATCCTTGGTTTCTAGATATGGACATACCTAATCAGAAAATTCTGACAGAAGCTTTCTGATCAGCTTAAAGAGTACTATATGCAGTGGACTTATGTCTCTGGAATATATTATTCCATGTTCTTTGAAGCAAACAGTATTTTTAGTCATAGTGACTATATTTGCCAAGGAAATCCTTTGGGTGACTACTAAGCATGGAGTGGTCATGGAGCCTTTGGGCCTTGCGCCAGTAGGAAATATTCAACAGCAATTTAGTAGATTATGGCCATATTATAGACAGTTGATGGATTTGTTGAGTATCTGTATTGCTGAAAACTAGAGCAAAAGTGCCCCTTAATCATGCATTTTAACCCAAGACTCTGTTCACAACTATGACCAGGGCTAGATTTGGAAACCCTTGCAATTATGTTGTGCTGTCCTATGTTATAAACCAGCCCGAGTTTCAGAATGGAGTGTTCCTTGAGCCATGATGCCTTTTCTTAAACTGAAGTAAATCCAGCTAGATCTATGCACCCCCGATCTAGCAGACCTATATTACCCTGGCCAAGTTTGCCTGGTTCTTGCTCCAGTCCATTTCCCTCGGCCACATGTTTGCTTGACATTTTCTCAGGCCCTTTACCTCTGCTAGCTTCCCTTTGGATGGATTTCTTAGACCACCTAATGCCAGCATAAAAAATGCTGATAAAAATAAATGAATAAATAAATGCACCAAGTGAATAAAAAGTCATATGACCCAAATGCATGATAAGAAGTATGATTATTCAGCTAGCATAAAGGACTGTAATTGCCAATATCAAGCAGTGTTACTTAGTGAACTATAACAAGAACGCTAGTGGAAAATACATGAGTAGAATGACAGGTAGATATTTGAATCTGATGTGCATCTGTAAAACACAGACACAAAATAGCATTTGGGGCACTGATCATATAAAAAACATTTTCATAACTTCGCTGCAGAGAAGAAAAGAAGAACATGCCTGCATACTAGTCCTAATTGTCTTGGAAGGGGAAGCTAATTTATCCCAACCTGTTTGATAGTACTTTAAAAACAAAAGTTCGGTTTCTCAACTGTATTCAAGTTATTCTTTGTGGCAAAATGCTAGGACTGATGAGTTCAACATCAAGACCAGTTTAGTATCAACATCCATTAATGATCTGCCATTTTCAGGGCACATCTATCTTTTCTCTGCATTCGTGCCTCACTTTGCAGTTTGTTTCTCAATAGGTCTAGCAAATCAGCACTCCAACACTATGATTCTCCCCCCCTCTCTTGGATAATTTATTCCACATGTTTGTATGCTGTCTTGTGTTGCCAGGTTGTGGAGCTTTGATTTTGGCTTGTCCAGTTAGCTGTTTCCTATTATCTTTCAAGTACAAAACATTAATTTCAGTCAGCTCTGAGATGTCCCATGAATGACAGATGGTTTGACAAAATTGTCCTCCTATTATTGTTGCAAATTGTACTTCTCTACATCAAGGAGACCAAACTGGAGATCATTTTTAGGTTCATTTTTAGGAGGGGCCACTGAATTCTGAATTATTAAAAAAAAAATCAGACTAAAATCTTAGTGCTTTTGTGACTATTTGCTTGCCCTTCTTAACCTATACACACGTAGAGCTGTGTGGTGCTTTTCTTTAGCAACAGCTCTTCAAACCAGGCCAGCAAACTTCTGTTTTATAGACAATGAGGTCAGAGAGAAACTGAATACAGAAAGTACTGAAAATATCAGTTACAGTAGTAACATTCTCTGTACACAGCATTGTTTCTAAAAGTGTCCTGGCAGGCGGTATGCCAAATTGTATTAGTAATATCAGGGCAAGCAATTACCTGGATTCACATATCTAGTGATAGAATGGAACTTTCTAAGCATTTGAGTCTGTCACTAGAAGTTTGAACAAGTATAAAGATTTCTTATTACATTAAATGTGCTCATCAGTTGCCCAACATCGGGATACTGTATTATCAATAACAGTTTAGTGAATGGCCAGTTTTAACAGTTGTCGTGGTCAGTACTTTTTGAATTTAATTCCTCGATTACCTCACTATCTACAATTCAACCACCCACTCACTCACTCAGTACAATGTCTATTTTGAAATTCTGGGCAACACTTCAGAAACAAATCTGTTGAAGTGGGTTATAGTACTCATGGACCTCATTCATGGGGGGGGGTGCTCATCCCATCGCTGTAGAATCCTGGTCTACCATGAGGCTGTGTTACATGAATTAATCTTGAGTTAAATGTGTCATCCTTTAAGCTTTGAGTAGATTCTTTATTGCTTTGGTTGAAAGAGGCCAACACAGCTATCACTGTGAAAATGATTCCGTTTCCAGTACAAACTCATAATAAAGCAATATGTCAGTGAAGATTCTCAGTCATCCAGGTGAGTTTATCTGGAAATTGAATCATGGCAACTGGACTTCTTTTTCTTGAGAGACTGAAATGTTTTGCTGCTCATCCAAACAGCTTCGTCAGGATGACAAGAGGTCAAAGTGAGCTATAAAATGGAGGACGTGCAACTAGCTTTCTTCAGACTTATGGAGTTATTTGGACGAGCAACAAAACGTTTCAATCTCTCATGAAAAAGAAGCCCAGTTGCCATGACTCAACTTCCTCATAATAAAGCAATACTCTGGATGTTTAGACTCCTATGCACTGCTGTCAGAGCATCCCTTGAAATGTAAGCTGATCAGTGGGTTACTCTGTGTTAGCTAAGAATTTACATTGGTCTGTCTTTACTGCTGTGAATAGCCAGGTTTGCTTTATATGCATGCTTCCTTATCAGCCTCTCATTTGTCCTATGGAGACTATACCCTCTGGTAAAGTCGGCCTTCCAGAGCTGCATCTACATCTGGCTTGAGAAGGGCTGTAGTCATACTAATGGAGTGAAATACTAATGTTTTTTCTCTCTCTTTTTTCCTGTCCCTTTTAATTGTCAGCTTGAGAATCCTACTACATAATTTTTTGTACTGCATAGAGAGGCAATGTATGGTTTGATGAACAAGAAGAAAATTGTTATGAAATTGATGAATTGGCCAAATGATTAGACAGCTTGATTACAGCCAGAAGTGTGAGGGGGAGAAGGGAGGGGAATGGCTGAAAAAGTGTGACTCATCTTTGCATTGGGAATATTTATATATATATATATATTTAAAAAACCAAAGTCCTTGCTGGATACTGTTTCTAAACCACATTTTTTATAATGTTAAACAGGGGAGAGGCACCTCCAGCAGCACGTTACCCCCCAGACGTTTTCTAATGGTAAATATTTTTGTTCTCTATCTCTATGAGGCATCTTAACTGTAGCCGCATTGTGTCTTTTAGAATATGATACATAACTGAGCACTGGGGCCTGAGCTGTTGTACTAACTGCATGCCTCACTTTGTGCCTTACAGAAGATAGCAGAAGGGCCATTAAAAGAGACATTGGCACTTACTAACTACCTAGCCAGATGCACGCCTGCCATTTCTAAAACTCCTTTTAGCCGCTGTAACCTGCATGGTCTCAGCTCTCAGGGAAGAGTGGGAAGAACAGTGGCTCAAAAAGTAGAGAAGGAGATGCATAGAGAGTGATAGAACTGTATCTTGCAAGGAACCATACTTTGGGCTCCATGTAGCTGTCTGCTCTGCTTTTGCTTATGGCCTGTTCTTTTGCGAGATGTTACAATCACCCCCTTTTTGTGGATGAGGGGCATTATGTATTCTGATATTTGTTTCTGTGTTGTGCCTATGAAGCAGTATTTCTGTCCAGGGATATTCCAGACATTTGCCTATCACTTGAGGGTACTTACCTATTTTTCTTCATGCCAGTTTCAAAGTTCTGTTGCAGATCTGAACAGAGATGCAAAAGATGGAGAACTATATTTTTTTAATCCAGTAATCAGTGTGGAGGTTGTATCCATATTATACCTGAATTAATTGCTGCTGACGATAAAGTACTGTGTGGGACACGATGTATCTCATCCAGATCCTTTGTGCCAGTTGCACATTGGTGAATGATCAGTTATTCTGATGTACTGTACTTGGCTATGAGCGCCCCTGAGGTTAAGACAGAGGCATGTGGCTGAACTGTATGTGAGTAATTCCGCTCTTCTTCCATGGGAATACACAGGGGAAGAAAATGATGTGACTTGAAGTTCTAAACCCCAAAATGCTGCTTTCTGCTATACTGCCTTATTTGGCACTGGATATTTGAAGTAAGAGTCAGCACCTGGCTTGCTTTTGAAGCAGCCAGAATCAAAGTTTGTCTGCCGCAGGTGGTAGTAACGTCTGGAGACACTAAAGGGCCTCACAGGGATTTTTCATGGCAAGTTGCTGGAAAATGGTAGTTCGCTATTGCTGAATAACAGTCACACACACTATATATATATCATATTCATCTTCTGATTCTTCTGGTGATAGTAATCCCTTGATTAATCCTTGCCACCCAATGCTTTGTACCATACATATGTAGTTCAGTCTTTGAACTGTTTTAATCTTTAGTTGTTTGATGCAGTTATGACACCCCTAGTATGAACTGGAGGCCTCATAAGGAGCATTTTATTTATTATTATTATTTATTTATTATTTACACTTATATACCGCCCCATTCCCACAATGGGGACTCTGGGCGGTGAATGTACACAGTAATGGGGGTTGGTTAGGCTGTGATGTGTTTCATTTCTCTTTTTCACATAATGTTTGATGAAACTTCACCATACCCATTAGACTATATGAGATAGATCCATCAAGGATAACAAAATGCATCATGAAGCTGCTGATTGAAGGTGGAAAGAACACGCCACAAAATATGCTCAATTTATCAAGGAGTGGCCAACTTTTATAAAACTAGATAACATACATATTGCCATAATGTAGGATGCAGAATTTCTTGATATCTGTAGAGTATACAATCAAGAAGTATATAGATCATTAAAATGCTGTAATGCACAAATTGTGATTATTGTACTATACTTAGAAATGATCCTTTATAAGCATAGTAGGTTTCTCTGGGTCTCAGAGCAGTATTTAGGAAATAAGCTACAGCTTTCTTCTACTGGAATTTTGTTTCCTCCTAGGACTCCATATTATATTTGTTTAAAGAATTCACATATGCAAAACACCCAATATGAAATATGAATAAAAAGAAATCATAAAACAATAAGTAATATAATCAGCATATGCTATTCCTCTTCATCTCTTCATCTTTACAGTTCAAGAAAAACTCAATTTACTTTCTCCCCCCTTCTTTAAAACAAACAAACAAATATTGAGTGCACAGAAAACTGCTCACTTCCTCTATCAGTTATCCTTCTACTTCTGCCCATGTGAGTGATTAGCTATGCTAGGATTTCCAGACCTGGTGCCTTCAAGAAGTTTTGGATGACATTTTTCCTCCTTTCTGGCATACAAGGTTGTGTTCCTGCTTGAGATCAAATTGCTTCTTTGTGCAATGAATCAACAATATTGAGGCTTCCTTGCACACATTTGAATGTATCCGCTGCAGAGACATTTTTCAGTACACAGTACAAATTAAAGTCTCAAAAACATTTGACTTCCCCCCTTTTAAATTTTCAGTTACACTTGCAAATATAAATTGCTATTCAATTTAGCAGTTCCATGATAGTTTACATTTCAGCTTCTGCGCAGTACAGAGCATTTTCTCAGTATGCATCAGATATCTTCTTGTCTGATGTTTCTCAGTTCAGATGTTTAGCTTGACAGCACTTTTCATTCCATAGAAACTCATTTGTTTCAATATGGAGCTTTCTATTAATGATCGCATGTTCCATCATGGAAGCCATCACATCTCAATAGTGAATGAACTGTCTACTGATTACAGTGGTTTCTCTTTAGCTGATCTGAAAATTGGCAAAATGTTTACAATTTGAACTATAATGACTGCTAATAAAAAGACCTCCTTTATAACAGGGTTTCAGTGCAACAGGAATTCCAAGCACTATTACACATTCTAGTGCTGAGCCAGAGAGCATGATTTGGAGGTAGAACAGACTGAAAGGTGGAACATAGATTTGTTTCCAACTAATTGCAGGCAAAAATTAAAGAAAAAGAAAACAAAAGAAAAGACACAAAACATGTGGCACCTTAAAGACTAACTTTCAAATTTTAATGTAATGTTTCGTGGACACGTACATTTCTTCAGACATAGCAGCAGAGCAGTCTGAAGAAGTGGACGAGTCCACAAAATGTTACATTAAAATATGAAAGTTAGTCTTTAAGGTGCCACATGTTTTATGTCTTTTGTTTTCTTTTTCTTTGGTTTTTGCCTGCAATTCTTGAAAAGACTGAAGTTGCTACCCTCTTTGAAATTTCCCACTGATATAATACAGTTGTTTCTGTTCCACTTCAGACTAGATGAGCTTACTCGATATTTTTCCATGCTACTAAAAATGAACAAACAAAGAAAATCCTTACACATATACAACAGTGGCAAGAAAAAAAAGTCTCAGCTTAGATCTCACACTGACATAGAGGCTGAAATACAGTAGCAAGTCACAACTAGAATAGCCAATACTTTGAGTGGACTCATGGAAGAGTTAACTTATCAGTGGTACCACTCTAGTTATGACTTACTAGATTTCAACCATTTGTTTTCGGTCCATGAAATGGGTTTTCCTAGCTCTCCAACCCAACCCCCAGTCTCTGAAATACCGTGTTTTCCCGAAAACAGGACAGTGTCTTATATTAATTTTTGCTCCCAAATATGTGCTAGGTCTTATTTTCAGGCGATGTCTTATTTTTCCATGAAGAAAAATACGATACACATTTATTATTATCTTATTATGGGGAGGCCTTATTTTCGGGGGATGCCTTATATTTCAGTGTGGGGCAAAACTGTAAGTAGGTCTTATTTTCAGGGGATGTCTTATTTTCGGGGAAACAGGGTAGTATAGGAGAGATGTAGGCTTGCCAACTCATTGAGAACCAAGCCATAACTAATGGTTTTCCAGGTTCCCATAGATTAAGAGCAGAAACATAGTGATGAAAATTTCTTTAATTGTTTGTTAGCAGTGTGTGATTATGGCAGCCCACTTGCAGCTGCTGGGTGGCAACCAGGAAGCAGGGCTGCTTTGCTTTTCCCAATCCTGTGATTCAACCAACAGTTCCAAACACCATGTGTGGCTCAGTGACTCATCTTTATTAATTTGAATATGAAAAACCACATTTCCCTCAGCCATTCAAGGGAGGATATCATGATAGAACAATAGAAACTATATTACAATCTGCCATCTTGTGATTTTGGAAGGGCTGCTCTGGGAGTTTGTAGTAGCATGATGATTTTTAAAAAAACACCAAACTTCCTCTTGCCCTGTAAAGATTGCTTGTATTACTGAGATGTATGCTTTTAAGGCAACAGCCCATTTATCAAATGTGTGTTTCATCTTAGGGCCTTTCCCTGAATGAATATAATTGCTTGTCTTCGAGCTTGCAAATCTTTTCTTATCCTATGTGGCTCATTAGTTCCTCTCAGAAGGATTAACAGTAGGTAGGATGTGCTGTATTTTAATTTACTTCATTAATGTGAACTGGTGACATCTGTGAGCAATGCAAAGTAAGATGAAAAAGAAAATGTTGATCGTTTCAAGCATAATAACACATGAATCCACGTGCATTCCTAGGCACTGATGCTTTTACTCTTAAATGTGCTTTTATGCTTCTGCTGGTATTCTCCTCTTTAGCTTTCTGTCGCTATCCTTGCAATGTGTTTAACTGACAAATTGTAACTCTGTGAGACAGGTGGTCTGACAGAACGAGTATACTGAGCATTCAGTGTTTATGAAAGACGGATGCTGCCTTTAGGTCAAGGCATAGGCAGGAGGGGAATTATCTTTTAAAGTCAGCATCACTTTGCCCAACTCTTTCTTGGGTTAGGCACAGCTGTTTTTTAAAAGTTAAATTTTATAAATTGATATTTTGTCACAAATCTTAATTTCCACTTTAGAAAGATATACATTGCCGAGTGCCAGTAACAATTCTGGATAGATTCTGGGGACTGTAATCCAAACAAGCAATGTTCAAGCCCTGCGCTTTTCTTCTGGGCCATGAATACAATTATTCCCATTGTTATTGTGGGATTAGGCTGTTACTCTGCTGGTTTTAGACAAGGCTTTAACTTGTTAGCACGTGTGCTTCAGATGAAGGAAATGTCAACCTTTCATCTCAGGCTCATCTGTTGACACAACTGAAGAGCTGTTCTGTTTGTATTGCCTTTCTTTTTAGAAAGACAACCCCCCAACCTTTTATTTGAAAAAGCCACAATCAAAATGCCCCACCCCTGCATTTCATTCTGTTTGATATTATATCACCAGGATATTGCTGGGGCTCCTATTTATGTGCAATGTAGACCTGATATTTTTAACAAACGGGCTTGCTGCTGTCACATGAAACTTGTTCAAGTGTCAACTGTGGTACATGTATCTTCAAATGCCTTTTAACGCCCCCCCCCATTAAAAAAGAAAGGGGGAAAAGGTAAAGACATTGCTCAGTAATACACACATTTTTGAAACAGGATTGAAGGAGGCACGGGAAGGTTTGAAGTGCTCAACTCTTCCTGTGTTTGTCAGCTATCTCCTTCAAAACGTCCTTTCTTGCCACTGTCCTTTTTCTCTAGTCAGGTTCACTTCCTATTTCTGAATCCATTGGAGGGGGGCACTTCTAAAAACAAAAGGCATTAACATTTGCACAGAAGCATCAACAGGGAGATGAACAGATAAGCAATCTTCATTTCAGCCACTACCTTTTCGGAAAGCTCCTGGCTGCCCCTCTTATTCTCTGACTCTCCTAACCCACACTTCCCACGTGACTGATGTGAGGGGGTGAACACAATTATACTAGTCTTCCTGATGTCTTTGAGGAAGAAAAGGATGCCAATACAATAATTATCTTTCAAATGATAGTTTTGATATTTTAGATTCCAACCAGATATAAAGATACCAAAGTTGCATTACACTGAGATGATTTAAAGTGCATCTACATAGCAGTCACTGCGGAAGCAGAGAGGGAAAGATTACTGTCCTATCTCTGTTTATCCTACAACTGAAGGCGAATTATTTTGCTCCTCCCCTAGTATATCCCTAGGAAAATCAAGGCAGGCAGAACATAGATTAAAAGTTACTAGATGTTGCTTTAGCTAACTCACAGCAAATAGACTTTTATCTGATAGCAAGTATAAGAAACCATTTCTTTAGATGTTATATAGAACAAACTTGAGATTTGGTTTTATCTTGAACAAAATTGTGCAAATTAGAATTGTTGTGAATGTTTGTAGTTATGAATGATCATGTGTGATTACCCATCTTTTCAAAATCTGTGAATTTACACTAACTCAAAATCTAACTTTGGATGTTTGAATTGTATTGCTTTATTCCAACATGACAGCTCAGCCCGATATATGTAAATTAGAATTAAGTACATTATTCCTAAAAAATTACCTTCTCAGTCTGGACATTACTGTGTCAGTTGCCAGAGTTCTCTCAATATGTTGAACATAGCATTTATATTTTTAATACCACTCTTTGGATAGACTTCAAGAACTACTGCATTTATCTTGAGTTTAGGCTTTGAAAAGCTTCTTAATTATTTTTCTTCTTTCAGAGACCTGTGCTGTCAACAATGGAGGCTGTGACAGTAAGTGCCATGATGCCGTCACCGGTGTACACTGCAGTTGTCCAATGGGATTCATGCTTCAGCCTGACAGAAAAACATGCAAAGGTAATCAGCAATCAAATATATGTCCAGTGAGTGTCATGAGGGTATTTTCTGCAGAAAACTCGATATTGTTGAGTTCTTGCATCCATTTATAACTGTTAAATAGCCTAAGTAAGGTGCTGTAATTTTGGGGTATGAATAGGAATGGTGTAGAAATGTATTTGCCTCACATTTTAATATGAACTGGTTTGATTCAGTTTCCATGTGAACTGGACAACAATTTTCCTTTTAATTTTTCAATGTAGCTATTAAATTGAATATTCAGTCAAGAGTGTCTTATAACGTGTTGCTAAGAAAAATACATGCATAGAGTGTTTATAAATTCTATAGAGGTTGGGTAGCCAAAAAATTCACAAGCAGATGGGGATATGGGATATAATTAAATATTCCTTTCAGAAAGTTTAAAAGTGTTAGAATTCCAAATTAAAATCATCCATACAAATATGTTTCTTTCCATGAAATGTGAACTGCCCAATTCATCTGTAGTATCTAGCTGATACTACAGTATCCACGCAATTCTCAAAGGATATCATGGTGTTTCTGAACGTTTGCACCTAGAACTAGGATAGTATCTGTGGCCAGAGTTTTAAGTGAATGTGCCCACTGCATCTATCCTTGATGACCTGGTCCTGATGACACACATCTTAGATTTATCCTGATTGCTGGAGTTTGCTCCATATAAGGCTATTCCTCAACAATATTGAGTAGATGTACAATGTAGTAGAAATTGTGTTATGGATTTTCATAAATCATACTGTACCTGTCTTGTAACAAGCTACTGGTTTTCAGGCAAGATTTAAGGTACAGGTGATAATCTTTATAACTCATGCCCATGTTCATGGTACCCTAGAAACTTCCTCATTTCATACCAGTCTGCCTAGACAGTGGGATCTGAGGGAGAAGTCAGTATGTTTCACATCATGGTGTAGGACTGGTTAATGTTGAAAGGAAAAGACCTTTATCACTGGTCACATCCAAATTACGACATAATTTCTCTGTGAGGCTCAATAACTGTTGCCTGTGTTTCATAGAGTCCCTTCCAGCTCTGTTGAAATGATGATGATGATGATGATGATGATGATATGGAAAAATGTACTTTTTCTAACAAGCTTGTCACCAGTGTGTATATTTTGTCTTTTGAGCTTGTCTCTATGCCTATTATACTGTTCATTATGTGAAATATTGATTGGCCTGAATCCTGTTGGTTATTTATTTGTGTGCATGTTAATTTGTGTAACTCATCATGGTGCTGTAACAGTTTGAGTACTGGACTGAGGCTTGTGGTAATTAGGTTCAAATACATACTCTGCCATAAAACTCACTCAGTGATCTTAGGCTGTCTACTTTCTCTCATCCTGATAGAACCATCCAGGATTGTTGATAAGAGAAAAATGGAGAGAGGCAATCCAAGCGATTCTGAGTTCACTGGAAAAAATATGAGACATAAATATAACCATTGCATAGATCCCTTTTTGGGTCACACTGGCAGGAAATGCTCTCTTCCCTCTGTCCACTTGACGCAAAATATCTGTGGCTCCCATAATAACTTTCAGGGTACAAAGAAAGCTGGAGCAGGCTCCTTTTATGCCTTTTACAGAAGAGGGAGGAATGGCAGCTTCACAGGCCCTTCAGTCATTGTAGAGCTGAGAGTTACAAATGACTTGGGTGTTGTCTGCCTTATTAAAGAAACAGGTACAATGCCATCTTCTGTGTCATCAACAAACCTTGAGTTCTGGGTTGGTGTTGCATTTATGAACAATACTGCATAAAGACATAAAGACTGTGGCCACAGAGAAGGTTGAGATTCTTGCCATCTTATTCTGCCTCTGTCTGAATAAGTGTAACACTTTAGATAACTTAGTAAACTCTTTAATATCACAAATGCCAAGGTATTACTAACTAACTGACTGACTGACTGACTAACTAACTAACTAAATGTCCAGACTTCCACAGTGATGACAGGATGATTATAGGATTTCCTTTTCTCAGAGATTTCTTAGGCCCATACTTTTGGATACTTGTGACTGCTAGTTTTAAAAGTAACTACCATACTTTTCTTTCATATACCAGCTTAAAAAAATCTACTTGTAAAATATTTTTTTGGGAATAATAAGTGCCTAATTTGACTGCTGCTGGTATATATTGTTGCTGTGTGTTCTTGTTTTAGATTAAAAGTTTGTGGGTGGGGGTGTCACTGTGTTTATTGGATACTGCCTATGGGTGTCTGTTCCTGACAAACAATATAATTGCCCAGTATACTTGTGTTATATTAAACGGATGAGTAGTCTTTCTGCTACTTTAGAGGTCAATTCCAACCATGCTGTCAACTCCTCTGTGCTTGTGCAGCCCTGCTGGTTAAAGAAAATTGAGAAGAAGCAAATGCCCACAAGACAACTCCTTGGCCTTAACAGTAATGTCTAGTAGCTTGAAGCTTTTAATGGTTATAGATGCCTCAAAGGCTGGACCAGTCTATGCCCCCCCCACTTTTATTTGAAAAATAGGATACGGTTCCCATTCCTCCTACTCCATTACATCAAGAGAGGATGTCTCACATCTAGGAGCTGCATGGCATGAGAGTGCACAATTTTTTCAGTAAGAGAAGTGTGTGGGCTTGAAATAAAAAAATCATCTGGAAAGGCTTGCAGGGGAAAAGGTGAGGCTCCACAAATGGAAGGGTGTCTGCATTCTGTCTCTGGCAGCTCCAGGGAACGTGACTCTAGTTGAAAGGAAAGAAATGCCCTTCTGCTGAAAGCTGTCTAACCGCTTTACTGATTCCAGACCCCCATTTCCTTCATTATTCTTTTTCAGAGCTCACCGCCTCAAAGATACTAGAGTTCCAGGAAAGCATAATAACCCATACCCATATCCCTTGCGTCTGGAATTTTATTACAGTTTTGGGCTGTTTTACTGCTTGCTCACTTCAGTCACAACAATAAGAGCAGCAACAATAATAATTATAATTATAGCAAAAGCTTCGGCTTCATAGTTCTTGCTAGGACTGATGGGAGTAGGAGAGAGACAAGGGAGAAGCCTTGAATGGAGTTTGCCCAAGCATGCTCTTTCCCTCTCCCTTTCTGGGATTTATCAACCTTGGCTCATTCTATTTTACAGGCCATTTCCTAGCAGTAAATTTGCTCGATTGTAAGTAAAAATATCCTTTAACAGGTTGTAAGAACTCTTTTTTCACAATTTACAGAACAATAATGGGGCAGGTTTTTGGTTTTTGCAGAATTGCCAACTTTGAGTTTTAAAAGTCTATGTTTATTTTCCACACTGCTATACATTAAAGATGATTTCCCTTTCCATTTTCTTCTTCCCTGTTGCTTAAGTGTCTAAGGCCACCTAAACCATTGTATGCAGATATTGGTTGTTGTGATTTTGAGGATTCTATCCTGATCTTCACAAAATCAAAAATACTTAGCCAACATCAACATTCTCATCAGCACCAAGAAGCGGATGGTTATGAAGGAGAGAGATTTGCTTGTACCTGTTTCTCGGTGACTGGTGACTTTCTGTACATTTATTTTATTCTTTAGAGCAATAAGAAATTTCCTCTATCCCCAGAAAAATTGGCATCACTTCACGTTTCCACCACTGGAAGGTCACTGCTTGTGGCCCATGCTTAATAAGTGCTGGAAATGGCTGCAGAGCTGGGACTTTCACATACCCCTGGCCACTGTCTATCTAGTGAGTCTATTCAGACCAGGGTTAAGTGAAACCAAAGTGGAGTATAAATAGGAAGTCTCATACCAGCTTTCCTCAAACTGAAGAAGCTACTTGGATGAGTAGCAAAACATTTTGATCTCACAAGAAGTCCAGTTACCATAACTGAATGTCTAGATAACCTCACCTGGATGACTGAGAATTTTCACAAACATTAGAGCAACAGCATATAAAACAGTTTTTCATACAGTTTACTTTGCTGCCATCAGCCAAGGAATAAGGATGTAATTTGAGCAAATGCTTTTAAAGAGGAGTATTGTATTTACATTTGAAGGTGGAGAAGTAAGGCAGCTCCCCACAATTGTTTTTGAGAACTACTGGGCTGTCTTGTTTCCTCTTCCCATCCTTTCCCCATCACCAAAGGCTCAAATATAGTAGTAACAACTAAATCAAACCCATTAAAGCCATGGAGATTTGTTGTTTCAGTTCCTCAGTAAGTTCAGTTAGTTCAATGGGACTGCTCTACTTGTGTCTTACTACTGGACTCAGTCAGTGGATTCGATATTTTGGGGAAGCTACTGTCCCTAAGTAGCATATCAGAGTATCTCTCTGAACAGGAAATTTCCTATAAACTGCATAATTGGACAAATCTTGCAGCTACTTTAGAATATGCCAACGTAATTCTTGTCTGGAGTGAATTGTTAGGCAAATAAAACAATTATTCTTTCTCGTTTTCATCTTGCTTTATGGGCAAATGCAAAGTGGTGGTTTAATCTTATATCCAGGGCATTTTAGGGAACCTACTGTATCTCTTTTAATGGTATATTATTCCCTTTCTCAAATTAAAGACCATTGCTATTAGCTGGGACAATGCTGGTCTACATGACGCAGAATATTTTTGGTTGTACTTATGCTGCCCTCCATAAAATGTAATGGCCTCATTCCGCAAATGAAAGCTTTTAATTTGTGTCATAGGTTTTGTGAGAGTAGAGTCTGTTTATTTTAATATGATGGGTTCTGTTCATTGTATTAATTTAATAACTGTATTGTTTAATTGATTTTAGTATGATTTTATATTTGCTTATTCTAAGTCACTTTAAGGGCCTTAAGGGGGAAAAGGGGGAATAAATGCAAATTAGAAAAATATGTGTCTTGAGAACTCGCATATGGGCATCAAATATGTTTCCTAAGGTTACTAATTCTTATCTACATTGTAGCAATGGATGCAATTTCCTTTCTTTTGTATGCTTAATTATTACAAAACAAATGTATATATTCTATTTTATATGCCATACTGTGGCATTATCTCTCCCCTCTCCTCTCCCTCCCTCTCCCTCTCCCTCTCCCCCCCCCCCTGTGTATTTATTGATAAATGGCTTGGCAGTGGTTAACCATTGAAAATCATTGCAGAGAAACATTGTTAGTGTCACTGTTCAGAGATGGAGTGCAAATATGTGCACCTATCAAGTTATATACTTGTGGAATTGGGTTTATAGGCCTATAGGTTTATAGGCTATATCATTTTTAGTGTATAGCAGTGTGGAAAATAAACATAGACTTTTAAAACTTAATATACAAAATACTGTACATAGCCAGGTGAATTGTCAAAATAGTGAAAACACATTTCACTTTCTTTTAGTCAGCTGTATTACTTATATACTATCTCTGTGATTGTACACATGAAGAAATTGAGGGTGCTTCCAGACAGATTCCATCATTATCAACAAAATGCATTATTCAGCTAATCCATCTTCCCCTCTTTAATAATTTGTTTGGTAAAAAGATAAGTGAAGTGATATGTAAATACAGGAGGATTATAAATGAAAGACAAAATTGGACTTCCCTATAAAATACTGTGACCCTATCAGAGTCATTCCGTGATAAAGGGCTTTTCTAGAACTAGTTTGTCTCTAAGTCTTTATGTAACTGAAATTGAAATAAAAGTCCCACCAACAATTGAACTTCTTCCTGAATGAGTTATCCTTTGGCGATTATTGTTGAACAATTGTCATTTTATCTAAGCATATTTTGCCTTGTGATTTTTCTTCTTCCCTTTCATAGATATTGATGAATGCAGGTTGAATAATGGTGGCTGTGATCATATCTGCAGAAACACTGTGGGCAGTTTTGAGTGCAGTTGTAAGAAAGGATATAAGCTCCTGATCAATGAAAGAACCTGCCAAGGTAAAGCCTTCTCAAAGGTGTAGCTATTGCTTGACTATGAAGATATGAATGTTAAACTCTAAGATTCAGGGCCAAAAATTTGTTTGTGTAAAGTTATGCATGAGAACTGATGATATACACAACAATCCTTCCTCTAATAATCTGCATGGCAATGTTTTACTTTAAAAATCTTCTTCCATTCATCCACAAGGAGCTCCAAGGAGTCTTGTAGCCTAAAACAGGGACTCCATCAGCATTATGTGTCATCAAATGAATTGTGACTTAATGGTGACCATTTTTATGGTTTCCCAGGTATTTATTTATTTTGAACATTTATGTACCCCAATAGGGATGGGCACGAAATGGAAAAATAGTGTTTTGTTTCATTTCTAGAGTAGTTTTGTTTCATTACGTTACAAAATGAATTATAAAGTAGTTTAATTACAAAACAAAACTAAATGAAATGCTAAGCTCCACTGGGTCCCAAAGGACCCAGGGGAGCAAGCGATATTAGGTAACCTGCTGAAATTTGGAACGGTTTGGGGTTCAGGGAGTGGAGTTATGAAGCTCTAGTCTAGGGGAAGAAACTTTCTAATTGGAATAGGAAGCTGATCGGGTGAGCGATAGAGCTGCCGCAGCTTCTCATTAATTCCAATTAGAAAGTTTTTTTCCTGCGGCACCCTTTTGGAGCTTAATAACTCTGTTCCCCGAACCCCAAACCTTTCCAAATTTCAAGGGGTTACAGGGAAGAGCTTGCAGAAGGCACCCGTGCCATTCACATCCCTCAGATCAATAATTTTCCGTAATATGCAGTGGAAAATTACTGATCCGAGGCATGCGAATGGCAGGGATACCTTCTGCAAGCTCCCCCCTGCAACCCCTTGAAATTTGGAAAGGTTTGATTTTCAGGGAACGGAGCTATTATGCTCCAAAGGAGGTGCAGGGGTGCTTAATTGAAGGAGTGTGTTCAGCGCACTCTACCAATTATAGGATTAATTTACAGCTCCCCTCTCTATTGGTAAAGTGCACCGATCCACACTCCTTCAATTAAGTACCCCTGTGCCCCCTTTGGCGCTTAATAACTCCGTTCCCTGAAACTCAAACATTTCCAGATTTCAAGGGGTTACAGGGGAGAGCTTGAGAAAGCTCTCCTGCTATTTCCTCTAAAACGAATTGTTTCATTGTAGAGAGGAGAAATGGCATTTCATTTTGTTTCATAACAAAATGTATGGTTGGCTGACAATTTGTTTCATTTCAAAACGTTTCATAACCTTACGACACGATGAAACAGCATGTCATTTTTTTTGATAAGGTGCCCATCCCTATACCCCAACATAGTGACAAGCACTATTCTGGATGGTTACAAGTAAATAAAAATTCAACACACTAAAACCAGCAATTGACAATCAACACACTAACAATGTCAATAAAAAATAGACCAAAGACCAAAACAAAGACTCAAACTGAATGTGTCTTAATTGTAATAGACTATATATTGTCTCTCCTTAATGTAAGCCACCTTAGGTCCTTTTCCATGGAGAAAGGTGGGGTAAAAATACTCAAAAACAAACAAACAAACAAACAAACAAAAGCTAGGTAAAGCGTACTCAGAAGTGGTTTATCATTCCCTTCTTCTGAGGGCATCTTAAGACTGTGCAGCTTCCTGAAGGTCACACAGGCTGGTCCTTCTGGGATATACAGTGCCAGTCTTCAACTCCACAGCCATATATACTGACAACATTCAGTTCTTTAGTTACAGCTCTATCTGCAAACATCTTGCCAAAAGGGGGATAATTGACTGTGGCCTTTTCTCCAATGAACATTTGAACCCATCATATAGCTGCTAATCGAAAAAGAAAAGGAGGGAACTGAATGTATGAAACTGTTCAGATTGGGAAAATACAGGTAAAGAATATGACAAAAAAGTATAAAACTACACATGCATGGAGAAAGTGGGAGGAAAAAAAAACTCATTTTCTTTAGAACCAGTAGTCATTCATGGCAGCTGAATGGTTGAAGATCCAAGACAAATTAAAAGGGCCATTTCTTTACACAGTGCATAATGAAACAACAAGAAGTAGCAATTATTGCGATTTTTGTGGTTTAACTGTGCACTGTGTGAAGAAATAGTTCTTGTTATCTATCCTAAATCTTCTGCCATTCAGGAATGGGACGTGTTTGTGGGGGATAGGTATGTCAGCAGCTGCTGAAGATGCTGAATATACAGTACATATCCTCCAGTGAGAAATGCAGCAGATTTTTCTCTGTGGATCAGAGGCACAGCTAGGGTTTGGAGCGCCTGGGGGAAAAGTCAGTTTTTGCACCCCCTCCTGCCTCCCCAACTGTGATTTTTTTCCCCAAGCATGACCTCAGTAGCATGCTTCCCCTTCCTCCTTTCTCCCAGCTAAGGCTGGGTGATTGTTAGTCTGGGGAAAGGAGGAGAGGGAAGCAGGCGGTGGGATTTTTTTCTAAGCAGCACCTCTGTTGCATGCTTCCCTTTCCTCCTTTTCCCAGGCTAATGATTGCCAAGCCTTAGCAGGGGTGAGTGGAAGGAGGAGGGAGAAGCAATCGATGGAGGTGCTGCATGGGGAAAAATTGCCTGCTTCCCTCTCCTCCTTTCCCCCCAAGTAAGGATCACCAAGCCTTAGTGCAGCGAGAGGAGTACTGCTGGCGGGATGGCCTGGTCCCCCTCCAGGTGCCCCCAGATTGCTGTGAGCCCCAGGGCAAATGCATTCTTCCACTCCTCCCTAGTTACGCCAATGCTGTGGATCCATTGCTAGGGAGGACAAACAAGAGGCAGCGGCTGCACTCTTGTCTTGCTGGTGGGCTTCCCAGAGGTAACTGATTGGCCACTGAGTGAACAGCATGGTGGACTGGACAGGCCTTTGAGCTGATCCGATGGAGGTTTTCTTATGTTCTTTTAAGAGGGGGTGGGGTTGAGGGTTGAGTTGCTTTGGAAGATTAAACTCTAGTGTTTGACTTCCATTGCAGAAAATATGCCAGCTAAGAATTCAGACTCTTACCTAAGCAGAAGTGAAGGTTTTCTAAAATTCTGCTGCTGGGTAGAAGGGAGACTTGATGCTTACATTAGTCTGCTCCTATTAACACCCTGCTCCAATCTGCTATCAAAGGGCAATAAAATGAACTGTCTGTGTGGCAGTCAATTAACACCCTACATGCCCTCGGGCTACTTTCCTGACTGAAATTGATTTTTTACATTAATTTTTTCCATAATTTTTATTGAGGAGTAATGTTTGCATAACATACTTTACTTAAGAATAAATAAATAGAGTTGATTAAAGTTCAGGGATTGGTGTTGTGTCAGCAAACACATCATTAATGGTCAGTGACGGTTTTCTAGAAAAAGGGAAACTAGCCTGGAAAGGGGTGCTGAATCTGCCTTCTTTCCTCTTACAACCATTTTTCATATGTTGCTCTTGACCTTCATCTTCCAGGAGAAGTCATTTTACATATTAGAGACAGGTTAAAGAGGGAGGGAAGATAGAAGGTGGATTTGGGAGAAGCATTTAACAAGGGAAGGATCAAGTATTCCTTTCATACTCACTAATACTTTTTTGAAAATGTCGTTCTCTCACACACCCATGCAGTATGCATAAGGTTCAGAAACCATGTGTTTGCCTCTTAACGTGCAGTTTATGTAGGTATATATTAATGTAAGTAGAAATAATATAAAGTGAAGGACCTGTTTTAAACTAAAAATTAAGAGATATTTGCTATATAATACTTAGCAAGTCAGGAGAGAAGAAACAACCTTCCAGTTTAAAAATTGGAAGAGAAGCCCACCATGCATAATTTAAAAACAAAGCAAAACATAGTGTTGCCAAAACTGTCAACATAGTTTTAAATGTGAAAAAATGAAACAAATCTGCTTCAATAGAGTTATTTTTAAAAAAATTCTTGACAGTAGGAAGAGAATGATGTAGCATGGTTAATAAATTGCACTGCCATTTTAAAAATTCAGACTTTGTAAGATATTAGAGAGATCAACAACCGAGTCCTCAAAATTGTCAGTAGATAATGTTCCTGAGGCACAATGGTGTGAATCTACAGTAAATGGAATGTAAACATTTATTTCTGTTTCTGAGAACATTGGCTCTTTTGGCAAGAAAGAACATCTGCAAAATTATATTCTAATTTTAACTGGGAAGATGTGATAAACCAGTTCTTCCAGGCTGTAACACAGCCAGTTTGACTGATTTAAATTTAGATGCCTGCTTTTCACTGCAAAGGCCCTTAAGGTATCTCTCAGAAAAACAATTAAAGAAGACCTCATAAAAAGTCTAAGATTAATTAACTGTAGCGCAAAACAAATACAATAAAAATGTAATAGTAGCTACACTGAAAGCGAATCCAATAAGCTCGAAGACCACCAAAGGCCTGGTGGGGAAATGGAGGGTTTCCCTAATTGCCTGCAAATCCTAATTACTAATACTACCACCATGAATCCAATTGCATCTTTCTATCATTTGGCTCAACCTGTCCAATAGAAACAAATCAGTAGCCTTTCTCTTCCTCTACAAATCCCTCAGTGCTCTGAGTATGTTAAGTGTTAGCTTACCCGCATATATTTCAGTACCAAACCTCAGGGTCACAAGCCAAGCTTGGGTATAAAGCTGTGCTCAGCCCTTGGTCCTTCTTCCCTCTCTAAACCAGCAGCTGCATTCTCTCTCCTCTCTGCTGGGTAAGGCAAATAACATGTGATCTACTGCAAATGACTACCTGAGGACCAGCCCTAGGGAAGTCGGTGTGCATCGATGATGGGGGTTGCAACAGGGGGAGTTACAGAAGGCTTATGACCTCTTTCATCTCAATCTCTTTTTTTGCCTTCATAATTGTTCTTTAAGAGTGCAGCAGTTAACGAACACAAAATCACTTGTTTGGCTGGGGCCAACGAAGTGTGCCTTCTAACCCTAGTGACATTCCTTGTAAAGAAGGGTAAGATGACTAGAGTGATCTCCCTGGATAAAACATCTGCTGTGAACACATGCTACTAGTAGTTGTAGGGAGGCTGCTTCTGAGCATCTCCGACCTGCGTGCTAGGAAATTTGTAAATAATTTCCCTGTTTTGATCTCTTCTACTTCCCTTTTTTGGTTCTTGTATCAGCCCTTAGATTCAGGCCTTAGACATAGAATATGATGCTATGAGAGATTTATATGGGTTCTAGTCCTGTGGCACATCCTAAACTCATTGATTAATCAGATATAAATGCCACCTTTCATCTCCTTTCAAGTTCTCTATTCCAAATCAGTTTGGAATCTTTATATGTGAAATATCACACTTGTGAAATATGGGGGAAATTGAGGCCGTTTATTTATTTATTTATTTATTTATTTATTTATTTATTTATTTATTTATTTATTTATTTTAGAGTATTTTTACCCTGGCTTTCTCCTTGGAAAAGGACCCAAGGCAGCTTACAGTAATGAGGGATAATATCCAGTCCAGTATAATTAAGACATGTTCAAGTATTTGAGAACAAGGAATTGAGGGACATCATGCAGCATTAATATACAACATTACATTAAAGCTACAAGGTTATAAGTACAGTGGACCCTTGTATAACAAATGGTTTGTATAATGTAAAATCTGTACAACATAAAAAATTCCAGAGATGGGGGAAATTTGCTTAACAGATTCGCCTATGGGGCATGGGGTGAATCTGCACAACATTAAAATGGGATTACTCCATTTTCAATGCATTCCTATGGGAAATTTGTAGAAAGGAAAATTTGCTTAACTTAATTTCATTTGGAACGAATTAATTCCTTTATACAAGGTACCACTGTAGTTATTTATTTATGTATTTATTTATTTCTTACACTTATTAACCGCCCTATTTTCCCCATAGGGAACTCAGGGCGGTGTACAGACGTCACCCGAAGGTGACTCCCCAAATACAAAAAAATCCCCACAGCCTAACCAATCAGAACCTAACAAAATACAATAATATAAAAATACTACATAAAACACTCATACAAAAATAACTTATAAACACAAAGTCTATGTGAACCTATAGATTCATGTGAAATATGAATCTATTTCATTTTTATCCTTGTCTTTGTCCAAGAAGCTCATAGAAATGGATACAGTTCTTTCTTTTTATCATTACAATAGCTGTGATGTTGGTTAGGGTGAAAGTATATACATGTGCATGAGTAGTCCAAGTTACCCAGTGACGCAGTCACATCTACATTGAGAGTTGAACCTGGACTGAACCTTTACTCTTTCTCAACCTCCTTGATTTTGACTGTGACATGGTTTTTGAGGATGCTTAAGAGGTGAGTTAGTTTTTTAAATTGACATCAACACCATTCCTCAGTGTAATTTCTGAATTTTGCTAAATAAAGGGTAAGATAATCCAGGTGATGGGAAGGTACTTCCTTATTTGTTGGAATGTATCTTATGTTCTCTTTTTCTGTCTCTAGATATCGATGAATGCTCCTTTGACAGAACTTGTGACCACATTTGTGTAAACACACCAGGGAGCTTCCAATGCCTGTGTCACAAAGGCTATACTCTGTATGGACTCACCCACTGTGGAGGTATCAGTGTGACTCCTGGGAATGTGAAGTTTGATTCTTTGGTGTTTCTTTTTTCCTCACTTTTTGTCCTTCTACTTTCCTCAGACAACTCTGCCCTCTTTCTGCTCCAAGTTGGAGCACAATATCTCTGACTCCCAGGGGTACTATGTATTTTATTTATGAATTGGACTTTTATACGACTCATCTAGCAAATGGCTACTCTGCATAATGAATATGTATGATTGGTTGCCATTTCCTGCTGGCATTCTCACTGTTCAGGGTTCCATTACGATGCCCATTACAGTCATTTAGGCACTGCTGGCTATTGGTATGCACTCATTTTGTTTGGCACAATCACTGGGAAAAATTCAGAGGACACAGAGAAATCCGTTTAAAATGTTTTGCCAGTTCTTAATATTGTAAAGGGGAAACTAATGACTATATAGTACTCATATTTATTGTAATTAGAGTTCTGGACCTCTGGAAATTCTAAACTTTTAACATTTCAAATCCAAAAGGCTGTAATTTTGAAGTGCAAATCTCTTCCATGTCTGAGTGAGCCAGGCTTTTATTAGCTCACATTTAACCGATCACTGCATGTTGGACCAACAGGATCCTTGGCATTCTTGAAAAGGGGATGGGTATTTTCATCACTGTGACCAAAGGCCAGATGATCTCCCTCGGTGATCTTATATGAAGATTTTAAAAATGTAGGGAACAGAATGGAGGCTCAAGGAACCTCACAGGCCAAGGGACAGAGGAGGGGCTTCCCAGTACCACTTTCTGACAGCATGTAGCTTGTTAGTGACCAAAATAATGGTGAAACAGTGTTGAGATCCTTTGGACTGAAAAATTGAACAAGAAATCTTATTCTAGCAATGCATGTTTTGTGTCTTCTTGATGCTTGACATAGTTACTTATTGGACAACTCTCAGAATCACCCACAGGGCATATTGGCTGGGCATTCTAGACTGTTTTGATTTAAAAACAACTTTTCCAAGCTTTGGTTTTAGTAGCCACACAGACTTAACACTGTATATCTTCTGGGTTTTATGGATTCCTTTTTTCCTCCTTTGAAGTATAGGGGATTATCATACAGAAGTAATCAGTATACAGAGTTCTGTCCATCTCATTTAGTCAGTTCACTAATATTTAACTAATGGTATTTCTTGAAAACATTGTTGCCATTTGTAAAGAATAGCAACCAGACATTTGTCTCTCCAGCTAGAAACAAATCAACAAAAATGGTGTGTGTATTGTTCAGTAGAATGGGAAAGGAGAAATGCTCAGTGACATTTTGGCAAGCCAAGGCATATCCAAACTTGGGCCCTCCAGATGTTTTGGGCCACAACTCCTACAGTCTTTTGCCATTGGCATTCTCTACTTAGAATTCTGGGAGTTGTGGTCCAAAACATCAGGAGGGCCTAGGTTTGGACATGCCTGGGAGGAAAGGAACATCAGAAAGTTTAACACTTCCTCGGTGACAACGGAAGGAGTGATTGTGGGTTGTGGTCAAGAATCAAGAGAGGAAAACAGATAGAAGGCATACTGGGGGTCCTTGAACCGTATTTTTACAGCAGTGTTGCTTACCGTGTTAACTCTAGGAGAGTATAATGTCTCAAGACGACCTTTTGGCCATTTTTTAGCCTTTTTTTTTGGAGGGGCATATCTCTTTCTGAGCTCTTCTCTACTTCCAGTTTCCACTGTCAAACAAGGTTACAATACAAACATATGAACAGAAAAATAGAATATTTTCAGTATATGCCCACTTCCAAAGGTTTCAGGGGCACGACCCCATTGAGAATGACTGGCCTAGATAATACAGATTAAAGTAGCTACATACACAGGCTGCAGCAAGTATACACATGCAAACATGCACACAGAATAGCAAATACAAATCTTCCCAGTATGCTAAATTTGCCACCCCTATTCTACAGATGTAGATTTGTAGACATAGTGCTTTTAAATATAATCTGAAATAACATACTGGTCATATGCCAGTGTTGACGTACACAGAGAGAGAGCAGGAGCAAGTGAACGAGAGCTTCATAAACAAATAGTGCATAGACGTTTATTTGATGTCTGTTCAAAGAATGCTAAAGTGCTTTGTCTGCCAAGTACAGATTTCCTCTGTCCTTTTAAGATGAAGCTTTACCTCCTTATGCAACCAATGTTCATCAGTATTTCACATTATATCAGGCACTGCCCACTTATGGATCACAGGTTTTATTTAGCCCAGAAATCATATTACATTGAAAAAACTGTAGATGGATTATCTCATATTCACAAGAGTTGTAGCATATTATGTAATTTATGCACACTTGGAAAAAGGGTATCACTTTTTAATTTTTCACTAGTGAGATATTGTTCAACGGAATTGCCTTCCTTCAAAGAAAGGATTTCTTTCCCATAGACTTAGGTTGTATATGTGGTACTTGTTCATTGTTGTTAAATCTGGAAAGATGAAAACATTCTTACAAAAGCAGGTTTAGAGACACAAAATGAAATAGAGATTTTGTATACCTTGGAGCACAAGATATGGAGATGACAATCAAGAAATCAGAAGAAGACTGAGACTAGGAAGGGTAGCAATGATGGGATTAGAAAACATCATCAAGTGTAAGGATGTGCCACTGGAGATCAAGATCACCCTCGTTGTATTTCCAATTATCACCATGTATAAGTGTGAAGGCTGGACAGTTGAGGAAGCTGACAGGGAAAAGTTGATTCATTTGAAATATGGTGTTGCAGAAGAGCTTTGTGGATACTCGGGACTGCCAGAGAGAGAAGCAAGTGAGTCCGAGATCAAATGAAGCTTGAACTATATCTGAAGGCAAAAGCTGAAACTGAGTTTGTCCTACTTTGGGTCCATTATGAGAAAGCAGGATTCTATGGAAAAGACAATAATACTGAAAAAGACTGGAGGCGGCAGGAAAAGAAGGTAACGAAATATGAGCTGGATTGACTCCCTAAAGGAAACCATAGGCTTGAGTTTACAAGCTGAGCAATGGCAGTTGTGGACATGATATTTTGGAAATTGCTTCTTCATCAAGAGTTGCCATCAGTTGGAGGTGACTTGAGAGTACAGAAGAAGAAGAAGAAGAAGAAGAAGAAGAAGAAGAAGAAGAAGAAGAAGAAGAAGAAGAAGAAGAAGAAGAAGAAGAAGCAGCAGCAGCAGCAGCAGCAGCAGCAGCAGCAGCAGCAGCAGCAGCAGCAAATAGAAAATACTCATAGCTACCATTCATGAAATTTTTGATAGCTCAGTGGTTAGGGTATCTGGCTATGGGAGTTCAGTTTTCAATTCTGCCTTCTTGACGGGACTATTCTAGTTCTGCACTTCAAATATTTTTTCTAAAATTATTATAGTTTGGAGGTTTGGTGTGTGGAATGGGAAGAAAAAGTGGTTTATCACTCTTGCTTGGCCATGTTAGGTCTCTGGTTTGGTTCCTGGGATATATCAACCCAGAAGTGGGCAGCTTTCTGGCCTATCTTTTTCTCTGCAAGCCAAAGAAATAATTCAGAGTTCATTCAGTATTAAATCTCTGGTTTATTAGAAACAACACAAGCCAAGGAACTTACTTCTGGATGGGATTGTATCTCACAGTAAACAAACCACACTTTCAGCTTCAAGCGTTCTGTACCAGCTGGTGAACAAGAGTTAACTACAGATCTAGAGCGTATTCTTGTTCAAGCTGCCCACTGATCATATAGTGCTGAAGGCTTCTGTATTGAAGCAAGGCTTAATAGAGTTGGTCTGGGCTAGGGTAGTGTACGTTGGGCCAGGAGTCACCAAGTTTGCTGCATGATCCACTTGATTTTTCATAGTGCTCTGAGACCATTAACTGGAATCTGATTTTGAAAACATGTCTTTGGATTATATTTCTGAACAAGAATTTGTTTGGAGTATGAGAAGCAAACAGACCTTACATTCCTTTCCAAACAAAAATCCATCCCACAGAGAGAGAGAGAGAGAGAGATCTATCCTTGCTAGAGATGGGCACGACTCAAAAAAAAAAGGTGTTTCGTTTGTCGTTTGGTCGTTCAGGGGTCCGTTTCAGTTCGTTTTCGTTTTTGGTGGGTTTTTCTACAAATTTTTCATTTTCGTTTTCATACGTAACAAACCGAAAAAATGAAAACGAGAACGAAAAATTGCTGTTTTGTTAGCATTCTTTTCAGTTCAATGCATTTGCTGCAACAAAAACGAAAAACAGCAAAATTGATCGTTTTCATTTTCGTTTTGAAATTTTTCTCGTTTCGTTTTTGTTGCGTAATGAAACGAAAAAACGAAAACGAAAACGAAAAATCGCTCGTTTCGTGCCCATCTCTAATCCTTGCTGATCTTCTCCTGGTTGATTCATGTTGATCTTCTGCCCATCCCCAGGATGAGATCTTTCTGTGCATGCTCAGAGTAGGTGGAAGGATTCCTTTTATATCCCCCAGTCCACTTGAAGTTTGGGTAGAACAGGATGGATCTAAATCGGATTCCTCCAAAACATTTCTGAATTTGGTTGGGGAGGGGGGAGGCACAGCTGCCTTAAGCCACTAAGCAAATTAATTACTTGAACAGAGAACTTCTGGGCTCATGGCACAAATCCTTTATCCACATTAGCTCTTGAAGAACTAAAAATAACAAATAAGTATGGAAGGTGAAGGTGGAAGCAGGCTAAGTTGCAGCATAGCAGAAAAGCTGATATAGGATACACTGGATGACAGATGGGAACGTGAATAAACTGGAATACTGGGTGGCCTTCTGTCCAAGATGGCAGGTGTCATTTTTAGAGTTTTATCAACAGGCATATTGTGCATATCTCAAGAAAGCTATTCTTTGAAGTCGGCTGGGCCTCAGCTGCAGTAACTTGCTAAATGTGGGCAGATGGGTTAAGGAAGCTATTACTGAACAGAAAACAGTTTGAAGCAACAAACAGAAGTGACCAATTGAAGGACCGGGGCATACTTATGCCTTATCTATATCCTCCTTTCCTTTGCTCAAAGGTGCAATTAAGTACTTTTGCAATATATTAGACATCTAACCCCCCCAGTTTTTTGGGGGGGGAGTGAATTGCTGCCCTGCTTGCCTTTACACACCCCTTTTTTACAACAATGCTTATTGTTCCAAAGTTGGATGATATTACCTTCATCCTGTTTCCTTGACTGAGTTACTTTGACCTCTCCATCCCACTGGAACATACTGTACCAAACCGCAGTATGGGATTTTCCCATCTCCTTTCTTCCTCCATGTACGACATTTCCTTGTAGTCTCTTAACTCCTTACAACAGATTGTGTCTCTCACCCAAGGTCTGGTGTGGAGTTTTACCCACGCACTTCCTCAATATCTCTTCAGCCTTAATAACTTTGCCCGACACCATGGTTCCATAACCTATCTGCAATCAGTCCCTAAGCCCCATATAATATTTCAGTAAGACTCTGCAACTACTCTACTGATTTTCAGTATTTTTATCACTGACAATTTTTCTATCTATTTGGAATATTTGGAAACATTTTGTGACAGATGAGCAGTTAATGGTGGATGACTTAAGAAACATCTGAGAGTTTTAGGGAATATGTATATAAATACTGACTCTATAGAATTTAGGTCATCTAAGTCTGTAAACTGGGCAAACACTGGCACTAGAAGGATAGATTATTAGTCATCTTACCAGTTAGAAAACAGCTTAATTAAATGAGCCTTGCTTAACTAAATGAACCAGCCATTTAGTTCTTGATACATTCTTGTTGACTTCTCTGAATCATACTCAAAGCAGCAAAGGAATCTTATCAAACACCACATCAAATGGTCCAGCTGTTCTTCCGTGCCGTGAATATTTTGTTTCTCCACTGAGTTGGATGGGTAGGGGGAGTGCCAGAATAAAAAAAAATGGAAAATGTCAGAAAGGCCCTTTTAGCAAGAAAAGCAATTGAACCCAAGTTCTTTCATATGACATAATTAGAAGTCCAACAATATCATAATATTTAATGTTTAATGAAATAATCATTAGAAATAAAAACAAAGCTTATCATTCTGTGATTCAGCTTAGACAGTTGGATTTTGGACACACAACGTTAAACCCATTTTTTTTACTAAAGACTCTGGCCACTATCTGTCTGTCTGTCTGTCTGTCTGTCTGTCTGTCTGTCTGTCTGTCTGTCTGTCTGTCTGTCTG
>JAHTLZ010000129.1:58368415-58425593 GCA_023846285.1 Phrynocephalus versicolor
ATAGATAGATAGATAGATAGATAGATAGATAGATAGATAGATAGATAAAGTGAGCTTTCAAAAGCTATATTGATCACCATCCTCAACTAAGTACTGATTCAAAGCACAATTCCAGGCATTCAATGTTGCTCTTCTTAATAGCTATCTAGAGGCATGTACTGCTGAAGGGACTATGTTCATTGGTCTTTGTGGATTTAGCTCTATCTTCTTCTAACAGGCATGTGTGATTTGACTCATGAATGCCAATCCCCTCCGAGGCTGTGGGAATTGTTTTGGGTTATTCACACTTTGGCATCAACTACATTCTTTTGATGTGTTTTTATTGCACTGGGATTTATTGGAGTGTTGTTTATTCTCTCCTAACACAAATCATGCAGAGCATGGTAATGGGTTCTGGACAAAACAGGGCTCTTTTCATCCATGTGACTCTTGGGCAGGATCAGTCTTGGGCTAATCTTTCAAAAATACATTGGGTGTTTGGGTTGGGCTGGGCTTGCAAATACAGGCCCATGCAGGCATGTATTTAGAAATATCTGGCTTCAGACCTCCTTGGATCTTGACTTGCTTTTTCCCTTCTCTTCACAGAATCTGACAACAGCTACACAGTCAGCTGTGGGACACCAGTCCTGAGGCAGGGACCTCTGCCAAAATCTAGCAATAATAGCTATCCCTGTGTTGGTAAGCTTAGTCTTGTGTGCCCTCGAGTCCTCCACCTTAGATCAAGCTTGCTCTCCCAATGCTTAGCACCTGCCTTTTCTTTTAGAGACTGTCACTGCTCCAATCAAGCAAAAGGCTTCCTTCAAAATCAAGGATGCTAAGTGCCACCTGCACCCACGCATGAAAAGCAAGCAAGATGAGGCAAGCAGAAATGGTGCATTAGGTGAGGTACTCCCTCTTTTGTCTGTCTTCTCACAGTCTTCCACTGGGAGCATTTCCAGCCTCAAGTCTGAAGAACCCTGGAAACAACTCACTGGGTATGATTGATAGTGCTTAAGAAAAACTATCACAAAATATCTGTGGCATCCTCAAGGCTAGTGTGTTTGATTGGGGCTAAGCTTTCTGTGGACTTTATCAGTTGATGATACCACTTAACCAGGTGCAGGAGGGCCTACATTCCACATCACAACTGGGTGTTGGGAAGGTTAAAGGTGGGACTTGCACACACCTTAAGCCATTGTCCACCTAATGGGTCTATTGAGGCTATTGTCTACCTAGCGAGGCTATTCAGGCCACTGTCCATCTTACGAGCCTATTTCAGACCAGGGTGACATGGGGTCAAAATGAGCAATAAAATGGAGGACTCACAAGTAGCTTTCCTCAGACTGACAAAGCTGTTTGGATGAGCAGTGAAATGTTTCAGTCTTTCAATAAAAGAAGTCCAGTTGCCATGACCCTACTTCCAGATAAACTCACCTGGATGACTGAGAATCTTCACAGACATATTCCACAAGATCTTATGACAAACAAACCAGATAGTCTTTAATGTACTGTAGGATTAACATTACAATGGTATCTCTAGATACAAAATTATTTGTTCCTCAAGACGCTTCGTAACTTGGAAATTTTCATATCTTACTCCGAATGGGGTGCAGTGAACCCCGGGAATTGAAGTCTTCTGCAATTTTTTCGTATCTTGAGTTTTCCTGTAGATAATTTTTGTATCTTGAGTTTTTGTGGAAGTTTTTTGGGAGACCTCCATTCCCAAGGTTCATTGCATGACAGACATCCTTTCGTATCACAATTTATTCATAACTAGAGACAATCATATCTACAGGTACCATGCCCAGTAATCTTCGTAAACACTCTCCCTTTAGTGGTATCATGATAACTGAACTGTGTTTTCCAGATTGCCAAAACAGTACAAAATTAGGATATATAATTATCCCATTAAAAGATAGCCATGGCTTCCAGAAAGCAACAGCTTGAGACTTGAAGTGCTCGTTTTCTTCACACAGTAATTTAATTAAAGGCACTTCAGGTCAATGATATTACTCAAGCCTGGATTCATTCCTCCTTGTTTAGCACAAAAGTAATTATTTTAAAACTAGCTCATTAAATCAACACATTACTTCTAAGCTGTGGGTGAGTCATTTCTATTTTGTGCCATCTTCAGAGTTGTGGTTGAGAAGCTGAGAAGGAAAGAACAGAGAATAGAAGTATTAAACATAAATTAACCCTAAATGTGAGGCAGGGCTATTTTACACAGTAGATTATGTTGTGAGTGTGTGCATGTGTGTGTATGGGGGGCGGGGTTAAAGATAACCACAAGAACTCTGAAGATAATTGTATGAGGAGTGCATCATTGTGTAGTCCTGCTGAAGGACCTCTCTTAACTGCTTTGGGACATATGTGGTAATCCAGAGATATGGGATAATGGAGAATAGCTCTGCTCCTTTTTTAACCAAGGGGGATGCTTGTCGGGATTTTGTAGAGCTGTTACTTCTGGAAGGATAGTGACACCTTGTTATCTCTATTAGGTGGTCCAGCTCCCTGCTCTGATTGCCAGGTGACTTTTGTAAACTTAAAATGTGATTCATCCAAAAAAGGCAAAGGTCGTCGAGCTCGCAACTCTCCCAACAAAGAGGTGACGCGCATCACGCTTGAGTTTGAAGCTGAAATCAAAGCTGAAGAGATCACAGGTGGGGAGGTGATAAAGACAGCTCGGCTTTCCCAGAAGGGATGTGGGATGCCTCCACACTGAGGGTTCTTTGTGAAATTAGATAATAGATCATAGAATCATAGAGTTGGAAGAGACCTCAAGGGCCATCCAGTCCAATGCCCTGCTATGCAGGAACCCCATCACAATATTTCTGACAGATGGCCAACCAGCCTCTGCTTAAAAACCTCCAAAGAAGGAGACTCCACCACTCTTTGTGGCAGCATGTTCCACTGCCTAACAGCTCTAACTGTCATGAAGTTAGTTCTTCCTAATGTTCAAATGGAATCTCTTTTCCTGTAGTTTGAAACCATTGCCCTGTACCATACATTGCTCACTTTTTATGAGACACCCACATTTCTCTACTGCCCCATAGCCCACGATCTCTGCTGGGTGACAGAATTAAAGTTCAAACCATGTTGTTGTTCTTGTTCTTGTTGTTCTTGTTGTTGTTGTGCTGTTTTAGTTTTTTTGTTGATTTTTGTATATTTTATTTTATTTTGTACCTTGTATCTTGGTTTTTAAATTGTATTCCTTTGTTTGTTGTTACATGTTGTAAACCACCCAGAGTAGCCCTCGGTCTAGATGGGCGGTATAAAAGTCAAATAAATAAAATAAATGACCAACTCTTCGTGACTCCACGTCCATGGAGTTTTATTGGCAGGAGTACTGGAGTGGCTTGCTAGTTCCTACTCCAGGCATCTACAGCACCTGGTAATCCCTGGTGGTCACCCATCCAAGTACTAGCTAGCTAGGCCCGACCCTGCTTAGCTTCCAAGATCAGTTGAGATTGGATGTGCTCAGGGAACATAAAAAATAAAAATCAGGGATCATAAAATGGCAACCATCAGAAGAATTCAAATTACTGTATTCTGAGTTTTAAATGCCCCCATCCATGCACATGAATATACCCAACCAACCATGCATCCACATACTGAATTTTAAATGCCCCACATATGGGGTTTTAAGTTGTCCTGTCCATGTCACACTTTTTGGTATGTACAGAACATTGCATATGTAGAAGACGCCTAATAATCCTATTAGGGTGGGAAGTCATTTGCAATTCCACTTACACCTCACAGCACAAGAGTTATTGGGTACTGCTAGCAGCAGCCTGTCTGGAAGCAGCCAAGGTCAGCATAGTTCCAAGTGCTATATGTGACTTAGAATTCATACTTGATTCATACCCTGCACAGTTACAAAAAAGGCTGGGAGCCCCTTCTTCACACAGCTAATGAATGACCATAGGTCTATGTGTCTGTCGGTGGAGAGCTATAAGATTTAAATTGAACATGCCGTAGCCAAGTGATGAGACCACAATCCCCCCAATCCCAAAGTGAGCATGGACAACACCTATGATGAAGGGGAAAATGATGAGAATTGCAGTCTAGAAAGGTAACATATCCATATTCTGAAGCTGCCAAATACTGTCTTCTCTGACTGGAAGTGGCTCTTTAAGGTCTCAGCTAAAGGTCATGCTACCTAAGATCCTCTTAAGTCAAGGTGACCGTAATTGCATCTGGACCCTATGAATAATGATATAAATCATAAACTTGGAACTGCAAAGCTGAAATGTAAAATGTGTCCTTTTCAACAGACCTGTGGCCTCAACTAGAGCAGTCAGTGTTTAATTAAAGGGGCATACTTGAAGTCCGTTGTACCACCATGGACACACAAATTTTGTCTGATTTCAAAAGCTACACAGGATCATGTAATGGCAAACAACCAGAGGATTCCTAATAGGGCTAGGAATGAAACCCACCTGAAGTCTTGGATAGCCATTGCCAGTCAGAATTGAGGATGCTAGATGTACCAGTAATCAGACACTATTTGCGGCAGCTTCCTGCGTACTTATAAATTGCTAGAAGTGACTTTCTTCATTTTACAGCTAGGTTTCAGCATAGTCTCTTTCCTCCATCTCCAGCCAGCTGCAATCTGAATTGTGTGCGTCAGAAGGTGGAGAAAAAATTGAAGTCTGCTATCAAAGCTTTGAAAAAGTCTATAAACCAGGAACGATTCCTGATCCGCTTTTCAGGAATGGAATATGAGGTGGCACGGAAGCTGACTATGACTCCTGAGAGGCAGGAAAACTGTGGGCCGGGACAACAGAGACTGGGATCCAAGTGTGGTAAGGAAACAACCTGAAACCCCTGGGAATGATGAAAGGAAGAATGAAAGAGTCATTTTGCAAATTAACTGCAAGCCTATAGTGCTACATCGCTGCTCTGACTTCCTCGTTGCCAACTCTAGCATGTATGGCAACCGCATGTGCTTATGGATATAATCTAGTTACTGTGCTCATCTGTTTGAGGACCTCAACTTTTTCACTAGAACTTGGGCAGCAGGGTCACCATCCTACAAGAAGGACAAGTGTTTTTCATGGGTGTTGTCTTTTTCCTGTGTCACTAGCACGTTTGCCTCTCTCTTAGTTAGCTGCCTGCAAGGAACGTATTACCATGGCCAGATGGAGCAGTGTGTCCCTTGCCCTCCAGGGACCTACCAGGAGAAAGAAGGCCAGCTCTCCTGTGACCTGTGCCCTGGAAGTGATGCTTATGGGCCAGCTGGAGCAACCAATATAAGCGCCTGTGCAGGTACAGGGATAACCTAAGCCGATAGCTGAGGTTCAGTATCCTAGTGTCCTTGAAAACCAATCCTGAGGTGGTGACAGGAGCACTAGGGCTGGGGACCCCCGTTAGTGGCCCTGTTAAAGGGAACTGAATTAAATGCATCCACAAAAATAAACCCCTAGTTCTCTTTCCACACCAGAAAAGACACAAGAGGTTCATTTTATGTGCAGGTACCTGGCATTATAGTTGCTGCATGTAAGCATAAGTTTACTGCAGTAGTGTCTGAAGGCCCCCTCTGGAAAAGGGCCTCTGATTCACAGGAGGCTATATTAGTTGTACATATGTTCCAAACTATGTTTGGAAACGGAAAGTGGTAAAGTTGTTCCATTCATTGCCAGCCAGTAGTACAGCAGTATGGGTGAGAGAGAGAGAGAGATAGGCAAGAAAGTATGCTCTCTGACCACTCTTCTGGAATTTAAAACTTTTCTGTAATGCAACCATGAATAAAATAAAAGATTCAAGTTTATGTTGCTGTAGGCACTAAATAGTTTGGCTTCGTTACCCATCTTATCCAAACCTGTTCCACCTCCAGGACTTGGATAAATGGCTGTGATGGTGGCTTTGCTCCTCCATCCCATGGCACGATCACATTCCAGTACAGAGGCACAAAAGTTGCCCTTAGGCAATTTCTGGGATGGCGGATGGTGCCCATGGTGCGCTCTCCCATGGCTCCATATATTCTAGTGCATGATGCATGCAGCTGGTATATTAGAAGTGAAATATATGGGGTAGTTTAATTTTGTTAAAGAGTATGAGTACGTTTTTCCCCCTCCCAAATGACCCATAGGTCAGTGTCCCCCTGGACACTACTCAGTAGATGGATTCAGACCCTGCCAACCATGTCCGCGTGGCACCTACCAACCCGAAGCTGGTCGAGCTTTGTGTTTCCAGTGTGGTGGAGGACTGAACACCAAGCATGATGGAGCCATTTCCTTCCAGGACTGTGATACCAAAGGTATGTTGTGGTCTGTGAGCAGAGACCCACGAATGCACTTGACTCCTGTGCTGAGCACCTAGGGGAGAGGATGGGCAGAGGTAAGCCACAGCCTTCTGTTCATTCTGCCTTAAGTGGATTCAGCACCATTGTCTACACAGCAGAAACCTTTCTAATTATCTGCCCTAGTAGCATGCCCAATGTTCAGTGTGACTGTATTCTGCAAATGTGGTTAGCACTTCAGATGGCCAGCCTGCCAGAATAATGCAGCCCATGATGGAAAGGCTGGAGGGCAGCCTAGTACCTAGGAAACTGAACAATGAATTATGATGTCCTTGGTCTGAATCTTGCATCAGTCATGAAATTAGTAGGTGGCCTTAGCAAACCATTCTTCCTCAATCCCTTGCTTTAAATGGTTCTTTTAAGTGTTTTAGTTAATAATGCATGGGGAACTTCTTAAACATTGGAAAGTAACTGATCATAATGGTTAAATTAACAAATAGGTATGCATGGTAAAGGTCTCTTCTTGCAATATTCATCTTGTATGAGAAATATGTTATTATTGGGATCACTGTATAGAAATAAACAACTTCCAAATTAAATAATCAACTTCCAAATTGCTTCTTCATTAAACTGCCTATTTTATGAAGAGGCAAGTGAGGAACTTAAAATCCTGTCTAACAGGAATTTCAGTATACTTACAGAAACAATCTCCAGTACCGCCTTCATAAGAAAAGAGATGCCACTACCAAAATGCCAAAAATGACTTCACAGTTACAGTAATATTTACTGATCTTGGGCAGATGTTTGAATGGCTGGATGGCTCTTTTCTAACACTCTTTTCTTCTGTTCAATGTATAGTTCAGTGCTCCCCAGGCCATTATTATAACACCAGTGTGCATCGCTGCATCCGCTGTGCTGTAGGCACGTATCAGCCAGATTTCCGTCAGAACTACTGCATTACATGTCCTGGAAATACCACCACCGACTTTGATGGTTCAACCTCCGTTTCACAGTGCAAAAGTATGCTTTACTCTCTATAGTTTGTGTAGCATTCCAAGGGAGAAAATAGTGGAAAATAGATATACTTATGTAGAGAAGTCACTTATTAGAATTGTTTTCGTTTTCTTGAGGTCTATTTTCTTGATTTCCTGTTGCTTTTCATTATGTCAGTATAGATGTTCATGAACAAATCTGTATCTATCTGTCTGTTTACGCACAGTAGTTATATGAATATACTTTTGTCACATCACAGGCCAAAGTCATGTCTCAAATTCCTTTTGCCAATCAATTAGTTTTTGGTTTCTCACTGATGTTCTAGTGATCCTTGTATGTTTCCTTGCAGACCGTCAGTGCGGAGGGGAGTTGGGTGAGTACACTGGCTACATTGAGTCTCCCAACTACCCTGGCAACTATCCTGCAAATGTGGAGTGCACTTGGAACATTAACCCTCCTCCAAAGCGCAAGATTCTCATTGTAGTGCCTGAAATCTTCCTGCCATCTGAAGATGAATGCGGCGATGTCCTCGTTATGCGGAAAAACTGTAGGTAACCAAAATCTGTGCTGGGGATATGCAGAGAGTAATAGGGTAGTGGGAATCATCCTAGATTCCCTCCCCTGAAATTTCTTAGGGCTGGAAACCTAAAGAATAGGATTGATCCTCTTTCCTTGTCAGCACCAATAAATGCTCAAGCCAAGTGGTCTGTTACCTGTCAAGGTGATGGGAGTAAAGGATGCTGATTCATTGTATCCCATAATGACTAAGGACCATGACATAGAGTTACTAACTTTATGGTATTTTGGAGGTAGCACGGGGGTAGAGAAAGTATTATTTTATTGGCTTCAATCCCCTCCTTCATTAAAAAAAAGCATTACTCTGGGTGGGCTACAGAATATCATCACCATCATCATCATCATCATCATTTACTACTGCTACTACTACTACTCCTACTGCTGTTGCTGTTGCTGCTGCTGCTGCTGCTGCTGCTACTACTACTACTACTACTACTACTAGTAGTAGTAGTAGTAGTAGTAGTAGAAGCAGCAGCAGCAGCAGCAGCGGTGGTGGTAATGGTGGTGGTGCTAGCAGTAGCAGTAATAGTATAAACTCCCACATTTCTTAACTAGCATGGGCAGTGATTGGGAACCATAGTCTGTAAATGTAACTTTTTGGAAGTTCTGGATTAGTGATTTAATCTGACATGCCTAATAATTTACAGTGTGGATAGTTATGATATGGGATATTAAGGTAACTATAAAAGAGTTATAGAATAAGGGTATAATGTGGATCAAGTCTTTCAAAAATGTGTATACAATAATCCCCCACTTATCGCAGGGGTTAGGGGCCTGACCCAACCTGCAATAAAGGAAAATCCACAATATACAGATGCTGGGTCGGGTTGGGACCTTCTACACTGATGTTAGACCTGGCACTGCCCCAAACAGGCCTCCAACAGGCTTCTGGGGGCTCTTGGAGGCCCCTGAAATGGTTTCTGGTGATCCAGAAGGCAAGATGACATCCAGTTTGCCGGAAACCACCTCTGGGGCCTCCGACAGTCCTAAGAAGCCTGCTGGAGGCCCACTCAGGGTAGGACCAGGCCTGGGGTAAAAGCAGGAGGCCTCAAACAGGCCCATGCAGCTTGCCCCAGGGGGCCTTGCCTTTCTATACTGTGGTCCTGCGATATACTGTGAAATGGCGGGGGACAACTGTACAGTCTTTTTAAATTTTTCAAATATTTGTATTTTTTATCTTTTTTAATTAAAATAAAAATAATAATTTCATGAATTTAAAAAGGCTTCAACTGAAGGCTCAACTACACATTGCAATACTGTTCTTGAATCAGGTTTGGCATGCTTGAAAGAGAATTAAAAATCTCCAACTACATGACATACAATTAAATGCATTTTAACATAAACATGGGTTTGGGTTTTGGTTTTTAAATCTGGCCATGCTTCTAAAAACTTATTTTGGTGTGTCTACTTGGCTGTCCATACAATGGTACCCCACAAGACGAAATTAATTTGTTCTATGAATCACTTCGTTTTACAAAGAATTCATCTTGCAAAGCATCCCACAGGAAAATTTTGTCTTGCGAAGCATCCGTCTTCCCAAAATTATTGCAGTTGTTGTTGTTGTTGTTTGTCATGCAAGGCATTCATCTTGTGGGACATTATTGTACTGTCTGTGGGTTTTGTTGAGTTCCGGGTGCCAAGTGCAACAGGTGTTGGACTGCAGGATACCCTGCAGTGTGAACTCTTTCTCCTTCCCTCATCTGCTTTGATTTTAGCACTCCATCTAGTACTATGCCACTTCAATACATGCAGAAACATACACAGTATTAAAAATGTGAATTAGAACAGACCTGGTTTTTAAACGACAGAGGAAGTGGCTGTTAGAGTAGTTGTAGGCTCTCTTTTTGGCAAAAAAAAACCCTGCTGAGTCTTGAATCAGCTCTCTTAGGACGGAAAACTCTGCCTCAAGAAAGGCACAAGATATGGTTGAGGTAAAGTTAAAGTTCCCAGTACAGAAGGAAAAGTGCCCTAGACCCAGAGCACCGAAATGCCAGCATGCCACAAAACTTACAACTGGACTAAAAACTTTCCAGAGCAAGAAGAGTACAGACCACACATCCTTCATGATCCCAGACTTGCCTCTGTCAGCCATACTGATGGACAAGAGTTCCATTTACCTCTTCTGTCCTACATTTTCCAACAGGACTTGTGTGTGGTCTTGTGGGGGGATTTTCCTAACTGTGACACTCTATAGTTTTTCCAGATGTTTGTGTGTGTGGGTGTGTGTGCAACCACCCTAAATCACCCACAAGATTTAAGTGGGATGCAGATAACATAAGGACGTTTTACAGAGATAGCGCTATGCTGGAAGCACTTTCAGTCTAGTTCACTTACCTGATGCATTTTCTTCTAACATGTAGTACAGTTTTGGTACGCCTTCAGATAAAATATGCACGTCAAGATTTCATTGTTTTGAATTGCCATTACCTACAGTTCTTTACTTCAGGTCTAGATTTCATTTGAAGCTGATCTTAAGGTATCTTGTCTGCAACCTGTTAAGGTAACTCGGATGTAGCCATGGCCCCTGAAAATCTGGATGGCATCGGCAGAAATACCTTAACAAGCTGCAAACAAGGTAAATTGCATCCCCATGTGCTCAGCTAAAGCAAATTGATTCAGGGAAACCTGACTTCCCTGGTGCTACTCCACAGCAGATCCGTTGGCATGTGACACAATCACTTTGATCTCTTGGGTATATGATCTTCAGCAAAGGCAGAGGAAAGGAAACAGAGAATCCTTCCTAGATTGCTTAAACAGATTCCTCCTTGCTTTGCAATCTACTTGAAGGTATGGGATGTATATTATTGTGGCCAATATATGGTTTGGTTCTTCTCTATTCTACAGCGTCTCCTTCATCGATCACAACCTACGAAACATGTCAGACATATGAGAGGCCTATTGCCTTCACAGCTAGGTCCCGGAAGCTGTGGATTAACTTCAAAACCAGTGAAGCGAACAGTGCCAGAGGCTTCCAGATTCCCTATGTCACTTATGATGGTAAGCTATAGGAAGATAGGGCTATAGGTGAATGTGCAATTTGGCAGTAGCAGAGAGCCCTCAATACAAGGGAAAACATCCTTTCCTGATCTGCATCTGATGACTATTGATACTTTTGAAGCCTGTACACATGCAGTATCATGGGTGTAGGTTTTTATCGGCATCCTTCTGTACACATGGATTAAGATACCCAATGTAGCATAGTGGGTAGAGTAACAGACTAGGATTCAGAATGCTTGGGTTTGGATGTCAACTCAGCCATGGAAGCTCACTGAGGGTGTAGAAATGGTAGAATCATTCCTTAAATATCTCACTTAGCTTAAAAGTCCTATTAGGGTCACCACAAGTTGGTTCCAACTCGATTGTACATAATATGTGTACACAAGGCTAGGAGTATGTCTGAGGTGAGCTAAATGGATGGATGGATCTTGGATTTTCTGTCAGAACGTTCTCAGAGGGTCTGGTTGGGCCCTTACACCTCTAATAATCATAGTACCAACATTGGAACACCACAGGGATGTGTACTTAGCCCACTCCTTTATATTCTTTACACGTTTGATTGTGTCTCTGCCTATCCTAGCAATAGGATCATTAAGTTTGCAGATGACACAACTGTGATTGGGCTCATCTCTGGCAAGGAGAGTGAGATGGCTTACAGAGATGAAGTGGAGAGGTTGACCAAGTGGTGCAGAATAAATAACTTGCACCTAAACATAAAGAAAACAAAGGAGCTTGTGGTGGATTTTAGGAGGCAGAAAACTGATATTCAACCACTGGTGATTGATGGGACTGGTGTGGAGAGGGTTACAGGTTTTAGATTTTTGGGCATTGAGTTACAGGAGGATCTGTCCTGGAGTGTCAACACAAGGGGGCTTGCAAAGAAGGCTCAGCAGAGACTATTTTTCTTGAGAACTTTAAGGAAAAAACATCTTCCACAAAAGCTGCTGCTGGCCTTCTATCATTGTGCAATTGAGAGTGTACTTACTTACGGGTTATGTGTGTGGTATGGAAGTTGTACCCACCGGGATAAGACAGTGTTGCACAGAATCGTAAGAATTGCAGAGAGTATTGTGGGCTGTTCACTCCCCACCCTAGAACAAATGTATACTACCAGGTGCCACTGTAAAGCATTAGATATATTAAGAGATCCATCACATCCTGGTCATCGCCTCTTCGAGTTGCTGCCATCGGGACAGAGATATAGAGTACTGAGGGCAAGAACAAACTGTCTCAAAAATAGCTTCTTTTTTAGAGCAATATTGGCCTTAAACGGAAGTTCTGGACTTTGAATTCAGCTTATTTTATATGTCATATTTTAGTCATTTTATATGTCATATTATCATGTGTTGTACCTGTTTTTAAATCTATGTGAAATGTTTTAAATGAGTTGAATATAGCAACCACAAAATTTCATTGTTCCTGCAAGGGGGCAATGACAATAAAGATTCCTATTTCCTAAATGTGCGACAATGCTTTGTCCTCTGTGTATTTTCTTTTGCATGGAGGAAAATCAAAGAATAATTAAGAATGCAAAAATTGCTTGATGTACTCACCATTCTTTCCACATTACTAAACAGATTTCTTCAAAGAACTGTATATATCATTTCTTTTCTATTAAGAGGTATGCATATTGCATAAGTAAACCACAAGGCTGGGCAATTAAGCTTGAAAAGCAGCTATTAAAACAGTATACAGTTTTATTAAGGAGCACTGAAATCTCTTTGGTTCACTGCTGTAGCCACAAGGGTTTTCTGCTTGCTAGGATTCTATGCCCTTTCATGGTACTCACTGGATTCACACAGATAGTCATTCTTCTTCCTCTATTCTGATTTAACATGGACTCTGGGTTATCTGATATCCTTTAAATGTGGTTTCCTCCTATCATATTAAGCAAGCATGGCCAGTGGTAATTGTAATCCAATATATCTGGAGGGGCATCAGGTTAGGGAAGGTCTACTTCATAGACCAAAATCATAACATGGTTGGAAGACAAAGAACTCCATCCACATGCCATTCACCCAACCTCATGATACGTCCTCCTTGACTGACCCCCTGTCCTTTGAATTCTTTTCCACTAGACTCATAAATCAAGCCTGCTGTTGCCACTATCCTTTCTTATGCTTCCTGACCTGCATTAGACCTAGCTGCCAGCATGAAAAGAGAATTTAAAAGTCCCTAACTTGAATGTCTTCTTATGCTGGATAGCTCTCTGGTTTTAATTGTCCAATGAGCAGGTATAGCCGCTGAACTGGTATCCAGCTACACTGTTCCCTTATGGCATTCTTACTGTAAAGTAGAAAGCTGCCCTAGTAGACATCAGAGAAAACAAACAAACAAAGAAAGTCATTGAAGCAACCATGAGAATATGTCATTTTTATGTTGCTGAACAATGTTGACTTTCCTTCCTCACTGTCTCCTTGATTTTCCCCTCTCTCATCAATACAGAGGATTATGAACAGCTGGTGGAGGACATTGTTCGGGATGGAAGATTATATGCATCTGAAAACCATCAAGAAATTTTGAAAGTGAGACTACTTTCTTGTTTATTGGGGTGGGACATAGCTTATATAGCTGTATTTATTTATTTATTTGTTTGTTTGTTTAGAATATTTTTACCCCCCACCTTTCTCCTTGGAAAAGGAACCAAGGTGGCTTACAGTAATGAGGGACAATATACAGCCCAGATCATTTAAGACATATTCAAGTTAAGAACAGGAAATTTGAAGAGGCGTCTTAGAACAGTAAAAAAAAGGTAATGTTAGAGCTACAAAGAATATGCAAGAAGAAAGGAAATCAGTCGATGCAATCATGTATGGTAATCAATATAAAAGTCACATAGAAAACACACCATCATTCAGAGAAAGCTTGGTCTTTGCCTGCTTCCGGAAAGACAGCAGAGATGGTGCAGTCTTGGCCTCCAGCGGGAAGGGCTTAGGGTCCTGACATGGCATATCTTTCTGTAACTGTCTGCAAATAGGTTTCCAAACAGGTTTAACAAATTCCAGCATAACCTGTGGAACGTGTGGCTTTCTATAAGTCATTGGACTACAGTTCTCATCATTCCTCACAGGTGGCAATGTGGCCTAGAGCTGATGGGAGATGCAGTTCATTAATATGTGGATAGCTACATATTCCTCCCCCCCCCCCGGCCGTCTCATCCTAAAAGTAATGCAACCATTTTGTTTGTTTTCTGTGCAGGACAAGAAGCTGATCAAAGCATTCTTTGATGTGCTGGCTCACCCACAGAACTATTTCAAATACACAGAGAAGCATAAGGAGATGCTGCCACGCTCCTTCATCAAACTCCTCCGTTCCAAGGTTTCCAGCTTTCTCAGGCCTTACAAATAGCCTCATGGCACTCTCACCAGCCTTTCAGGCTACTGGACAGCCAAGAAAACTTCTTCCTACACTTACTCTTGCTTTTCCAATGACTTTTTCTAAAAACACAACCCCCTCCCACTCCTCATTATGCAGATGACTCTAACCATTGGTCTTTCCTTGGCTATTCTTCAAACTAAATTGTCTTACGACTTTGTCCGTTGAAGGAATCTGGCAGCCATGAGGAATTTAAACCCATCCCCTGTGCTTTCTGGTCCAGAGTCTTAGCCTATGGAGATTACATATCCCAGTAAGTGATGCACTCCTTGTAAGTGACCTCTACTGGGACTTGTCTCTTCAGGACAGCTTCAGCTTTCTCTCATATATGCACATTAAAAGCAGCCCCTCTGTGCTGCAGGGCAGTTACCAAAGAGGTTAACTGGGTACATTTCTCCACATGACGTGTCAGTTTCTAGAAAGAAACATCCCAGCTCTGTTTCTGGGACACAGGTGAAATGGGGGATGCAGAGCTGCTAAGCAACAAAATTGGTCCAGTTGAATTGTTTTATAAAGAACAAGGAAGGGGGAAAGGATAACTGGGATGCAGAAGGCTATGCCTTATTTATCAGACTGCTGTGCTTTTAAATAAATATAGGTAGATAGATAGATAAATAAATAAGTAAAGCACAGTCTTGCAGAAAGGATCAGACAAAAAAATGGTCGGGAACAAAACCGTATCAAAGAGAAGGACCTGTCACAGAAGTGTGAAAGAAAATGGCCCATGTTTTTGTGTGATGACAAATTTGGTGACTAGATCAGCATTGTTTCCTTAAGTCTGACTTTTGCATTGGAAGAAAGCATGGCTTAGCCACGTTCTGGTATGGAATGATGTCTGGGAAAAGGTGGGGAAAACTTGGCGAAAAGTGAGACTTTCCCATATGTTTTCTCCCCTGTGGACATTTGTGTTTTGAGAGCAAACTTCTTATAAGCTCTGCCAAAGAGTAACTCAAAAACAAGAACAACAAAAAACCAAGCCGTGTGAAGGGCGGGAGTGAATGTTTGTGCACTAGGATGTTCTCCTTTCTACCTTTTTCATATTATTAAGTGCAATCATTTTGAGTTGTCTTTATATTATTTAGAGGGAATTTTTTTTCTACTAGAAACTACAATATTTATACCTGCCTGAGAAAAGAGAATGTGTGTGAGAGAGCAAGCGAGAGCATGTGTGTATGTGTGTTTGTGTGTGTGTGTGTGTGTGTGTGTGTGTGTGTTAAGAAAATGAAACAGAAAAAAATACAAACAAGGAGTTGGCAAAATTATGACTAAATGTGACTTAAGTTTTCAGCTCTTGAATTTGTTTGTTTTCCTCACTCACAGTAAATTCCAAAGTAAATTCTAAAAGTTGAGCTCAGTTATCCTGTAACTGATGAAGAAATACAGGTGAGAAGCTTTCTGGAAGTTACTTTTTGGCCACAAGCAGCTCTTCACAGGCACGTCAATTCAAATATTGCCAAAGGCATCTTTAGAATTAACACAAGGGACCAACTATTGGAATCCATCCCCATGTTAAATTCTCCAGCATGTATGCAATGCCTAACCTTCATTCTTTCAAAGAAGTTAGCTTTGTCAGAAAAGGAAATTTTGATATATGTCGTCCAGAGACCTTCCATTTGTGTACTTAAGTGCAATAATTTCCTTTGTGAATGTTTTCCACTAAGCTCTGATTTCTAAAACAAGAGACACAGGGACTTAAGGCAGTTTCTGTGAATTGTAGAGTTGTAGCCACAGATTCTCGGTAGAGACAGGGGATTTGTATTCGTTTTCCTGAAGAATTGAATATAAACATTGGCACCACAGGTGCCAATACGTCCCAGTACACTTCCCGACAAACCAAACCAGCTGTTTACCGGTCTTAGTGAGGCACACGTGGCCAATGTCATCCAATTGCTGTAGGAGCCTGTCCAGCTGTTGCTTGCCTCCCTGTTTAGCCGATCATTAGTTAGCAGGACAAGGGGTCTCTCTTTCTCTCCCCCCCCCACAGCAAACTGGTGCTGATAGTCATATTCATCTCAGGTTAATGACTACGAATGGGCCATCTCTAATGCTCAGCATCAACAGAAATGGTGTTGCCTTCAGCTCAAAGGCTCTCTTGTTTCTCCACAGAAACTGGACACAGGTTTTGGGGTTAGCTCTGATGGGTCCTGGCTGATATGAAACCTAACCAGTGTGTCATATACATCAATTCAGAATTTCCCTACAACTGAGCTATCACTAATCCATATTCAGATGCTAGTACTAGTGGTCAGATCCTAATTTATATTGGTATAATTGTTGCCTTTTCTGAGCCATGATCTGAAACTAACAATCAGAATTGTTATCTTAACAACTCTTACGTGAGTAAGAGCACCCTGTACTGGAACTTACGCTTTTCTACTGGGGTGTTAATAGTTTGCTTTTTCTTCCTTTTTAGCCTGATCGCTAATCAAAACCAGTTCTATCAAATTCAGTGAGATTATTTCAGCAATTGCCCTGAGATAGATACAAATTTGGTTAGACATCCCCATAAGAGTATTCAGGACTATTCTTATCAAACACAGTTTTTTTTTTATTACCACATTAAAAGCATTTGTTTATCAATGAAGGAGAAGGGAGAAACATCAAACTATTGCATGCTGTGGAGGAAGATAAAGCAAAGCAAAAGAAGCTCTGAAGACAAAACTAGTGTTAAATTTGGCTTATATCTCCTGTCCCATTTTCTCCCCTAATTCAAATGTAGAAAATCTAAAGATTTGAAAAACTGAAAAATTCATCTCAACATAGGAAATGTACCAAATTTAAACAGAGCTGAAATATTTATAACTGTATTGTGCAGTGTGCCACAGTCTGTTCACTCCTGCAGAATGATTTAGTGATCAAAAAGGTATAGTCCATAACGTTATTTGCACTTGATAAAAGAAATTGTATCTGAACTTGTAAAAAGAAAAGTTTGCATTTCATATTGTCTTTTTTTAATTATTAAATGAAATTTCTTGGTGTTGTGTTGATCTTTCAAAATTGGTTTCCCCTCTCTTTTTGTAAACTTGTCATGCATTTACAAGTTTAAACTGAGTTTTAGTCAATTCCACTCATCCATCATTTCCCCCATCTCTTTCTTGTTCCTTTCTGGAAACTGGCTAATCTCAGCAGTATAGTACAACTTAGCAATACCAAGACTTGCATATCTTCTAGACACAGCATTTTATCTGTCTTGTTCCACAATGCTTTGTTGTTGTTTGTTGGTGCTTGGTGATAGAAGATTACAAGATTCACTGTCCCAGCTGCTAAACTGTCTAGCACTAAGCCACTTAACTGCTTCAGTGCTCTACTTGTACCTGTCAACACCAGCATTGACAGCAGTGGTAAACAAGTAAATGGGGAAAAGAGGTAGGGGCTGGCTATATGTGCCTGTCTACTGTGATTATCCATAGGGAAAGACTCCAGCAACTCCACCAGAGAAGGAAGTACCCTGTAAAAGCAAAAACCCTTCGCTTATCTCAGTAGTTCCAGTTATTTATGCACAGGATTGTACACAAACAGGCAGGAGCAGACAGTGAGGTGGATGAAATATGAAAGGGTGTTGTAGAGCCATCTTATTATTTATTTATTTATTTATTTATTTATTTATTTATTTATTTATTTATTTTAAAACTTGTATACCGTGTCGTCTTCCCGAAGGAACTCTGGGCGGTTCACCTCAAACAGAACACAACTGCAGACAGTTAAATACAGCAAATGGCAAATAATAAAAAACAGTTCAAAACATAATAAAAGGCATGGAGGCAGATGGCGGACAAAAAAAAAAGGAATCAAGAGCCACCAAATGCCTCCCGGAAAAGCAAGGTCTTTAGCGCCTTCTGGAAGGCAGGCAGGGACTGTGCAAGGCGCACTTCGCTAGGGAGGTGGTTCCATAGCATTGGGCCAGCCACAGAGAAGGCTTGATTACGAGTGGATGTTTTTCGAGCCTCCCTGGGCATGGCCACCCACAGCGAGTGCACCTGCGACATCCTAGTTTGTCTGGCCGAAGTTGACCACCGGGGGATCCGCTCCGCCAGGTAATCAGGTCCCAGGCCATGGAGGGTTTTATAAACTAAAACCAAGACCTTGAATCTAATTCGGGACGCAACGGGTAACCAATGCAGGCGAGCCAGTACTGGGTTGATGTGGTCATATCGACGCACACCTGCCACCAGTCTGGCTGTCGCATTTTGCACCCGCTGCAGTCACCGAAGGAGAGTCAAGGGCAACCCCATGTTAAGAGTGTTGCAGTAATCTATTCTTGAGATCACCAAGATCTCACTTGCACAACCGTTATCAGGGAGTCCCCGTCAAGGTAGGGACGAATCTAGCCGATTTGTCGAAGGTGGAAAAAAGCAGTCCTGGACACGGCAGCTACCTGGGCCTCCATAGTGAGGGGTCGGGTCCAGGACCATGCCCAGATTCCGCCCTCTAGACTGGGGAGAGGGCCTCCATATCTGGAAGGGGAAGTCCCAAAGAACATAACCTCAGTCTTCTCAGGGTTGAATTTGAGCCTGTTGGCCTTGGTCCATGCCATGACTGCATCCAGGCACTGGTCGAGGGTCTGGACAGCCTCAACTGCAGAGGTGGAAAAGGAGAGATAGAGCTGCGTGTCATCAGCGTACTGATGACAGCAGACTCCAAATCTCCTTATGACCTCTGCCAGCGGCCTCACATAGATGTTGAACAGCATGGGAGAGAGGGGTGACCCCTGCGGAACCCCACAAGGGAGTATCCACGGGGCAGACAACTCCCCCCCCCATGCTGTACACACTGAGGACGGTCCTCCAGGAAGGATCGGAACCAACTGAGGGAATGCCTCCAATAACTATCTCAGAGAGCCGGTCCAGCAGGATACCATGGTCAACAGTATCGAAGGCCACTGACAAATCCAGAAGGACCAACAAGGACCCTGTCGGCCCCCCGGAGGAGGTCATCTTGCAGTGCGACCAAGACTGTCTCAGTCCCCCGACCCGGCCTGAACCCAGACTGGAATGGATCAAGGACCCATTTACCCTCCAGGAACGACTGGAACCGGACAACAGCCACCCTCTCGATGACCTTGCCCATGAAAGGAACATTGGCGATCGGACGGTAATTTGCCAGTTCGTCTGGCGCCAAGCCTGTTTTTTTCAGAATGGGCTTCACCACCGTCTCCTTCAGGCGAGAGGGAAAAATGCCTTCCCTGAAGGAGGCAGAGGAAATAATTGAAGCCCATTCAGGCATGCTCCCTCCGGCAGTTTTTATAAGCCAAGATGGGCAAGGATCGAAGGGGGTGGACGCAGGTCGACAATGAGCCAGAGCCCTGGAGGCCTCAAGCGAGGAGATCGAGGGGGTGCAGCATCGAGAGATGCTGAGGATAGATAGTCCTGTAGGTTTTTAATCTGACCAGCAAAAGCATCCTAGACAGAAGTTGAAGGCAGGGACTGGAAAGCAACAATAAAGGAAGAAGGCAGACTCCTTTTTTTGAGCAATCATATACTACCACCAGAATCTAGAATAATTGCATTTAGAGATGGGCAGGAAACGAACAATTTTCCATTTCCATTTCCGTTTTTTCGTTTCGTTACGCAACGAAATGACAAACGAATTTTGTCTCTAAAATGAAACGGAATGAACAGAAACACCGGAAATTTTGTCGTGTGTTTCCTTTCCGTTACTGCAATATGAATGAATTGCTTTAAATGCTTTTAAAAAATCACAAAAAATTGAAATTAATGGTAACGAAATGGTAACAAAACGAACGAAAACAAAAACTTTTTTTTGCAAAAATTCACGAAAAACGGAAATGAACCAAAACGGACCCTACAAATGACAAACAACAAACAACAAATGAAATGCCATTTTTTTTATTCGTGCCCATCTCTAATTGCATTGTTTGAATGCCTCTCCCCTGGTGGCTTAAACAGTTTTTTAGGGATATGTTACAGTGTTAAACTGCCACACCACACATAAGTAATATAAAAAATAACCAAGCAGTTTGGGAGGGACAAATAGATATGGGAACAGGGAGCAATGGGGAGAAAGGCTGCATAAAAATAAAGTTGTTGTTGTTGTTGTTGTTGTTGTTGTTGTTGTTGTTGTTGTTATTAATCTACTCAGGGAAATTCTTCCCTTAAGCCAAAGCAAACATTTCATCTGGAAGACTTCTTGAATTCCAAAATATATGATGACTAGTATTTCTATTATGCTTTTTTTTTTACAATCCACTAAGATGTCAGGTTTTAAAGAAAAATAAAAACCCCTATCTTTAGGTTTCTCTCAATAGTAACATAATAGGAAATAATGCACACATAATACTGAGGAACAAGCAGATAGAAGTGGTTAAAATGAAAGCAACAATTTGCCACTTTTTACAAGAAAATAAATTTTGTACACTGTCCAAGGCCTCCTTAGTTTGTTTAGTCCTAATCTTGACCTAAAATAGGATGTGTTTTATATCCCTTCTCAAAACAACATCTCAAGGAGGTCCACAAAAATGTGCTCATAACAACACAAAGTTGTACTACTGAAATATAGTGTTAAAATAAAAAGCTATTTAGAAGCACTTTCAATCGAGAACAGCATTTGTCCTTTATGATTCTAGTAGCCTTTCAACGGCCAAAACTTAGCCTGAATTTTTTAAAAGTTTTTTCCCTCCTAGCCAATTGCTAGGACGACAACAGAGAGGAGAACTGTCTAATTCTCATTGGTAACAAGTTCCAGAATGTGGGATCTCTCAGTGGCCAAGAAAATCATTCTTATAGCCTCATCAAATGTGCCTCTGAGGGTGGAGACTGAGGCATGGAGTACTGCATGGTTCCCTAAACCCAGGCAGGTCCATATGATAAAATAATCATTGGGCTAGACTGGATTAGATGTGCATCAATTTGTGTTTTTCGACTACAACTCTCTTGAAGTCCCCAAGCAGCTGCTGTAGTCAGGGCCGGCACGTCCATTAAGGCGAACTAGGCAGTTGCCTAGGGCGCCAAAATGGACAGGGGGTGCTGCAACCTGCTGCCCCCCACCACCGCCTGACCCCCCTTGCCGCTGCAGCCCGCCCCTGCTACCGCCACCGCTTGACCCCCCCTGCTGCCGCCGCCGCCCAACTCCCCCTGCTGCCGCCACCGCCTAACCCCCCTGCCGCTGCCGCCTGACCCCCCTGCTGCTGCCGCTGCTGCCCCCAGCGCTTCCCGCCCCCTGCCGCCGCCCCACTGCCCCGCCCCTCGCCTAGGGCACGAAAAACCCTAGCGCCAGCCCTGGCTGTAGTCCAACTCACTCCACCTCCAACCTCTAGTCTGAATGCAGGTTGCACAGAGCTCATTTATTTACTGAATTATAAAAATTAATCCCACTGGACCGTAATGATACTTGCAAAGCAATCCTATACCCCACACAGTTCAAGGAGACAAATTCCCAAATAAATGTATCCAGCAATAAATAATAATAATAATAATAATAATAATAATAATAATAATAATATTAAACTCTACACCAGAGTATGTTCCAGTAAAACCAATAAACAAGCATGCAAAACTCAAGATTTAACAACATTAATATTTTATATACACACGTATGTATGCACACACATCAACATATAATTCCTTGCAATGGGCAGTGACCCAAGAAGAATTAAACCATTTAAAAAGTAAAAAAGACACTATTAACTCACCTCTCCCTACCCCTGATACCTTTGGCTCCAAGTTAAACAGAGAGGTTTTCAAACTCTTTGTCAAAATGTATCCAGCTGTTTGCATAGGAAATTGAATGCAGGTTGCACAGCACTTTGAACTGTAATGAAAAAAGACCAACAACCAATTAAACAGTTGTAACAAGAGCATTTTGGATCAGCTGAGGCTTCCATAGTTTGAGGTTTTCAAGGCAGGCACCCCCTACACAGTGTATTGCACAATAATGGTGTCAGTAGAACACAGTCGGGCTGTGTTGGCCTCCTTATCTAATCACCATCTAAAATTTTCTCCAGGATTGGTTGGGTCAAGACTGCCTTGGTTAGCCTTCTGTTTTCCTCTGACTAATAAGCCTGTGTGCTCCGAAAGAAGGGATGTCATTTTAACTTGATTCTGAAAATTTTATATCCCGCTTGATAACTAAAACAAGAGAAAAAGATGGGAGGGGAGGGAAGTAGGCAGGGAGGGAACAGAGAAGCTAGACAAAGGGGGAGGCAATCTGTACAGAAAATAAGACATTACTTTGAGAACCCTACATGGCCTAGAATGGAGGACCAAATGACATAGTGGGGGATGTGCTTATTTAGGTAGAATTAATAAATTATATACATTATATTCAACTAAACATGCAAATAGGGAAAGCTGACTGCCACCATGCAATCAGGTGTCCATGACATTTGACTGACAGTCTACACACATATCACTCTACAGTAAGAAGAGACCTGTTGAAGCAAAGGAAACCAACTCTTTCGCTTTGGTGTTTATAAACTGTGTTCTTTCCCTGCTTCAGAAGCACTCTCTTAAAGAAAAGGTTTCCAATCGATTGCAGTTTTGATAGCTATAACATTAAGCAGCAATGCTAGTATCTTTTGCAAAAAGTTTAAAAGTCTTGTACTTTTAAACTTTTGTAGCTTAGTCCATATCCAGTGAGGTGCAAGAATCAGACTGATGGACTAGGACTCAGGAGGATGCCCGCTCAGCCATGGTAACTCACCAGGTATGCAGAACTGGTGAAACAGCTCCTTAAATATCTCACCTACTGTGAAAGCCCTGTTAGGGTCATTATAAGTTGGTTCTAATTTGACTGCACAGAAGATGTGTGTGTGTGTTGTGTAGTTACAGTCGTGACCGACTCTTCGTGACTCCATATCCATGGAGTTTTCTTGGCAGGAGTACTGAAGTTGGTTGCCAGTTCCTACTCCAGGCGCCTACAGCACCTGGTATTCCCTGGTGGTCTCCCATCCAAGTACTAACCAGGCCCGACCCTGCTTAGCTTCCGAAATCAAGCGAGATCAGATGTGCTTAGGGCATCTAGACAAAAGATACACAGATTTAAACACACCTGAGCTTATTCATGCCTGTAGGCAGTAATCCATTCAGTCATTTGTTCGATTCCAGAAATAAATTTTACTGGACAGTAATAAGCCCCATACATTTAAAGAAAACCGGCACCCAATATATATACTCTGTGTGTGTGTGTGTGTGCATGTGTGCGCGCGCACGCGCGTGCATGCATGCGTGCATGCGCACGCATGTGTGTGTGTGTATGTGCGTGCGTGCATGTATGTGTATTTTTGGGAGCAGGATAAAATAATCACAAACTGTGTTTTGTTCTCTTAATAACCTTTTAAAATACATAAATCACATGCATTTTCATCTCAGCACAAATAATATCTGTACTATTGCAATGGTCCAGAAAATTCCATCTTGTAGCTCTATGCTGAACACCAGGAAAATGTTTTAATTGTTAGAGGAGTACAACAACGGAAACAATCACTGCAGGTGAGTACTGCAATGCTGAAGGCATTCAAGAGACAACTGGACATCTGTCAGATCTACTTTGTTTTGGAGGTAGCAATGGGTTGATCTCATTGGCTTTATAGGCCCCTATCCACTGATCTATGCATAAGACCACTACACTGTGTGTTCAACTTTCTTTGCATAAAAAAATTGTACTGCCACCCAGTGTCCACACACTGCAGTGCTTGAGTGTAGGTGTTCAGTCCTGCTAATGGAAGACTTTTCAATGTTCCAACTAATTTTGTTTCTTCTGTTCCAGAAGGCAAATTCTTTAAAGGACATTCTCACATGTCAGACTTCACTGAAGTTAGTGTGGTTACAGATCAGTACATTAGCACAATTTCATTTATTTATATATTATTTATTTAAATTATTTATATTTGGAGCCCAAATGGTATTTAGGATGCACATTATGTTGTAAAATGTCCAGAGTAGCCCTAGGGCTAGATGGGCGGTATATAAGTCAAACAAACAAACAAACAAACAAACAATGTTAAACATCAAGAGAGAGATCATAGATCTGTGTTGCCTGCACTGCCATCAGATGGCGCTAACTTCACATAAAATTTCCCTTGACGCAGGATATAGTCTGAGAACCCACACAGGTGAGGAGCCATACAAATACCCTGAAGACCCATGCACCAAAGCCTTCCAGACATCTTGAAGAGCATGCCCAGATGCACACTGCTCCCTCTTAGAATTGATAATTTTAATCCAAGGCTAGAGAGGAGCAGAAGTCTGAACAGAATAATAAATGGAAACCAATATTCTTTTTAAAAAAAAATATTTGTGTTGTTTATGCATCCACAAATGTAGGTCTCCTCCTGCACAGAGCCACTGAACCTTCTAGTGTTGGCAGTGCCTCTATCCTCCTAGTTACCATTTACGGAGGCTGCCCCTCCATTCTGCTTTGCCTCTCATATGTTCAAAAAAAGAGAGAGCTTCAGACAAAAGCACTGCATGCAAACATACTTTAAAATAACTTAGCTTGAGGACGTGCTTTGTTTCCTATCTTTTTTTAATGTAATAATTTTAATATATGCTAGACTTTACCACAGTCATCAGATATTTATAAACAAGTCCCCAGGAGACAAATGGCAAAAATGACTTCAGTAGTTCTGGGAAAATTCTAAGAAGAGTCACATGACTTCCTGCTGATGGTAGCAAACAAACAAAAACCAGAATTCCGGCATTTGTCTTTATTTAGCTATTCTCATTTGGATCAATCCTTCCAAAATGGTATAGTTGCAAGCAACTGTCTTGTAAATGATGTTCTCTCCTTGCCTCCGCCCAGCTAAAAGCACAACAGAACATCAAAGATACCATCAACATGGCACCTGCAGAAATTCAGCTAGAGTCTGCAGCTCTTGAGGCAACCACATCAAACACGGAATGTTGATGCCTTGCACTAAGTAGGAGAGGTGACTGCTCTGTTGAAGGAAGCACAGCTGGGCAGACAAGCAGTCTTCAAAATTGCCAGCTCAAAATCCAAATGATGGGTAACTAGCCACCTAGTCTTTGATAGGACAGTTATTCATTGGTGCCATGTATCCAATAGGAATAATGGGCAAGTATTCAGTGGATTTCATGGAAACTTTAAGAAACCCCTTGAGGAACATCTATCTCATTATTTTGAACTCACACTTCTGGTTTATGTTGAATAGTAACAGATCAAGCACTGAAATTACTCTGTCCATTTCTTAAAGTGAAAAGATTTCAAAATATGGCAGTCTTGAGCTGGACCTTGGCAAGAGGAACTTTTCTTATTCCATACCTTGATGTATGTAAAGGTATTTTTAGCTAAATTATCTAGGAAGTGAATGCAGCCGGCTGGATGCTACCTAATTTTCCTTCCCTAGGACATACGAGGTGAAATCCTGTTCATCAAGCCTTAACATTATGCCATTATAAATGTTCTGCCCCAGCAACAAGGACTGCACAAGACGGTTACACAATCAACTATGCGACTCCTGTTACAACCAATTGTGTAATGTGCTGTTGGAAGCACTGTGTGGACAGTACTTCTGCCTTGGTGCAGTTGCAGCTACTCTGCATGTAACATTGCATTATGCCCAGGTGACTACTCAACAGGATTTCAGCCACTGAGTATGAGCGTAGAAGTAATAAAGCACCCTCTAATAGGGCTGAACACCAACCTTCAGTGGTCATTCCAGGGTGCACAGGATTAGGAGAGAGTAAATATTTGTGTGATGGCTGTTTTATTTATTTTCACCTTCTAAATTAAAAAACAGTGTTTTATTGGAGTCCATTTGTTATGTCCAGTTCTTGAAACGGAGGAAGGTATGAATCTAAACGTTCTGTTTTCTCAGGAACAGTCTATTAAACAGTCCATTGACGCTTGTATACATTCTCTCCCCTCATAATTCCTCGAATCTTCTTCATGACATCTAGCTTTAGGTCTTGATTTTCAGAGGGAAGACCATCACTCTGCAGACTTTCTCTTGTTTCACGTCCTTCATCTCTCCCACCTCCTGAGCTTCCTTTTTTTCTGCTGAAGATGGTAAGGGAAGTGGCTAAAGATTTCCTGACTTGTGGTCACAAATTGGTTGTGATGGCTGTTTAAAAGCTGACTTTGATACTCTGAGTCTATTGAAGAGATAGATCATGTAGGTTTGCCAGATCAGAGCCCCAGAGAATCACATTCCTTTTAAAAGTGCATGTATACACACACACATCCAGCTTGTCTGTCCTGGAAGAGAAGACTGACCTGGCCACTAGGGAGCGGGGTGAATAGACTTTGATTATTTATTTGGTAGACAAATGATTTCCTTCTGTTTTACCATTATGTGAAGTAATAGTTTAATTTCAAAGGGAGCTGGCTGTTTTGTGAGACATTTCCTAGAGGGCAGTGATGGCAAACCTTTTAGAGACCGAGTGCCCAAATTGTGATTCAAAACCCTCTAGTTTTTTTGTTTTGTTTTTTTGGGTTTTTTTGCAAAGTGCCAGTACAGCAATTTAGCCTGAATACAGGTGGCTGTGAAGGGGCGATGTCAGGTGTCCATAGAAAAGGTTCTGAGTGCCACCTTCGGCACCTGTGCCATAAGTTCACCATCACTGTCCTAGGGGGTCAAAAGAACATCTATTGTTAATCCAATTCCTTAATTTCTAAGACATGTTTAACATTTCTGTAACTTTCCTGGGACACACTGTAACATACTCATTCCATGCACAAATCATTGTTCAATCCATTTCAGGAGTTGTTTCCTACACTCTTAATATTTGTAATGATGATAAATGCAGGATTTTCCAGTGGGTAATCAGCCTTTATGCTGATATTTCTTGAGGTCCTTGACAGAAAGTTTTGATTGGTATCGGGAACTAATACATAAAGTTGCAACTTTTGCAGAGTTTAAGTAGTGGACTAATCTGTCTTTAAGATGCTTTGCATGCCCTTGTTTCTGAACTTACAGGGGGTTGGGATTGTAAAACACCTAGTTACTGACAATATTTGCATATACCAAGAATGACATAAAATGTGACCTGAAATTCTTTAAATGGAAAGCATTGGGAAGTGTCTGTGCACAGTATCTCAATCATTTTGGGAAGTATTGTATGAAACATCTGAACATTAAAAGATTGGTATTCCAATTGTCTACCATCAACATTTGGCAGAAATAAATAAAATGTTTTATATAAATATTATTGCTCAGTATAAAATGCAGAAGAGATATTACATACTGACTCTATTTCACTAATTTGAGGGCAAATTAGATTTTGCTGCTTTTACCCCTTCTCTGTAATTGGACTCCATTAGCCCACAATTTAATACAAATGCATGGAGTGCATTTCTGATATTCTGTGACCAGTCAGCACATCATTCTGTAAGCCATTACCAAAATGAGGACACCATGCAAACAAAAACTTCCATCTTTTTGAATGGATACTTCACTTAGGATTGTATTTGGAAGAGTGCAAGGCAGTATGGGCCTGCTCTGTCAGATGTGGAGAAGTTGAGACAAGAAAATGTTTGCTATTCCATTATATCATTTTTTTTGTCATTCTTTCTGCAGTTGGTAGCAAAGTCTTTTATTTAGTTGCCTTCTGTTACTTCCTAAAAATAAAATCATTCTTGTTATGTGCTTTTAAAATTTTTAAATAACTCCTCCCTGTTGTTTAGAAGATGCATTACTTTCAAGAGGCTTGTTTACATAGAAAATATTTCAGAAATTCTGGCTGCACCTGCTAATTGGAGCACTCCCTGGCAACTGCCAAACGTGCCAGTACTTCGGGAAGTAAGTAAATCTCACAGAGATGAAGAAGGTTTACTTCTGAGCAAGTTGGTAGATTATGACTTTTAACCTTCCGGAGGAATTTGTGTTATTGAACGAACAGAAAAGCCACAGAGGGAGAGAAGCCACAGAGACACTAGAGGTAGCTACACAAAGAGGAGTTAGAGGGGGAAAGAGATAGAGAGCAAAAGAGTGAGATAGAGAGGAACAGTGGTGGGATGGGGTGTGGGTGGGAGGGAGAGAGAAGACACACACACACACACACACAGAGAGAGAAGAGCCACACAGAGAAAGAGCAGATAAGAACTTAGATGGCTCTCTTTGAACACAGGAAAACACACAGATGCAAACACATTATTTGGGCTGCTTTGTGCATTAAGCAAAACGTACTTTGAGAACTTGTCAAAAAACAGGTGGAGCCGCCTATGACCTGTTCCGATTCGGGCCGACAGGGGGCGGCGCAGCTTCGGGTTTCTCCCGGGCAGCTGCCGCCGGCAAGAACTTGGGCGAGTCTCCGGAGGAGTCGTGTGCGTGTGCGCGCGAGCGACGAGCCTCTTGGCTGGCTGGGCGGGCGGGCGAGGCGCCTCGGACAGCAGCAGCAGCAGCGGCAGCGGCGACGACGGCTTCTCGAATCATGGAGTTGAGAGCCGAGCTTTTAAAGTCTATCTGGTACGCCTTCACGGCCTTGGACGCGGAGAAAAGCGGCAAAGTGTCTAAATCTCAACTAAAAGTAAGGAAAAAAAGAAAGGGGAGGGGGGGACGGGACGGGACGGGACAGCCCAAAACCGGGATGCTGGAACGATGCGATGGAGCCCGCGGCGTGCTTTGAGCCCTGCCCGTTTGGCCCCTGCCTGGAGAGGAAAACTTGGCAAGGGGGATCCTGGACCTGGGCGTGAAAAATCCGGGAGCCAAGTTGTCCTAATCGCGTAGAACTCGAGACAAGTTGCTATTGTGGGTGGCTCCTCTGGAGCAAGGGGAGAAATCCCAAAGCATGCATACGTTTCGGAGTTGCACATCTTCTGACATGGGAATGATCCCCTCCCCTGTTATCCGCGCTCGTGTTTTAATGTCCTGGTAGGGATGAAACGGGCAAATGAAGAACGTTATGTCTCCTTCCTGTTCTGCTTCCTCCCTCTTTCAAAGAAGTAGCCTTAAAAAGAAAAAAAAACTAGGGTGTGTGTTTTGAGAGGCAGCAACTGGTGGCAGCTATTGGGCTGTTTCTGCCCAAAATAAGTGTTGCTGATTTTATAGGTGCCTCGCCTGCTTTTGAAAAGCGTTCAGGGCTTGTGCAAAGCGTTGGTCGATGTACGCGGTATAAAAACGGTTTTTGTTTTTTCTTTCTTTTTTCCGTCTTCCTTCCGCAGTGATGTGTTGGGTGAGCATGCCGGTTCTTACGCTGAGCATTAAACAAGAGTCTCTTTTTTCCTAGGTGAAAAGAGATTATAAACAACAACAGGGAAAACTTCTGCTAAACCATAACTCTTAAAGAGCAAGGTAGTTTATCCCTTGATCGGAATATAGTTAGATGCTGGGATTCCTCTCAGTGCAAGCAGTTCTGTGGCTTTCTTTTCTGGTGGGGTGGAAGGGGTAAAACATCATCTGTAAGTGTCTGCAAGAAAAAAAAAGGGGGGGAGAAGCAGTTAATGTTTGATGCAAATGGTGGTGATATCTTGCAGAATCAAGACAAGCAGATACCTGTAAGTGATACAAGCCTAAGATTGTCTTCTTAGCTGCTCTTATATAAGGTACAGTGTTAATCAAGGAAAGATTAGTTAAGTCCCTTTGGGTCACCCTACCGATTTTGGAAAATGCAGAATAAATATAAGGGGAGCAGCCACAGGCCATCCAAACAGTTCAGAGAAATCATCAAAGGCAGCGGACATGGCATGTCAAGTGTGCTTTTTTCTTGTTTCATTTTGTCTTGCATCAAGGCTGAGATGAAATTACACTTCAGTGTTTCTCCAAGAGCAATTTATAATTTTGTGCGTGTGTGCGTTCTCAGACTGCAGTCGTCTAGTAGGTCCAGCAACAGAATTTCTGAGTTTGTTTCTAGCAGGCTGTGCTGTGTTTTCTACCAGGCTGAGCTTCGTTTAGGTACACAGATATCTGCTTTGTTCAGATTTGTCAGAAACAAAGCTTTAAATACAGTACCTGGCAATAAAAGGGTGTTTTAAAAAAAGTTGGGCCCAACATACTATACACAGATGTGTGTGCAGACGCATGGCTGTGTGTAGAGGGTGGAGAGAAAAACAAACAGAATTGAGCCATCACATAGCCATTACATCATTGCTTCTTCATGGAATCTTGCTGACAGCAAAGAGACCAAAGGTTCTCCCTGTGTGTGTTGGCACTTTCCATTTCTCGGTCTTGAATAGTATTCAAGTGAGGGGGGCTGTCAGGAGAGAAGAGCAGGATGTGGACATCTATTGAAGGCCTACTTTTGAACTCACTCCACATTCACTTGCAGAAATAATTCTTCCCAAAACCAGTGCAACTATTTTATATACTTTGAGTAAATACCTACAAGTAAATAAAGGTAGACTTTCCTGTCTTCCACTATGGAACTCAAGACAGTCTGTGGAGGAGAATCTGAAATGGGCTTCCAGTGAGATACTGGACAAATCTAAACCTAAGTTTGAGGAACTGCCCAACACAGCCTGAGAGCTACACATTGAGCAGTCTATACATTTGCACCGCAGCCAAAACTCTGCTCATGACCTGGGGTTCAAACCCAGGTAGCCAGCTCGAGGTTCACTCAGCCTTCTATCTTTCTGAGGTTGGTAAATTGAGAACCCAGTTTGCAGTGGGGGTAGGGCAATGCATAGCCCACATAATTAAAAACTGTAAACCAGAGACTGCTTGAAGTGCTGTGGGGCAGTATATAAGAAGCATTGGCATTGGCAACCTTCAGTCTCAAAAGACTATGGTATCATGCCTGGAGTAGAGATCCTAAGAACAACACCTAGGGTGACTAAATAGACCAATTCGGGAATGGCAGTCTCTACCGCACTGGGGACAGATGAATTCTGTTTCTTGCCCGGTCCTCGAGTTTCGTTCTTTCCGTGCCTGCCTCTTTTCCTCTGCCTGTTGGACAAATGCCTCTTCAAATTTATGTAGACCATGCTGTATCTCAGGGCTGTTCAACTTTGAACAGGCCAAGGTCTACTTTTTCTGGCCCAAAGTACCTGAGGGCTGCTACACTAAAACCACTACTTACAAATTTTATTTGTTCCAAGCACATGCTCATAAGTAAAAACTTTTGTAAGTAGAGCAGCGTTTTCCCATAGGAATGCATTGAAAACCAATTAATCTGTTCTGGAGGGAACAGATTTCAATGTGCCATGGCCCTTGAACTGCCCCGCTCGGCTGAGACAGTGGGCTGGCAGACCCAGAACTTTGCTGGGTCAGTGGAGGTCACTGGGATGGGGGAAGGAGGGATGGAGAACTTATCCCTTCACTTTTTAAATTGATGGCCGGTGGGCTACTTTTGAACCCCTCGCGGGCTATCAGTAGCCCGCAGCCTACCTGTTGGGTAGGCCTGCTGTATCTCTTGCCTCCAGACAGTGCGATCGGAGGTCAGGGTTTCCCATCTGTTGAGGTCCATTCCCAAGGCCTTCAGGTCCCTCTTACAGATATCCTTATACTGCAGCTGTGGTCTCCCTCTGGGGCGCTTTCCCTGCACTAGTTCTCCGTATAGAAGATCTTTTGGGATCCGGCCGTCATCCATTCTCACAATGTGTCCAAGCCAGCGTAGGTGTCACTGTTTCAATAAAGTGTACATGCTAGGGATTCCAGCTCGATTCAGGACTATGCTATTTGGAACTTTGTCGTGCCAGGTAATGTTGAATATATATAAGAAGCACGCTTTGCTTTATTATAGGGATAATTATTTTAAAAAAGGAATGGAGATGTTAATAAAATAAATGACCTGGCACATCTATGAGTAACCAAAAAGGTATGTTGTATTTAACTATGGATGACTGCAGGGAAGTAGTCAAGATTATGTTTGTGTCTCCTGTTAAAGCCCAGATTACCAGCATTCCTCTTTGTGTAAAAAACAAATCTTAGTTCTGGTAGCACCCAAGATAAGCCAAGTGTGCAGTCACCGTTCCACTTCCTTTTTGTAAATAATTAGTTTGCTCACTGTATGTAGCCAGTGAATAAAGACACAAGAAGGGATTGGCCCAGAAAAAGATAGTATCCAGTTTTATTTGTAAACCACCAGGTAGGAATTTACAGCCCAATGTAGAAGTATTTGTTACCTCACAGAAGAGAATCCAAACATCCACTTTTTTTTTGGTGTACCTATGATCAGGCAGCAAAGGAAAAATTTTCTGATTGTGATATTACTTTGTTCTAACATATGTGATTATTATTTATTTTTTTTGCCTCTGAGTAAAACGTGTCTGCCAGTGCAGACACAGCCTTTAGTTATTCTTCCTACATTTCTAGAAGGGGCACGGCTGGGCTGTGAAAACAAGGGCAAGATTCAGAAGGACCTCAGTATCTGTGGGGGATTGGTTCCAGGCCTTCCCGTGGATAATGAAAACAGTGGATAAGAGAGAACGCCTGCCCACCCACCTCCAAACTGCTGTTTCCTGACAGTAGCATGCTTTATGACTGCTGTTTTGAGACAGTAGCTTGCTTTATGGCTGCTGTTTGTGACAGTAGCTTGATTTACAGATGCTATTTGTGACAATAGCTTGCTTTGCAGATGCTGTTTGTGACAATAGCTTGCTTTAGGGCTGCTGAATTATTTAATTTTTTTCCTCTGCCAACAGTGGATAACTGAATCAGTAGATATGGGGGTCCTACTGTATATCCATTTTTTGGGTGGGAAGTGGCAAATAGAGTAAGTAGCATATGGAAATCCAGTAGAGTGGTCCTAGGTAATCATCACATATCCTCCTGCACTCAACTTGTGCTGAAATGCATAGTAACCATGCAATTAAGGACTGAACAGTAGTAAAGGAGACAAGAATGATGGTTTCAGCTACAGGTGGAAATATTTGTCCTGTATTGTATCTACTCATTTATGGAAAACAGAACGACAAGGTTTACCATCTGCATAAATTTCTCAGGTGGCCAGTCTACCCAGCTTGGTAGGCTTCATGTCTAGGCCTCACCAAGTGTCTCTAGTCAGGTCTACCAGAAATAATAGACCTGTGCTGTGGCACTTTTGATGTGTGGGCATATTTCACCTTGGCTCGGAAAGAAATCATTATTCTGGCACTCTGATTATGATTATATTTAGGTGGGAAACTTTTGTCTACCAATACCAGTAGGACTTGCAAATTTTTCATCTTCCTGTCCTCTCATTTTTTCACACGATTTCCCCACAGTGTGGAGGTAGTGCAGAGGAGAGCTGTAACTGTTCGCCTGCCATGTGGTTGTTAAAAGCTCAGGAGCCTGATAGGAAGAAAAAGGTGGTAACTTCAAATAGTTAGCCACATCTTTGGGGGGGGGGGGTTGTGATGTGTAAGTTTTCATCTAGGGTAGCAAGACTGTGTTATTTGACTCACACATACTCTTTTTGCGGGTATGCAGAAATTGGTGGTTTTAGTGTTAGAAGTACTATAAGATTTTTCTTCCTGTCTAGTTGTGCACAGCTCCTCCTTCCCAAGAAATATATGTTCTTACTCATCCATATGTATGGTTTTCAAGCCAGCATCTGCAAGTAAAAGCTTTTGCAGCTTGGTAGGTGGCCTTGGGATCCAAGCACAGGCATGGCCTATAGATCATGTGAAGGAAACACAGAGTTGGTGGCAATCATTTCTGGGCTCTGGTTCCCATAAGACTGAAATCCACAGTGTTGGGAAGAGTGGATTTTATTGCTGAAATGCAAGCAGCTCTTGGAATGTGACAAACATTTCCAACTTATTAACAACAATAGTGTGCTGTCAAGTCCCTTCTAGCTTATGGTGATCCTTTCCAGATTGTTCTAGATATAGAATAGGCAGAAGTGGTTTATGATTTGCTTCATCTGGGATTGTTCTGCAGCTTTCTCAAGGCTACATAGACTGGCCGTTCTTCCTGGAAGCATAGCAAGAATCAAACTCCTGATATCTAGCTCTGAAACTGGATACAGCCATTGCCAAACTAGCCAGTTTATATTGTCACAAATTTATTTATTAATTTATTAAATTTATATACTGCTCCATCTAGCTACATGGCTACTCTGGGTGGTTTACAAACCGAACAGAAATCAAAACCATAAACAGTAAAATACAATATCATAGATAAGCACAAGTATAGATAAAACCACAATAACTAATAAACAATATATAACAAAAACATAGAACACGAGCAAGATGGGCTACAGATAAAAACAAAATAAATATATAATAGCAATTATTACTAGAACAGACAAAGTAAGATTATGAATGTCATTTTAAAAAGGCATTTCCAAGCACGGCGTCTTTCTTTATTTTTTTGACATATGTACCATCCCATAGGTCTTGGAGCACGCTCTGAACAGTTTACAACATAATTACGCAAGAGGAACCCCACTCCCTAATCCAAGGGAGATGGTACTCATTCTACTGACCTTGGAAAGATAGAAGGCTGAGTCAACCTGGAGCTGGATACCTGAACCCTCCAGAGCTCTTATGCAAGCTTGAAACTTAAATTTAAGTAAACTTAAAACTGTAACGTTTTAAAACATAAGTTCTCTCTCTCTGTTTTGCTGCCATACCAGACTCTTAAACTATCCTGCAATTGCATAAACTTTTGGATTATACACTCGTGGCTTTAATAGTTAGAATATAGTTCATTTGTGACTGATGATGAATGATACATGAGCTACTGGAAACAAGCATGAGATGGTTTCCTCTGTGTATGAAGCTATGTTGTGTCAGGCCAGATCTGTCTATTTAACCTAGAAGTTCCCAAATCTAGCAAAAGCAAAGCAAAGTGTTCTGCTTATATACTGCCCCATAGTGCTTAAAGCACTATCTGGGCAGTTTACAATTTATTTATGAAGGCTACACACACACACACCCCAAGCTGGTACTCGTTTTACCGAACTTGGAAGGATGGAAGGCTGAGTCAACCATGAGGCGGCTACCTTGAACTGAACCACAGGTCATGAGCACTATTGCAACTGCAGTACAGCAGTTTAGCCACAGCACCATGAGACTCACAAGGCATAAGAACATAAGAACATAAGAAGAGCCATGCTGGATCAGACCAAAGGCCCATCTAGACCAATGTCCTGTATCTCACAGTGGCCGCACCAAATGCATCTGGGAGTGCACGAGGTGAGATATCTGTCTCCTGATACCACTCACCTGCATCTGTCCCTTAAAGTACCCTGGTTTTAAGCCTGGGGATTACACATCTCCATCATGGTTTGTAACCTGTGATGGACTTTTCCTCCAATCCCCTTTTGAAGGCATCCAGGTCAGATGCCATCACCACAGACATCCTGTGGCAGAGGGTTCCACAGACTAACAGCACGCTGGGTAAAAATATATTTTCTTTTGTCTGTTCTCACTCTCCCAACCCTCAGTTTGAGTGGATGTCCCCTAGTTCTGGTATCTTGTGAGAGGGAGATGAGTGTCCCTCTATCCACTTTACTCATGCCCTGCATTATTTTATACGTCTCAATCATATCCCCGCTCAGGTGCCTTTTTTCCAGACTAAAGAGCTCCAAATTTTTTAGCCTTTCTTCATAAGGGAGGTGCCCGAGCCCAGTAATCATTTTAGTTGCTCTCTTCTGCACCTTTTTGGGTTTCACTATGTCTTTTTTTGAGATGAAGTGACCAGAATTGTACACAATACTCCAGGTGCGGCCTTACTATCGTCTTGTACAATGGTATTATAATGTTGGCTGTTTTATTTTCAATCCCCTTTTTGATAATGCCTAGCATGGAATTGGCCTTCTTCACTACTGCTACACATTGGCTAGACACCTTCATTGACCTGTCCACCAGCAGCACACCGAGATCTCTTTCCTCATCCGTCACGGATAGCTCAGAGCCCATGAAGGCACCCTAAATGTTCTTGGACTACTGCTCTCAGGAGCCATGATCATTGCCTAGTTCTTCCTAGTTGTAGTCCAAGGAAATCTAGAAGAACATGCTCTTCTGCATTCAGAAACTAATGTTATGTCAGTGAATGAAGATGGCCTTATGTTCTCCCCATCTCCAAAAAAACAAAACAAAAACCTGACTAGGGGCATTGCCTTTCCAGTATGCCGTGTACGCCAATGGCCTCTCAGTTTCGTTAACTTGAAATCCTCATCCTCTTCTCATTTCTAAATATAAACCAATCTGTAATGGATGTATAAGAGTGGCTCATACTGCATGTCGATGTGTGTTTTTATACGCATTCACACAGACACACAAATATCTGTTTGCTTGTGTGGATGCATGGCATGACTTTCTTTAACCTGGCATTTTTTATCAGGGCTTCCAGTGTAAAGACCGTTGTCTCCAGGCACCAAAGACTTTAATTCTCTCAAATTCTTGCTTGTTTTCATCTCCCTAGTCTGCCTGTCTCCAGAACCTTATACCAAGCTTGCTGAAAAACTCAAAGCCTGTAATGCTGATGTTATAGTACAATACATACCAAAGAACTGCATGCAGTGGCATTTGTGGCTTCCTGTACTGTTAAGTAAGGGTTGTTGTTTTTTGCAAGCATAGAGCATGCTGCTGCTGTTTGTTCTCCTTCTGCTTTGCTTGTTGGAACAAGACAGTTCTTGCCTGATTTATACGTTCTCTCCTTTTAAAATCCCCCCTTTTTGCAGCATGCCAACTTAATGTTTATTATCTAACCCATTATTTCAAACTTAAACATCTTACCCTATGGCAAACTTTTAGTAGAAAAGCCAAATGGATTTGGGTTCCAGACAATCCTGGGCTGCTGACACATGCTTTAATAAGCAACTAGTACTAACACATGGTGGAAGGAAAGATTGTAGCTGTATGCGTTATAGCTGTATCTTATTAATTGCAACTTAGTTTGCATGTGTAAGAACACATCAGTTCTGAAAGGTCTAATAACAATTCTAAAAGCCCTGGCCTCTTTGCTTATAGGCAGAGTGCACCATAACAGTTCTAAAATATTGTCCTCTTAGGGGAGGCTTTCTCACTTTCTTCCCTCTCATGGTGGGGAATCCCTTTTGCTTGCTGTCTGTTGTAAGCTTGTACTAAGTGACCATATAAAAATTAATTCTCTAACTGTATTACAAACGTAACACTGTGTGTCTGCTCTGAACTTGAGGAGTTCCTAGATCTGTTAGACTATATCATCTCAGGGCCAATCCTACTATGAGGCAGAGTGAGGCAATTGCCTCAGGCAGTGGATGTGGGAGGTTGGCAGTCTTTCTCTTCATTCCTCCTGAGCTACTCAGCCATTTTATTCTGTTGGAAGATAGAACTAGGTGTCTTATGCAGTCTGCCCAGTACCCATGAACTGACGTGCTGCCCTCAGATGTAATGGAACTATCGTCCTGTTCGTGGTGAAGGAAGATTCAGCTGCTTGTCTGGGCAGCCTCTGTATGAGGAAGTGTAAGAGAGAGAGAGAGAAGGAGAGAGAGAGAGTGAGTCTATGTTTTGCTTCACCACAGGAAGCAGGCCACCCTTGTCAATCTTGTTTCGGGCCATGCTTCAATTTCTTATGCATTCTGGGCAGCAAAGGATGCAAGAAACTATTTACCAGGAGCTGTTGTGTACAGTGGCAGCATTGTACTGGCTGCAGAAACACACTTTCCTTACTACTCCACAGTGGATCATGCAGTGGTGTGCTTCCAGACCAGTTCTTTTCACTTCAAGAGAAGAGAGGAAGTTAAGCACAACATGTGGGGAAGTCTGCACACTTCTGTCTACCTTGTCATGAAAAGAAGATGCGAACAGCAAGATGTGTCTCTGATAGTCCTTGACATGAGTCATGAGTTAGAGCAGGCATCAGAACAGAAGTAAGGAGACCCAGGTTCAAATTCTCACTAGCAAAGAAGACCTTTCGTGACCTTGGGCCAGAAGGAGTTAGCCCAGCCTATCTCACAAGAGTTGTTGCAAAGATAATATGAGAAAGGAGAGATGTTTATTTCCCCCCAAAGTTTCTCAGGCAAAGTATGAGACAAAATGAAAGAAAAAATAAATGAAATGATGGGTCACGAAAGGGTGGTGTAGCTGGGAAGTTGAAGATTTGTGCTGTAACTGAACTAGGCAGTTTTATTTTATTTGTTTATTTATTCAACTTTTATACCGCCCATCTAGCCCTAGGGCTACTCAGGTTGGTTTACAACATAAAATCGCAATATGGCAAATTAACACATTTAAATAACCAAAATACAAACAACATAATATAAATAAAATATAACTACATAAATCAACAACAATAATCTAAAATAAAAGTAAAATAAAAGTAAAAATAACCAGGTGATTGATCAAATAAGAAACGAAAAAAGATAAGAGGTAAAAAGAAGAAAGGTGTTTTACTAGATGTTTGAGAAGTCAGGAAAGGCCATGCTGTAAAACCAAGTTTTCAATAGTTTTTTTTAAAGTTTGAAGCGAGAGTGCCAGGCAAATTTCTGGAGGTTGATTATTCTACAACTGGGGAGCAACCATTGAGAAGGCCCTACTCCTTGTTACCAGTTTCCAGGCCTCCCTTGGGGTTGGCATTACCAGTTGCCCTGCCTGGCTACCATGGGTGATCCAGGCAGTTCTTCTCAGGAGGAGCTGCTCTGTCAGATACTGAGCTCCCAAACCATTTAGGGCTTTGTATGTTAACATCAAAACCTTGAAGTTGATGTGGTAGCATATTGGCAACCAGTGCAGAGCTGCCAGCACAGGGGTAATATGATGGTGCCTTTTTTGCCCCATTAGAAGTCTGGCAGCTGTATTCTGCACTAGCTGCAATATCCAAATTAACCTCAAGGGCAGCCCCACGTAGAGAGCACTACAGTAGTCTATTCTCGAGATTACAAATGTATGAACCAATGTAGTCAACACTCTGACATCAAGGAGGGCCCGCACCTGGGCAATCCTCTACAGTTGATAATGGGTGGAACGGACCACTGATGCCACCTGGGTTTCCATGGTAAGCAGTGGGTCCAGCAGGACACCCGAACTGTGGACCCCATCCTTTGTGGAGAAAGTCATCCCCCAAAAGTAAGGGAGTTCCCCAAACCACAGACCCCAGTGCCCCCCACACATAGGATCTCCGTCTTGCCCAGGTTCAACCTCAGCCTATTAGCCCCCATCCAGTCCAAGACAGCCAACAAGCAGCGCTCACAGGATGGAATCGTATCCACTGCAGAAGATGGAAAGGAGATATAGAGCTAGTGTCATCCGCATATTGGTGACACGAAGCTCCATACCCCCTTATCACCCTTCCCACTGGTCTCATATAAATGTTGAAGAGCATGGGAGAGATGCCTGACCCCTGTAGAACCCCACAATTGAGGGACCAAAAGGCAGAGGTCATCTCACCCAGCTGCACTCATGGGGGAAGGCCCTCCAAGAAGGACCGGAACCATGCCAAAGCAGTGCCTCCGATCCCCAACTCAGGGAGCCTCCCCAAGAGGATACCGTGGTCGACTGTACCAAGGCCCACTAAGAGATCGAGGAGGAGCAACAGGGATGTTTTGCCCCTGTCGGACTCCCTCAAAAGGTCATCCTGCAGGGCGATCAGTGCTGTTTCCATACTATGGCACAGCTTGAAGCCCGACTGAAAAGGACCGAGGGTGTTTGTGTCATCCATAAGACCCTGTAGCTGGTCTGCTACCACCCTCTCCCGGACCTTTGGTCATATAGGAAATATTGGTGACAGGCCTATAGTTAGCCGTTTGGTCTGCTGCCACATTAGGTGTTTTTTTTCCTGAGTTGAAGAATGCTTGCAGAAATCTTCATTTCCCCTGATGTAGGCTGTCTTGAGAGCCTTAAATCCGCCCAGAGTGACCTTGCTGCTAGATGGGCGGTATAAAAATCCAATAAATAAATAAATAAATAAATAAAATGAAGATCTTGATGAGGCATTTTCGAGCCTTACAAGATTCCTTCCCTCTGGGCAAGACTGCAAAAAGAAGCACTTTTTAAAACTTTCCCCAGATTCCCTCTGGCTTGTTCAAACTGCCTACACAGACCTATCGTTCTCTCTGTAAAATCTCTTTTGTGGCTTCCTAACAGAGGCAGGAGCCAAAGCGACTTGTTCAGGCCTATCCAAGCTGGTGGCAGAAGGAATGCTGCTTTGCCTTGCCTTTCAGGCTATATTCTGCGACCTTTAGGCCGTGCTCCTTCTTGTTGTTGATCACAAGTTGTTACGCTTTCTCTCACCCTTTTTTTTTTCAAATGCAGTTACTAATTACAAAGTAGAGAGCAGAGTAAAAAGATAGAAGCAGCATTGTTCTGGGTGGGCCATTCCTCCTGGTTTTTTGGAGAATCTCATTAGTACTATTAGGCTTTGTTAGATGGAGAGGGGTCTGCAGATTCTGGCTTTGCTCAGTAGGCAGCCATTATCTCTGCTTGCCACTGCTTCTTCCCGTCCTTTAAATCAGTCGTTCTCAACCTGTGGTGTCCCCAGATGTTTCTGGACTGCAATTCCCCGTAGTTTTCATCATTAGCTGAGCTGGCCGGGATTTCTGGGAGTTGCAGTCCAGGAACATCTGGGGACACACAGGTTGAGAACGACTGCTTTAAAAAAAATCCTCTCTATGTACTTGAAATGGTAGGTGATTGGGGAAAAACTCTCTCACATTGTGCTGGTTTTGGAACTGATCCAGAGTTTATCGAGCAAGGGGAACCTGGCCAATCCATAGTATGAGAAGGGATTGGAACCAAGCTCATCGTGGGAGCAGAAGATTGTATGCACTCCAACACTCAATATAAAAGGGCCTTGATTATTTTCTGTAATTTTGCAAAGAACCTGGGAAAGTGGATGTGTGTGCTGCTAAGTGTCCTGCCTCACCAGAGGAGTAGGGCCCTGGCAAGCTGGTAAATATATTTGTAGAGGACCAATTAAGAGGCAAGGAATCCTGTATTTGAAGTACAATACAATCAGAGTCTTCACTTGATGTCATTTGGGGCCATGTGAAGATGGAGGGCTGAAAACCTTGGCCATTTTTGTCTACTGCTCTACCATTGACTATAATCCCCAGTGGGTTTTGTTGTGAGTCATTGGCCCTACACAGGGAAAAAAAGCCTCACACTGGTTTCTAATAGAAAAAGAAGGTATAGTGGAAAATCTTCCATGTCACTGTTCTAAGGAATAAAAGAATGATTGGCTATAGGTGCTACCCCCCCACTCCGCCAGTGGAAAATACTTGTCATGTGATTTACCCACAATTGAGAATCCTACACATTTCTTAGGTAAAGGTCATCAGAGAAAAAACACCATTAATGGGAACTGTATGGTATCAAAAATGTAAAGGATGTTGAAACAAACCAAAAATGAAATACGTTTTCCAGCAAATCTCCAAAATATAAAAGTAATTTCAACGATAATACAATGAAAGTTGTGATAGGTAGTGCAAGCCTTGCTCCCCCTGTGTTCAATGGCACTTACTCCTTGATAAATTTCTCCTATGAATGCATCCGGAAGGAGATTTTGTTATGTTCCATCTAAATGATCTGTAATGAGGTGTCTGCGAGCATCTTGCTTCAAACATTCATTGATTATTCCAGTACCAAAAAAAATCTTCTGTCAAGGAATTGAATGATTATAGACCAGTTGCCTTAACTTCTGTGGTCATGAAAACTTTTGAGAGACTAGTGTTGGCACACCTGAAATCTATCACAGATTTGTCATTAGATCCATTGCAATTTGCTTACCGTGCAAATAGATCAATAGATGATGCTATTAATATGTCCTTACATTATATATTGCAACATCTTGAATCTCCAAAATCTTATGCAAGGGTTGTTTTTGTTGATTTTAGTTCTGCATTTAACACTATTATTCCGGGTATCCTTATGACTAAATTAAAACAGCTGGCTGTACCTGATCACATTTGAAAATGGATTGTAAGCTTCCTAACAGACAGAAAGCAGCAGGTGAGGTTAGGTAAAATTATATCAGATATTATCAAGGTTAGCATAGGAGCCCCTCGGGGCTGTGTGCTTTCTCCATTTCTGTTTTCCTTATATACTAATGATTGTACCTCAAAGGATTCCTCTGTTAAAATAGTGAAGTTTGCAGATGACACTACGGTGATTGGCCTCATTCGAGACAATGGTGAATCTGCCTATAGGCAAGAGATTGAACGACTAATTTTATGGTGTACTCAAAATAATCTTGAATTAAACACATGCAAAACTGTTGAAATGGTGGTGGAATTTAGGAGGACTCGTTCTATACAGCCACCTCTTATGATATCAAATAACTTAGTGTCAATAGTGGAGTCCTTTAAAATTTTAGGTACTATTATATCTCAAGATTTAAAATGGTCATCTAATATTGAAAGTATTATTAAGAAAGCACAACAAAGAATGTTTTTTCTGTGTCAACTTAGGAAGTTCAGACTGCCAAAAGAACTGTTGATTCAATTCTATAGAGGTGTTATTGAATCTATTATCTGTTCCTCTATAACTGTCTGGTTTAGTTCTGCAACTAAGCATGACAGATATAGACTTCAAAGGATAATTGGAACTGCAGAAAAAATTATTGCTACTAATTTGCCATCTATTGTGAAATAGTATACCACACGAGCTAAAAAGAGGGTGATGAAAATATATACAGATTCCACACATCCTGGACATAACCTGTTTCAATTGTTACCCTCATGGCGACGTTTTAGGGCATTGCACACTAGGACAACTAGATATAAAGATAGTTTATTTCCAAGTGCTATCAAACTGTTGAATAATTAATTTTTACTTTTCTTCTTCCTTTTTAAATAATAGGTTATATTGTATTGTTGTACTGTGTTTTTATTGTTGACTATATGATTCTTATATTTCCTTTTATAGAGAGAGAGCATATTTTACCAGAACAAATTCTGGGTGTGTCCAACCACACTTGGCCAATAAAAGTATTCTGATTTCTGATTTCTTGGGACACACAAGACCAGTTCAATATATCTTGTTAATCTCAGAACACTTCATAGGGGGTCTTGCCGTTTTTGGTTTCTTCTACAGTGAGGATCATTGCTGTTTTTATCTCAAATGTGTACTCAGACAAATTCTGTTTTCTGACCCCATCCAGGGCAGGGATATTTGCTGGAAATGGGAAAACATCTGTGACAGAGGAAGCATTCTCAGGTTCATTCTGTGACTGAGTCTTGAAAACTCTCTGATAATCAGCAAACTTCAGATGGGGGGTGGGTGTGAGAGAGACAGTGTGATCTTATTAGGAAGCAAGATTCAAAGAAATCCAAAGACAGGGAAAATTCTTAACTGCATGGAGCTGATTCTTGTTTAGGAGTTGGGGGAAAAATTTGAGTAAATAACCATTCTTCATGGTGCAGTAATCTGTTAATTTCTGTGTGCCACACTTAAGAAGGATGGAGACAAATTTCATTGGGCTCATAGGCAGGATGTAAAAATGGTCAGTGTAAGGAAATCATATTCTGAAAAAGAGAGACTAAGGTGGAATAGCTTAGAGATGGACAAAGTCCCCCCCCCATTTAACACTGTTTAGGCCTCAACTTGAGTATCATGTCCAGTTCTGGACACCACACTTCAAGAAAGATGCTGAAAAGTTGCAACAAGTTCAGAGAAGGGCGACAAGGATGATCAGGGGAATGGAAAGCAAGCTCAATGAGGAAAGACGGGGTAATTTCAACCTAGAGAAAATAAGACTGAGGGGTGATATGATAACATTTTTTAAATACTATAGTTAAAAAGCTGTCATACAGAGCAGAAACAGGATCTGTTCTTGATCATCCTGGAGTTCAGGATGTGCAACAATAGGCTCAAGTTAAGAGAACCCAGCATTTGGCTGAATATCAGAAAGAATTTCCTAACTGTTAGAGCAGTATAGCAATAGAACCAATTACTTTGAGAGGCAGTGTGTGCTCCAACACTAGAAGCATTCAAGAGAAATCTAGACAACCACCTGGCAAATATCCTTTGATTTGTATTTCTGCATGGAACGGGGGTTGGACTTGATGGCCTTGTTATACCCTTCCTACTTCACTGTTCTATGAAAGCTTTTTAGATTGGTGTTTTCATGCTTGCTACAGATTGTTAGTTATGCTTGCTACAGAATTCTACAAAAAATAGTAACTTTCCCAAGCTATACCTAGGATAGCAGTCTGCAGACAAAGGAAGGAAATTAATTAAAGACAGACTTTTCCCTTGTGTTTTAAATCAACTGAGTGTAAGTTATAAGCAGAAAGATAGCAATTGGACATTAGGTAAAAATTGGTGGCTAAGTGGACTAAGGCTTCTGAAAACTGTCGGCTGCAAAGTCAGCAGCTCAGTGGTTCGAATCCCAGGGGCCACGCAGCAGAGCGAGCTCCTGCTGTTAACCCTAGCTCCTGCCAACCTAGCAGTTCGAAAGCATGTAAATGCAAGTAGATAAATAGGTACCACCATAAAAAGTGGGAAGGTAAAACTGTTTGCTCGCAATCATGCTGGCCACGTGGCCGTGGACTTGCACAACACTGGTTCTTCAGCTTGACTACAGAGTTGAGCACCACCCCTAGAGTCGGACACAGCACTGCTCCTAGAATCAGACATGACTAGCATGCATGTGTATGGGGGGGACCTTTACCTTTACCTTGAAATAAAATTGTTTGAATGCTGAAGGAGTAGTGGATTCTTCTTTATTGCAGACCTTAAGGCTGAGCCCACACAGTAATATGTTAGGTAAAGTTCCCCCTGCACTTGAATACTAGTCCTATTCAACTCTAGGGGTGGTGCTCATCTCCATTTTCAAACCAAAGAGCCAGTGTTGTGCACATCTGTGGCCATGTGGCCAGCATGGCTGAGTGCATTTCTGCATCCACACGATTGTTATATGGGTGAAATAGGTTAATCCCCATATTTGCGTGTGTCTCATATATGCACCATAGGGCTTTTGGATTTTTTCTTCCCTCTTACTTCCAGAAGCTTAAATGCATTTTTGCAGTTATGTAACTTGGCCTTGGAATACAACATTTTTTAGAAAACAGTTCTGTGGCCTGTAATGTAACTCAAACCATTGTATAGCACTTCTCCTCTCTCATGGTTAAAATCTTTGCCTTCCCATCTCTAGTTTTACCACAGAAGCAACCTCTTATCACCTTTTAACATTCAAAACAACCTCCTCCTCTGAGGCCAGAAGGATCTTTCCAGACTCCAGTGATTGTCGCAAAGCATCCCAGCCAGTGAGGAGAACAGAAAGCTGTCATTCTCCTCTTGCATTACACATTCCATCCCTGACTCATGCTGGCGCCTGTTGCAGAGCACGGTTCTGTGCTACACAAAAGCCAATTATAATTCTACATTCAGCTTTTAGAAACAAGACCAGTGTGTTAAAGATAAGAGACAAGTCACCAGAATGCATATCTGCCACCTGCCTGAAGCAATGAAACTGGCATCTTTCAGGGACAGATTAAAAGAGACAGGAGCTCCCAGCCAAATGTATTATAGGTCTCTCTTCAATCCATCCCAAGCATTTTTGAAATTGCCACTTTTTGGTCACAAAAATTTATAGGGAGAAATAAATACAGATGCAGGCACACACTTGAAATGCGCACACTTGATATTTCTGTCATCACATATACAGTACAGGGAAAAGCTAATTTTAGTGACTTTCTGGCACCACTAACTTCATACAGATATAATTTGATATTGAACATGTCAGTCAATGCAATCATGCATGGTAATCCATATAAAGTCACATAGTAGGTAGTCTCTCATTCAGGGAAAGCTTGCCTGAAGAGGAAGGTCTTTGCCTGCTTCTGGAAAGACAGCAGAGATGGGGCAGTCCGGACCTCCAGTGGGAGGGAGTTCCAAAGTCTGGGAGCAGCAACAGAGAAGGGCCTTTCATGTGTTCTTATGAGACGCACCTCTAAAAGTGGCAGGATGGAGAGATAGGCCTCTCATGATGACCTAAACACCTGAACTGTGGCCCTTGGGTATTAGGCCCATGGGCCCTGACACCTAGGAGAACCACTATGAATCTAATGAGAAAGGAACACCCTGGCCTAGTTTGGCATAGAAGAGCTCAGAGTTGTCTGCCTTTCTTCAATTTTCTTTTCAGTTATATTTGTTCAGTCTTGTCTTATGTCTGCTGCAATTTTGACATATCCCCCCAGTCCACCCCTCTTTCATAAGAGTGAAAAGAATATGACACCATCCTCCAATATTGGATCCGCCAGGTGTGCTTTATAGTCACATCCAAGATATCATTGTGGGCAGAGCTTGAAAAAGTTACTTTTTAGATTATAGTTCCCAGAATCCCTCAGTCAACATAACCAAAGTTTCCACGCACTGCAGTGGGGACAGTGCTGATTGAACTGGATCCAGTGGTTGGAAGAAGAGCAATGGGAAAGTGGCCAGAGAGGGAAGGATTACTTGCATCTGTTATCACTCCTTCATTTGAACTGTCCTCTAAACTAGTAGTTCCCAACCCTCGGTTCCCAGAAATTCTTAGACCAACCTCCTAGAAATCCTGACCAGCTGAGCTATTAGTGAAAGCTTCTGGGAGTTTTTAGTCCAAGAACATCTGAGGAGCCAACGTTGGGAAACACTGCTCTAAACCATAGCTTGGAAAAGTTAGGCATTTTTGGCCAATGACTTTTGTGGCTATGTTGGTTGGGAGATTCAGGATGTTGCAATTAAAAAATAGTTCCTGGATTGCAGGTAGGGAGTTAATTCAGATAGCTTTTGGCTGGTATTTCCTAGGCAAATGATACAAATCGAGGAAAGGACATATTAAGGCCCTTATTGACATTGTTCCTAGAGCTTTAAAATGTAAGCTAAATTTCTGTAAATCAGCAAGTGTCTCAAATAGTAAACTGGCTATGTGCCCAAGCATACGAGTGGGCATGTCAGTGTAATCCATAGCAGACATAGGCAGATGGGATTATATTCCATTGATCCGGCCCAGTACTCACCTGTACTAGGCAGGATCCCCCAAAGCCTAGTCTGAGAACAGATCTTCTTGTTTTTAAGGCAGACCTATGATTGGAAGAACAGCAACAGAAAAATGTTGTTGTGTTACAAAGCTGAGCCAGTTATCAACAAGTCTCTTACACAGGAGACACTAGACTAGCACAGCTGTTGCGGTGAACTGGAGCAAAGAGTACTATTCACTGCAACACCTCAGATGAACTCATAGAGATGAACTCATAGAGATGCTGTCACAGCCAGATTATAGCTTGCAGACTAAGAATGCCAGAAGAGGCTGGGGAAGGGGTGTCTTTTTTGAATTTGGCAGCAAGCATATAACCCAGAGGTGGAATATGTTTATTTAAACCCCTTGGGAGACCCCTGGCCTAGCCTTGGGTACATGGACTTGACATCAAAAGGAGGAGTGAAAGAATAGGAGAGAAGTAAAAGCAGGAAGAAATCAGTTGCCTGGCATGAAACCCACACCAAATAGGTTGAAAGTGATTATCATTCTGATCACATAGCAAATATTTTCCATAACCTTTCATTTTGCATGGATTTTTCATGTTTTGTGTTAAGCTCCAAGCATACATGGTCTTTGGCCAAGTTGAGCTCAGGTAATGGAAATTAAATGCAGGACATTTTGAAGGACGCCTGATAGAGTACCGTGTTGAAATGAGTCGTTCAGTGTGAGAAAAATGAGACAATATGCCTCATACGGATCTGGTGTGTAGGTGGCCTGGACTGAAGGTTGTAACTCAGGAGTGCATGTATGTCTCTGTGTTTCACTGCATTGTGGTCTTTGTGATACACTCAGCGATACTTAGATTAATGCTTTGAGTTGTTGTTTCATTAAAGGCAGGCATGTCCAAACTTTGCCCCCCCCCCAGATTTTTTAGACCACAACTCCCACAGTCCTTTGCCATTGGCAATCTAAGCTTAGAATTCTGGGAGTTGTGGTCCAAAACATCAGGAGGGCCGGTTTGGTCATGCCTGATTTAAGGAAATATGAGGGGGAAATGTACAGTTGTGTATATGCATATGGTCTCCTACACAATTTCAATGAGGAAATTTTATTTCACTGTCTAGATTCTTCTGTTTAACTGTGCTATGCACACATGTATGTCACCCATTCAGGACGTAGGATTGTGCTTTTTGACCTCACCTCTGGTGACCATGTTTTGGGCCTTATGAGGTGCAGAGGTGGATGTATGAATACTTCCTCCAAGCAATCAGAAACCCTGATGAACAACACTGATCCTGAATATACATCTTACATTGTCCTGGTTTTGAGCAGATCTCTATGGGGCATGAGTGAGACCTAAGGAAGGCTTGGGTCATGCAGGTGGCAGGCAGAGGTTAGTCTGAAATTGCAGGACCCTGGAGAGCTCCAAGCAGAAAATTTTCCCTGTTGAAGACCAAGAATCGAAAAGTCCAATACTGTGTACAGTATCTCTCAATGACCACCCACAAAACAAAAACAAGGTAATTGGCAGGTTTCAAAGCAAGGATCATTCCTATAGGAACCACACTTTTAAAAACATGTTTATTTTGCCCAAGAAACATGCTTGGTCCTTTCATCTTTCTTGGGTTGGGTTAGTGAGTTACCCCTGTGCAGGCCCCTTTTCCTTCATGAAGAAGAAGAGTTTCCAAGGAGTTGTACTCAGGCCTAGGGCCTAAGGATTATATCCAATATTAGCCTTACCTAGAGTAAACCCTTTGGAATCAATTAGAGTTGTGTTAGCTGTAACTAATAAATGCTATCTCAGAGCACATGTGAACCTTGGTTTATGTCATAGATGAAGAGATAAAGTTTTGAGAACCAGTTGAAAGCAAACTGATTATTGGTTGGCTTGGTTCTGCAGGTAGGGCAAAGTCTATCTCAGGGCTGCCCAAGATGTCGACCAGTCACCCACTGCACCTTCAGGGGTCGCCTGCCAGGTCCCTGTGTTGGGGGGGGAATCCCCCCACTCACTTGCCGTCTCCAGCGGTGGCGGCAAGTGACGGGCCCAGCCCCCCAGCCTGGGCCCACCTCCATGGCTGCCGCCCACTGCTGAAACTGCCACTGCTGGAGTTGCTGCCACAACCCAACCCTCGCCGCCACCACCATTGCTGCTGCCCTCCACCCCTGCCACAGCTGCCCCCTGCTGCCATCACCCCTGCAGCCCCCGCCACCATTGTCCTTCCCCCACCCTCACCACCACTGCCATCACCCTCGCCGTGCCCCCCACCGCCATCGCCATCACCGCCCCACCACTCCCACCATCTTCCCAGCCCCTGTCCGCTATAGAGGCTGCTAGTCTCATGGAGTAGTTTAAAGATCAACAAGTGTATTAGGGCATACATAGGTATATGAACATTTATGCCCGAATAAATAGATCAGTTTTGAAGATGCTATAAGATTTGTAAAACAAGTTAGGATGGTATGTATGATCTCTCATATCAAAGGAAGCATGCTTTGGCATACTAGTTGCTGAAGAATATTTATTGTTGACTATCTGATTCTTATATTTCCTTTTATATCGAGAGCATATTTTACCAAAACAAATTCTGGGTGTGTCCAACTACACTTGGCCAATAAAAGTATTCTGATTCTGAATGCAAGACAGAGGGTGAAGTTGCAGTCATGTCTTGCTGCTGGGTTCCCCATAGGCAAGTGATTGGTCCCAGTATGAGCAGAATGTTGGACTAGAAAGGCCTTTGTTCAGGCCTATTATGACAACTTTTATGTTCCCCATCTTCATTATGTTTATGGTGCTATTTTACCTGCATAAGGATCTGCAATCAGGGAATTCATTCTGTATTAGTGTATAGTATAATGGGCAAACCATGACTCTCCAGATGTTGTTTGACTGTAACTGCCCACACTGCTTACTGTTGGTTGCTTTGGTAAGGGATGATAAAAGATGCAATCTAACAACATTTGGAGAGCCATACTTGGTCCATTCATTTCATTTCATTTATTAGATTTATACCCTGCCCATCTGGCTGGCTAGTCACTCTGGGTGGCTTATAACAGAGTGTACCAATCAGATATCACATAAATATAGACAACCAATAAGCAATGAAACCATAAAAACATCAACAAACCTGTACATGAGTATAAACTCAAAATTAAATTAAATTAAATTAATATTAAGTACAATTTAAATTTATTAAACTAGCATAGCAGTTAAGAGCAGAAGGGATAAAAATTGAGATGGTGGAACCGTGACTAAGATTGTATGACTGAAAATTCAGGAAGGCCTGTTGAAAAAGCCAGGTTTCCAAGGCTTTTTAAAAGGAAGTCAGGGAAGGGGCTAGGCGATGTCTTGGGTGGAAGCTCATTCCACAAAGTGGGAACAATTCCTGAAAAGGCACAAGAACTTAACATGTCCAAGAAAATTCTAGGCTAAAAGCCATTGGTTTGACTTTTAACTTCCAATGCAGAAAGCTTTCTCTTGAAGATGGAACCCATTCTTGTTTGAGCTTCCACCTAGATTCTGAAGTGGCACAGCCTAAACATAATTTCATCACTCATTTGATTACTTGTTGACCTGTGCTCTACTGTGCCACTTTTGAGTCAGTGAGAGTGGCCTTTCCTACTGTAATACTGATGTAGTGTGGCAGCATCTAAATGTTACACAAGGCCACCTTCCAGCATTCTACTGTTCAGGTAATACAGGAGTTCAGAATGATAAAAGCTGAAAGGAAGCAACACTACCACCAACCACAGTTTTACTGTATTATGGAGGCATTATAGTTGTTTAAAGATCAGTGCAAAACTTCTTTTCTGCAGGTGTCTCCTGAACCAGTCAGAGCCTAAAAGAATTCTATGATGGACATGCAAAAACAGCAAAGAGTTGGAAGCCTTGGAATACCTTTCCCTTGGAACTTCCTGCCCTTCTGTGACTTTCATCACTACTTAGTCAATATGCAAACAATTGGCTTTGCTGCCTGAGGTTTCTTTCTTCCTAAGGTTTATGGTGGAGCTGGCATAATTCCATCTGACCAATCAGGAAAGATTTGTTTACAATTGGAATAGCCCTGATCGTGGATGTTTCAGAATTCAGCATAAATGTGCTAGCAGAAATCACTTCTCTGTTATTTCCCTGGCTCTGCGTCAGTAGAGAATATTCCCCTGTTGGTCCGGTAGAGCTTGATACAACTAGACTCTAACCTCTACATGGGAGTTGAGAATAGGCAGTGTTGAGACTGTTTAGTATGGGTAGAGAAGTGCCCTTGTGAAATACTCAAGGAAGAAAAGAGTTGGGTCAGAGCTTTTCTAAATAAAAAACTAAACAATTGTTGAAAAAAAAATTGTAGTAAGCAGTGACTAGACGGTTAAAGATGGAATTTCTCAGAAGGTAAAAAGTGGGACGGAATTGTGGTGTTTGGTGATGGTGCCACACAGCAAGACTTTGGCTTTAAAAGAAAGGGAGAAAAGAAGAAAAAGATTCACTGAGACTAGGAGACTATTAGGAAACTAAATTTAAATTGGGAAAAGAGGGAAGCTATTACATATCCTCCTGCTTAACATGGGAGAATAGAGTGGTGGTTCAGAGTGCACTCAGCCAAGAGTTTGCAACAGGAGAAAAGGAATGGAGAGGGAACAATTAACAGAGACATCACTGAACTAAAATTATGAGGTGCTAAGGGTATTTATAAGCACAAATGAAAATAAACTTGAAATGCACAAGGGCGATCCTGGAAGGGTGCTTCCCAGGCGTAAACAAAAGGATAGTTATCCAGGACTTGATTAACAAAGGGTGGCAGGCTCTTTCCTCTGAATCTTTACAGTTGCTACAGTACTTTGTGTACAGTGTCTTTTAGTTCCAAGAGCTCTGAATGGTCAATTCAGTCAGTGTACAGTGAGGCTTGATTGCATTAGGCATGGAAGAGGTTTGGGAGTTTATGACGTCCAGAGGTCCCATGCTAGCTGAATTGGAAATGGGGATGGCTGTCTGGGACATGCCAATAGGAAACCTTTCAGCAGGAAACTTCAGTTTGATTTGCCCTAGTCACTCAAGCCTTAATGTTCATTTCCTGCTCCAGATAAAGCAAGACATAAAGTGGTTTGAGGGGATATGCCTATTTTTTTCAGCAGCAGCAGCAACTGAAGTTCTGTTGTTTAGTCTAGTAACTCACAGTTACATTAGGCCCATTTGAATCAATGGAACTTATGAAGGAGTTGACTCACTAAATGCCCACCAATTCAATGGGCCTGTTCTAGTTGTGATTTCAGCCAGCATATATTCAAGTGGAAATAGAAATGTGGACTGTTCGGGAAAGAGGAAGGGGCTATAGCAGCAAGAAGAAACATTTAAAGATATTCCTTGGAACATCAAAATTCAGCATCATATCTGCCCCCTCAGTAAAATGGTCTTGGGGCATTTCCTGATGGAGAGTTCTTAAAGTAGCAGCTGGAGCAGTTAGAGTCTTATTTTTTCACCTTATGGGATGTTCTGCCATCAAGAAAAGACAATGGGATTGGTGGAAAATCAAGGGAGGCTTATGTACAAATAACATTGTGTGAAGCCACAGTGAGGGCATGATAAACTTCTTGACTGAAATTGCACTTAGGCCCTTCCTCTGCATTTCCCTTGTGTAATATAAAATTTCCTGTTGAAAAAAGATCTCATCCTCCCTGCATGCTTTTGTTTACAAATATCTTAGTACTTCCCAGAAGCTTCTGGGAACGAGAATTTTCTTAGGGTCAACCCTGCTAGTATTAAACACTGCCCCTTTCCCCCTTCCCCCAGTGGGGACAATGAGGAGGGCAGCCAATCTTTGGTAGGTTATAAGTGCAGACTGCATATGGATAGATACAACTTGTATAACTTGGTGAATATACACGTTTTTTTCTTTGGATCCTTAATACCACTAAGAAACTATATTTATCTAGAGAAGAACTTCCCTAAGCTAAGAACTTATTGGTACTTGCTTATCAGACCTCTCCCTCTGACAATCCTTGGCTTACCTGCCAAGATATCACAGAAGAAAGGTGAAATTAGAAACAAATCTAAACTAAATCCAATGTAAAAACAGAAGTCAGCAACATGTTTTTCTTCAGTTAGCAAGCATGAACCTTGTTCTTTTGTGTTTTGTTCGCCTACCAGTAAATCAAATGCTAGCTCAGAGAGTGTTGTTCCTTCTCTGGTCCTCCTGCTGCATCTTTCTGCTGCAACTCTTTGTAAAATGCCCTTTGCTCCGGGGATTAAAGGAGATATAGGTTTCTTGTTAATGTCAAAAGATACTAAACTGTCAGTACCCCGCACACCTAGCTTCTGCTTCAAACCACTGTAAAATTAAGAGGTTTTTTTTCTTAAACATATAAATAAATAAATCTCACAGAACGTAAGTCCTGGAGCAAAAAATGCATGCTTGCATTCAACATACCAAGATTCCAGAACACATTTGCTGCTATAAAAATGATGTATCTGTCCTCACCCTAAATATATGCAAACACTCATTGAGAGAGAGAGAGAGAGAGAGAGAGAGAGAGAGAGAGAGAGAGAGAGAGAGAGAGAAGGAGTGGGGTGGGGAAACAGATTAAATGTTGATTATTAAAGCAGAGTCATCTAGGGAATGGAACATGGGCTTTGATGGGAGGCAAGACATATATTCTTCAAGAAGACTGGAGAGACAGGTTTTGGAAAGTCCACAGAGCTAAGAAAGTGGGGGAGGGGGGAGTAAGTAACTTGGAGGACTACACACTGAGGGTGGCATCAGAAAGGATTTTTACTGTTGGTCCTTTGCGATAGCACTCTCTTATAGTTGGTATTTTATCTTTTCAATATTATGGATGATGCTCATAGGATTCTCATTATCTGATGGTAAAAAAATATCCCAATGTATAAGTGAAATAGAAATAAAGGAATATCTGTTCAAAGAAGCTTAAAATCAGTAGGCAAAGAATGTTGGAAGCTAGAATTAGCTGTATACCTTTTATATACACATACTCTACATACATGCACGTGACAGTCCATATCTGGAAGGAAAGGTGTAAGAAAAGAGAAGACATCCATGTCATACATAATTTCAAAATGAGATGAAATCTGTTTCAAGGCTTGATTTAACGGCCCTCTTTAAATTTTGTAACTTCCAGCTAATTTGGAGTTCTCTGTTGTTCTTTCTAAGCATAGAAAATGATGTTTGGCAATTTGGTCATAACATACTAGTATGCATCTAGTTTGATTCTCAGGTGAAATATTAAGTCCCTGGATGACAGTAAGTTTCCAGCAATGCTGAATTCCTATTTAGGGAATCTGCATTCCACCTAAATTTAGCCATCTAATCACCTCCATTGTTGGGAAGACCCAACTTGCCTTTCCCTAGTTATACCGAATCAAGCCTGGGTCACCTGTGGCAAACAGTTTACCCATCTGTTAAAGAGAGCATATCTGCTATATGACACATCCATTCCAGAAATGCTCTTTGGTAGAACAAAGGAGAGAACACTATATTGTTCAAAGATGATTAGGCCTCCAACAGCTGAGCACTCAGTAATTACATTGTTCTGGTTGAGACGTGAAAGATGAACTGGGTGAGTTTCAGATGATGAAAGCTAATTACAGAAGGGGAGTTACTGGCTAGAATCCAACTGAATTACATGATCATGCTAATAGCAATCACATGAACAACGGGGGACAATTTGCCAGCAATTTCTTTACATGCTTTATTGTCCTCCGGTTGTGCAGTGGAGCTTGCAACTGGTTGCACAGTGGAGCACCTGACTGATAGCCCGTGAGTTGTGAAAACTATGTCATCATGCACATGACATTTTGCAGTAGTCTTTTCACTACAGGTTTATTTTGTGGAGCGTATCTAGTGACATGGATGAAAAAGTAGAACTGAGACATTCAGGGCTGTGTAGGGTTTCCTCTACTTCTCATATTTGCATTTGAAGGCAAATTCTTATCAAGTAAATTCCCTTTCATTGGATTACTAGGTATTTCTTCCTGGAATACTCTTATGCCAAAATGGCTGCATGACAGCTGGCACTCTGAAGCAAATGCATTCTACAACATAGACCTAGTGAATGTTGCAAGTTTCAGCTATTGAATTTCGTGCCTGTCAGTCAGGCTGTTAAAAGTGTAGGAGTTATGTTGAAAGAAAAAAAAACCCCACACACCTGGTGATATATGGCTGCAGAATTGCTATATAAAATATAACTCGAACCATCAAAGCTCTCCTGAATTTTACACACTGGCCAAAAAGTCTGTAGTCTAAATCTTGATGACAGTGGCACTTGCCTGCACTTCTACGTGGATACTTTTATCATTTTCGTTTAAGTAAAAAGATTTTAAAAAATTGGTCCATATTTTATTTTATTTTATTTTATTTTATTTTATTTTATTTACAAAAGAGGTTCCTGCTTTCTGTTGAAGTGTGTAAGTTAGAAGGAGTGTATTCTGTAATTCCACTCAAATATTTGATATGTGCTTTTTGCTGAGATGTTGGACTATTTAAGCATTGGGTCTCACATACAATATGGAAAGGTGCTGTACAACAAAACAGCTGGTGTTATGATGAGCCAGACAACTTTTATCACATAGTTATATTGGCAGTCATGCTTTTTAATCTGTGTCTTACTTTTTATGATTGAAGTGAGTTAATGTATGGCTAACTGTACCATCTCCCACCCTCTACTCCAATTCAGCTCAGCTGTTTCCTGCCTATCTCCCTGCTTGGGCAAATAAGGCAAATATGCACCAGAAGATACAGCTGGCCATGTTAGATCCTGTTTGGTCCCATGACATTCTCAAAGCCTGATTCTCTTTTACTTTCCCAGGTCCTGTCTCATAACCTATACACGGTGCTTGGTATCCCCCATGATCCAGTGGCACTAGAGGAACATTTTAAAGACGATGACGATGGGCCAGTGTCAAGCCAGGGGTATATGCCGTACCTCAATAAATATATCTTGGACAAGGTAAGTTTGTTTTCTAGAGCTTGGAAAGTTGCCTTTCAAAGTTATTAAAACATTAAAAGGTGTGCGTGCATCGCAGCCCAACCAATAATTCATTACCAGCTTTTAGTGTCTGGTTACATTACTTGGTCATTACTTTAAAATAAAAGATATAAGATTAATAAGAAAATATTTATAAGACTTGGAAATTTCTACTAAAATATACTATATAAAAAAACTCATGTTTTAAACATGAATTACACTTGTTATATTGCTTCTGAAATGTACATATCACAAAAAGAAAAATAGAAAGTTGCAGGTAACTATCATCATCATCATCATCATCATCATCATAGAATTGCAGAGCTGGAAGGAACCCTATGTATCATGAAGTCTAACCCCTGTCAAGAAGCTACAATGAGGAACTGAACTCCCAAACTCAAGCTGCACAGCCAGATACCTAAACCACAGAGTTGCTGGCAGTTTTGTTTCCATGCTTTGCTATTTTTCATATATTTTATTTATTTATATTTGTACCACTACTGATGTCCACTGCCTAAAGTTATCTTCTACTAGGTCAGGGGTGGCCCTCCATTTATCACTGGACTACAGTTCCATTTGCTTTAGGCAGCACAGGTGATCTTGTGATATCATGGAAGGTTGCAATCCAGCAACACTGTGAGGGCTACATATCATCAACCCTTATTTGTTTGGTAACAACTACGGATGGGCACGAAACAGAAAAATAACTGTTTTGTTTTGTTTCTTATGATTTTTAAAAAAATTACAAAATGAAACAGCTCCCCTGGGTCCTAGAAGCATGGGATTTGGTGCCCGAGAGCCATTTTTAAAGGGCTCCTGTTGAGCACCAAATCAACTGGACCACTTTAAAACTGGTCCAATTGGCACTGCTCACCTGACCATTTTCAGAGGGCTCCTGCCACGTTGTCATGGGCTGATCCCTTTAAAAATGGCCCAGTTGGCACCAGGGGGACCAAATGCCTCTAGGACCCAGGGGAGTCACCCCTCCCACCCGCCTCCCAGCTGAGAGGAGGCCCGAAGCCAGGCTAAGAGGAGGTGGGGAGCACCCACGTCCTCCTTTTCCCTCTTCTGAGCTCCAGTGGCGGCGGCCACCCTGCAGGTAAGGGACCCCTTTTTGCAGATGGAATGAAACGGTTCGTTTCATTGGAAAAATGACTGTTGTGTTTTGTCTGTAACGAAATGCTACTTCCTCGTTTCGTTTCGTTATGTAACAAAATGATGAAACAGCATCTTGTTTTTCGTTTCGTGCCCATCCCTAGTATCAACCAATCATTCTGTGTTTGGTGGGATGTGGAACAAGTGTTATGCCTGACTTTTTATAAAGAACAGTCCAGCAAACTGGGGGTGGGGAGATGTGTGGGTAATAATAATAATAATAATAATAATAATAA
>JAHTLZ010000129.1:58425603-58464416 GCA_023846285.1 Phrynocephalus versicolor
ATAATAATAATAATAATAATAATAATAATAATAATAATAATAATAATACAGTGGAACCTTGACTTACATACTGCTTGACTTGCATCATATTTGACTTGCAGCAAGAAGGGGCCTGTTTGACTTGAGTCACAGGCTTTGACTTACATCTCGGAGCCCCAGTGCAAGGCACCGGAATTGGGCGGCAGCCACAACCCAGCATCGCGGCTGCCGCCTCCAAACTGCTCCTGCCTTCTTCCCCTCCTCCGGCAGTGGCGGCTTCGGCGAGGCCAGCTCAGAGCACCTGGAGCTGGTCCTCAGCCTCACCAAAGCCGCCGCTGCTGCCAGAGGAGAAGGGCTGGAAGCTTGGGGCTGGCCTTGCTGGTTAGACAGTCGGCTCAGTCTTGTAAAAAATCTGGCTGCAGAAGTCTGGTCCACAATGGAAGCATTTTAGTTGGGGAGCTGTAAAGTTGTGGGACTCTAATGGTAAGCATAGAGTTGTTCAGAACTTGGAACGTCAGGTTAAAAATCAGTAAAACTTAAATGTTAGACATTGTTGCTATGAACATTAAAAAGTGGAGGCGTATAACTTGTGGACTATAATTCCACTGCCTCCTCCTCTCTTTGAAGAGACATTTCGTTTACATCCCCAGAAGGAATCTCCTATCCCAGTCAAATTTGTGTTAAATTGCTGTTTTCGGGGGTCTTTTTCATCATCTAGAACGGATTAATCTGCTTTCCCATTACCTTCTATGGGAAATGGTCGTTTGACTTAAGTCATGTTTGACTTAAGTCTAGACCACTGGAACAGATTAATGAAGTAAGTCAAGGTTCCACTGTAAAAGGAATGCAGTTGTTGTTAAAGCATGGGATGTTGTGCAGGGAGCAGATATAAGAGTTGTAAGTGTATTTGACAACTGAAGTAATAATACACATAACTATCTAAAGTATCCTCTACAGCCAATGAGACCATAAAGTCCAAATTGTAAAATTATATCCAGTTTTATCAGTGTTTCTGAGCATGGCTGTGTTCACCCAGCTATTTGCTGATCAATTATAGCATTTCATATCTTTACAACAGGTGGGGATATAGAGTTGCTTCTCCTCTTACATGTGAAAAATAAGGGTTCGAAAAGTTCCCATCAGATATGCTGTAGCTCCCAGAATCTTCTACATATCTTTCGGCCTGTGTTTACTACAGGGTGATTGTGAAGCAGTAAATAAATGAGATATCTGGATTTTGTCAGTTCAGAGTATTCCATTATGACTTAAATCCTACTTAGCGGTGAGAAAATGGGGCAGCCAATACAGCAGTCTTGCCTTCTGCTAGCAAGCCTCTGTGGAAAGTGCAGTGAAAATCACCCATAATGTCTAAACAAAAATTGGCATGAGCTATTTAAAAGCTGTAGTCTGCCAGTTTTTTTTAAAAAAAATCTCTCAGGATATTTGTCAGGAAAAGAAGATATAAAAATATGAAAACATGGATTCATAAGCCCTGTTTTTCTTTCTGCATTTCAAAGGCATCTCTGTTCTCTTACAGAGGAATGCTAGGGGCTACCTTATTCAGCATTTTTGGAAAAGGAAAAATCTATGAGAGCTTCAACCTTCCCATTTATACTGAGAACATAAACTAGATGTGGTGTTTATTTTTAAGCCCCAAAATAGCAGAGTGAGAAAGCTTTTGATATACTGCATGTAAGTCTTTCCTAATGCTACTGGGGCAGAAAAAGTATTCCTTGTAAAAGGAATCTGGCAGTGTTTGCATTCTAATAAGAGGTTGTAATTTAGAGCCAAAGAGCAGGTCTGGTTTGCACTGTCACTGCCAGCTCAAGAAAATTACTTGTATCAAGCTGAAAACTGCCAGTTAAGATCTTCAGAGGAGGCCCATCTCTTGTTCCCGTTGCCATCCCAGGAGTGTTTGATGGGGACACGAGACGGTCATCTCTGTGGATGTTCAAAGAATGTGGAATGCAAAGCGACAGGATTTCAGCCAATTAGTTATATAAAATATAGTGACTAAGTTACATTTCAAACGTTATGTAATAATTAAGGATCAACACTGTAAAAACGCATACAATCACAACACATTACTTTCCATACATTCTAACAAGTAGCAAGAACAAGATGCTTAAAAAATTGCTCTATAAACTCTTAACTGGATGCATTTATTGTTTATGTGGTGGATCCAGTTGACTGCAGTCAATCAATTTGGAGTTTTCAGTCCCCATTTGCTAACAGAGCCCATGGAAGAGCTAACGTGGGTGGTGCTTTGCTTTGTTGCTAGATTTACACCAAATGTCAAATTTGAATCCCGAGTGGAAAGAGTTCTGCCTTGGTTAGGGATGCATCCTACAGTGCATGTTTGTTTGAGGTTTTAGAAACAATCTTGCAGTCTTTCCAAGTAAAAGACTTACTCTAGGCAAGGCCTAATGGGTAATGTTAGCTTTCTGCATGCACAAGGAGCTTGATTGGGGACGTGCAATCCTTTGCTTCCAGAACATGGTACGTATGTTCCAGCTAAGCACTGTGCAGCGAACTTGAAATATTTTGATGCTTTGGACAAAACAGAGGCCCTGAGTCATGGGATATGTGCTTAATTCTCGGCTAGCTGCCAGTTCCTTCCCACTCCAAATGATCTGAATGCCAATTACATGTAGACAATGATGTAAAAGCAGTGCACAGCTAAAGTCCACTAGGATGACGATGACTGTTTGATTATTCTTATGTGCCTACGAGCCCATTGCAGAATTTACACATCTGTCCAGTGTGCTGGTGGCACAATTGTCTTATAATAGTATTTTGTTGTTTCCTGTTTCATAATGAAATCATAAAATGTTATGTGGAGGACAGCTGCTACACAAAATATCCCAAGAATGAACAAACAAACCAAGCTTGCCCCTGTTTAAAAAGCTAGAAGACTGCTTTGCTCCATTTTTCTAGCTGCAAAGTACTTTTCCATCTTTGTTGCTATTGCACTTGGGGAACACATAACGTGCTGCAGCATAACCACTGTCTCAAAGACTAGTTTAAATCCCCCCCCCCCCAGCTATGAGTGCAGTCAGTGAACTGCCTTGGTTATTGTCATGGGCAATCAAGTTGCTGGGTTACAGAAATCATAATACATTTTAAAGGTATCTGAGATGTTCAAGGAGTGCTTTCTCATTGCTTCTTCCCAGTGTGCTTTCATGGCTGAGTGGGGATTTTAACCAGGGCTCCCGAGTCCTAGACCAGTGGTGGCAAACCTTTGGCAGTCCAGATGTTTTGGACCACAACTCCCACAGCCCTTTGTCATTGGCAATCTAGGCTTGAATTCTGGGAGTTGTGGTCCAAAACATCTGGAGTGTCAAAGGTTCATCAACACTGTCCTAGACTGGCAATCTACTACCCATGTCAGAGTCTTGCAGCTTTGTTCTTGTATGTGCCATCAAGACACCTCTTGTTATGACAACCGTACGAATGAGTTGCATAGTTAAGCTTATTCTCTTCTTTATGGAGTCAAACTTTAGTATCTCATATTGGTCTTTTTTCCCCTGCTGCTTTCAACTTTTCCCAGTGTTACTGTCTTCTGCATTGAGACATTTCATCTCATGATGAGCCTTTGATTTTCCTTATTCTAGCTTTATAGTTACAGTTGTCCATTGTGTCTTCTTTTTTAGGAATTGAAAAGGATAGTGAATGTTTTCCAGTCCGAGAACAATTGTTTTGTCTTTCATATTTCTTGGCATATTTTGCTAGGATTTTGACATCTTCAATCTCTGTAGTGTGAAAAAGATCTATCATGATCTCATGTACTCATGGTGGTTAATTTCTTCCAAGAACTTGATGAGCACTTTTTAAAACTGCATTGGGAGAGAAATAGACAAATTTCCAAATCATCTTGGCCAGATGTTGAGGTCAGATTCTTTTGCTTAAAATAAGTTGACAGGGTTCTTTCTAATTCTTGCATCACTCGGAATAGTTCTTCAGTATATTGTCTCAGCATTACTCCCTCCAAAATATGGGAGATGTTTATAATACAGATTTTACTTGTAGAAATGAATTATATAAACTAATATGTTAAATGTTTTGAAACACGGAAATCAGAAATCATTGTCACTTTCTTTATTATTTCAATAATCACCTGGATATAAATCTTACCATCATGAAATAATTACAGAAGATATGTACAGTATTTGCCTTCCTACATCGGAAGAAGTTAAGTTTGATATACAAAACTCCTCTCAAATACACTATACCTGTTCAAGTGGTGCAGTATTTTGCTTTTCTCTCAGATAATTGTTCTAGTAAATTTTTCTCTGGTACAGAATTTTAAAGCAAGATTCTGCCATTGAACCATCTGTTTACAAGCTGACCAAGGTATTTTGTAGGTGTTTTCACATTAGCCCCACCCTCTTGATTAAACTCTCATTGCTTGCTGTGAAATGCAAAGCCATAGCACCTAATGGGAGCAGTCTTGCAAGCAGCTCTGTTAATGGTGGAACCTTTTGCCACCAGTGGTGGTGCCTGATTGTTTATACAGCATTCCCTATGTAACAATCCGTGTTGCAGCAGCAGGGAGGAAACAGAGAAATGGGCATAACTGATGCTGCTTTGTTTGCAGGTAGAAGAAGGTGCTTTTGTGAAAGAGAGGTTTGATGAGCTTTGCTGGACGCTGACTGCAAAGAAGAATTACAAGCCAGACCGGAATGGGAACAGCGTTGTATCCCATGAAGACGCCTTCAAGCTTTGGTGTCTCTTTAATTTCTTATCTGAAGACAAGTACCCTCTTGTTATGGTGCCAGATGAGGTATGATTGCTTTTAAATAATTTTCTTTTTTGTTGTGTTGCACTTGTGATAAGGGGTGAGGTAAATTAGGTGTGTCTTATATCGTTATTGGCTTAGCCATGTGACTGTAATAAATGTGTGGAGCCCAATTATAAGAGCATGATAAGCATCTATGGCTGGTAGTCCTAGCTTTCTGTACACAGATTGGTGGATCCAGATTTTCACATAATCTGGTTCCACTGCTGAAAACTGCCCCTGTCGTATATTTTGACATAGACAATTGCCATTATTCATCACTTGTAACTATAGCTCCATTTTCTTTAAGAAGCCTAGAGAGATCATGTGCAGTTTAAGAGCTGTTTTTGCTGTCACAAGTGGAAACCCTGATATGTGTTAGTTGCCGTTTTTATCTTTTATGTCCTGCTGTTAACACAATTCAGTCTGTTTCTTGCATAGTTTTGCCTAATAACCCACTGGCCTGTTATTAGTTTGTATGTCTGCTGGGTCCTGATCTTGCCAGAGTTTGATTGTGTAGTTTGGCTACTGATGCGTTATGCATATTGTTATTTTTTATTTGTTCTTTTCTATATTATCACAACCATTATGTTCTTATTATTGTATTTGATCCGCTATGTATGGTGTTTGTATGTTTGAGCAAGTTGTCTTTGCAACATATTGTACACCGCCCAGAGTTCCTTCGGGAAAATCAGGCAGTTAACTAATACAAAAATAAAAAATAAATAAATACATTCTATGTTTAAAAAAACTGTTTTCGAGTTGCCTCCAAGCTCATGTTCTTGCCTTAGGAACATAGGAATCTACTTTGTGTCGAGTCACACTATAAGTCTGTGGTCTTCAATATTTTTAATATGGACAGGCAGTGGCTCTCCAGTTCTGGTGAACAATGCCAGAGATTGAACCTAGGACGTTCTAGTCTTATCATTGAGCAATAGTCTGTCCCCAGAGTGTTGCATTTCTCTTCTTTCCCTTGTTGTTATATTAGTAATCTTTGGCTGAAAACCTGTTGCTTAGCTTTGTGGTTCATACTAAACTAGGTCCATGGAATTAGTAGATTTGGTGAGTCACCTCCTCCATAAAGTCCACTGATTCAAATGGGCCTACTCTAGTTGCAACATGTAAATCATCACTAGAGTAAGTCCATATGAAACTTACCAAATCTTCATTGATTGAGTGCACCTATTCTAGTGCAACTTAGCAACAAGATGTCAGCTTCTGTGTGCTTCCCATATGGAATTGCTCGTCTGTTTAGAGTCTCTTTTTGGTTGACAAATACTGAATTTGAACAGCTGCATGCATACTTCCTAACGCACTGGTTGGTTGTATGCAGACTACCAAAAACAAGAGTGGAATAAGAATTGACATATTAATGTGTTCCAATATATGCCAGTTTCGGATGTGTTTATTAAAATTTTCATTGATTTTCCTTTCCATATTAATCTAGTGTGGTGTTGGGTTTTTGCAGACTGCATGTTTTTTTAGTAGAATTCATATATTTTAATATATGTTCTTATAAAATATATATTTCAAAGCATATTTCCCCCTCAAAAGTATGCATCTCAAAGCATACCTGATCCTGCAAAATCCATTTTTAAATGCATTTTACTACATTTGTTTAAATTATATTGGCATTGCAAAATTTGGGGGTCATAATCCATAAAATAGCTGCATTCCAATCTGTGCATTATTAACCTGGGAACTGCAGATAAGATTTTCAAATGCAACCAAAAGCACAAACATATGTTATAGCGAAGTATGGTTGAATACTGTGAAGCAGATGGATTTTAGAATCAGTGTTTAAGTTTTGCTGAAACAAATTAGCAGACAGACAACATGCATGTCTAAATAGTATGTGTGGTACAGTATAGATTACCAGTAGAAACAAACAACCCAATTTAGAGGAAGAGGAAATGGGAAGCATGAGACTTCAATTCTAGGTTAATTGTACAGAAGTTTGCACTTATGTTAAATGCAGTGCATATTTAGTACATATTCAGGGTGACTTGCAGCTCTGAACCCATTTAAACAGCCCTCTGCATATGATCAGATATCTGTAAGACTGCTTTCACCCTTCCCCATCAGCCCACTCAGTAGTGGTGGTGGGGAAATGTGATATCAGAGAGAAGAAGAGGGGGGAAGAAACAGAGAAAGTAAAGTGATTGTTTATTTATTAGATTTATATACCGCGCCATCTAGCAACGAGGTCACTCTGGGCAGTTTACAGAAATATTTACAGTGATGAGCCAGTCCACCAATGACTTCTGCTCTGCCACCATCAGCATGTGGCCCTCAAAAGATTCTCCCCAAGGAGTGTGAGCCTTCACAGAAAAAAATGCTTTTCCTGCCTTGATTTTAATACATGTGAGTGGAGGAACCAAGTTGATGAGAGCAGTGATGGGGCATGGGATGTTCTTTACATGGCCGGCCTGGCCATGAACATGCCCATCCTGAACATGCCAGCATACAGCATTTTCTCATGTGTGTACATGCAACTCTCTCCCCCACACCATGTGAGTTCTGTTACAGCCCCCCCCCCCAAAGGGTGAGGAAGATTGTGGTGGGTGCACAAAGGAGGAAATGCCCTGTGTAGAGGGGGGCAGAGGGATTTGTGCACTTTAGATGGAATTTTGATGCCAACTCCACCCGAAGGGTTAATCACAATAATGGAATGCTGTTTAGTCAAGCAAAGCTGCTATTTACAGTAATACTCTCTTAATTCCACAAGGTATTTTCGAAAACAGTAGGTTTTTATTTCTTAGCATCAAAGCAAAATCCCAATCAGGTGGACTGTAAATCTTAAGAGTGGGTACTGATTCCCACTCAGATTGGCCCCAAATCCATGAGAGGCCTAGGTAGCAATAAATGCATCTTGTAGGTTCTGCTGCAGACATCACCACAGCAATAATGTATCGGCTGGCTTTAGGATGCTTGAAGACATTACTGTATCTTCTTCCTAACCGGCTGTCTGCTGCTTTAATTTATTCCTACCCACCTCCTAGCTCAGAGTTCAACTAATTAAGGCACATATAATCAAACACTTACTGCATTTCATGTTTCGTACTAATACGTGTCCTGTTCTTCAGTAATGGGAAAAACGGATCATGTTTCCGATTAAGCACCTATAGTTTGGAATTCAATCTCAAATATCATTTTATGTTTAGTAAAATTTAAGGGGGGAAAGGAAAGGAAAAAAGGAGGATTAAAACAACAACAAACTATTATGGCACGTTGAAGACTAGCCAGATCTATTACAGTATGAGCTGTCATGGATCAAAATCCACACATGCAGACACAAGAGTAAAGATACATGTCCTCGGTGTTAATATATGTCCCCATGGTAGTGAGGCAAGAATACAGAAAATAAAATGGCAATGCTTTATTAACACAGGAATAGGACTGTTAGACTTTTAATAACTTCAGGCCTTAGCCAGGGTGGCAAGTTCCCCATATTATCTCTCTCTCTCTCTTATGCCCGAGAAAGTGGATTTTAACTACTAAAGCTCACATTAAAATACAGTATTAGTCTTTAAGGTGCCACTGCATCGCTATCTTTATATTTGTTCTTTTATTTTTCCTTTGTTTTTACCGGTTTGCTCTCTCTATTGAAGGGCTAGGCTTTAGCCCTATAGGCAGCCTGGTAAGTGAGGTGACTTACCAAATTGCTTTTTGATATTTCCTACAATAAGTTTCAATATAGATTTATGGAGGATTTTTGCCATGTTAGAGGCAAAATGAACCCAGGGTGGGGGGTGGGGAGTCCAAATGGTGATTGCCTGCAAGGAACAGCCGTTACAGCCCAGCATTCATTTCAGTGATAGAAAGAAAACACTGGAAATGGGCCCTTCTGGAAACTCATAGTTCTGGCATTTGCTCGATCTTTCCATGTTGAGCAGTTTGGATACCAATATTCCACAATGGAGGATTAAGATGCTACACTTTTTTTCAGCTGTTGTTGGCAGTCTGTAGCACCAAGGCATGAAACAGTATAGCCCTATAACACAGCTACTTATACAGTGGACCCCTGTATAACAGCTTGTATAACATAAAATTTGTACAACATAAAAAATTCTGGAGATAGGGAAAATTTGCTTAACATAATCACCTATGGGGAGAATCCGTACAACATAAAAATGGGATCACTCCATTTTCAATGCATTCCTATGGGAATTTGTATAAAGGAAAATTTACTTAACATAATTTTATTTGGAACGAATTAATTCCTTTATACAAGGTACCACTGTATTTTAAAGGGGATAATTATATTAGAACTTGCACCACAAATAGCAAAGTGTCTTATAACACCTTAATAAAAAGCAAATTTTATTTTAATTGTGATGACAGTCTCTGGTAAAAGAAGAAAATTATATGATATGGCATTGCTGTACATGTCTGATGGCTATTCAGAATGCCTTTGGCAGTGAAATGGACCATGCCCATGAGAAGAAGAAAAAAAGAAAGAAATGTGTGTCATTCAAAAGGAGCTATAACTGATTCCTAGAGTTGAGAAGCATTGTTGGGTCCTTCTTTGCTGACTTGCGTTGCATATTCCAGGTGGAGTATCTCCTAAAGAAGATCTGCGCATCCATGAGTATTGAGCTCAACAGCGGGGAGCTAGATGATTATTTTTCCCAAGAGACCCAGCAGCAGAGTGGCTTGACTGTGTGGCAGTTTCTTGACTTAGTAAATTCAGGACGTTTCCTGCGCGGCATAGAGCGTGAGGCCATCAGCATGGCCATTGAAGAGGTCTATCAGGAAATCATTGTGGATGTGCTGAAACAGGTAAAGAACCTTTCCCCGTTTAATAATGGGAAGAAATGCTTTGCTTGGCCAAGAAATGAGCTGTGTAGTCATTCTACCGACCTCAGAAAGAACTGAGCCTGCTGAGTGAACCTTGAGTTGGTTACCTGGGTCATGAGCACAGTTTTTTCTTCAGTACAGCAGTAGAACCACCCGGCGGCAAGGCTCTGGTAAATCTAAGGGAAGATAAAAATCACCCAAACAAAATAATAATAATGACAAGACCATCACTGCGGTAAATTTATGACATGATGATTCAGCAGTTTGCAAAGAGGGGTTACATATATCTAATCTTAAATGATTAGTAGTAATTGATACCTGATGATGCCAAATTTCATTTCAATCTACCACCATTTTATGACTGCTGGGTGTCAACTCATTTTGAGTTGTTTGAACTCTGAGGTTTAAACATTGAGAACCACATTCTAAGAAAATAAAATCTGCAAAGAATTGTTACTACCATAGCAAAAAAGTAACAAACAAAATAAAACAAAACCAATAAAGGTTACATCCTCTTGGAAAAGGCCTTAGATTATGTCTATTGCATGTTCTAATGACTATTTGGACAACAGTAATGAGGACATCTAATTTAAGGACAACATGAAATGATTTGTTAAACTGAAAATTGCCTTTTCCCTTGTGTGATGACTCCATATGCAGTGGAGTCTGTGGTAGTTGTGTATTAGGCTTGCATTTATCACATTCTTGTTGCTCACTAGATGCCAAGAGGTATTTACTATGGGTAATAATTTAGTATATGGGGCTTCAGCCCTTACTTTCGACCATGTTTGCACATTTTTCTCTGTTCTGATCTACCATTTAGACTATCAGGAATGACAATAGCCTTACAGCTTGCAAATGTTCCAAATCTCCATGCTAAAGAACTTGAACTGTGTGCCTTCTGGGAGCACTCAGAACTTCACAGCTGTAATGTGGAGGAAATGCCAGTGAGAAAATAGACTGCTCTGCTAAACCCACTTTGTAAAGGAGAAGGAAAATATGTCAGCATTCCTGATAACCACAAGCCATATGAGTATGGGGTGACTGATATATGCTAGTCCACAAGGTGAAGAATCCTTGGTTGTCTAGATATTTTATGAAAGCAACTTTTATCGGTATCAGTACTATGGCCCTTACTAAAGGATTGTAGGGGCTATAGTGCAAAATATTAGATGGACCAAAGATTCTCCACACCTGGTGTATCAGGATCACTATGTGGATCATTCAGAAGGGAAGAAAGGAACACAAAACCCTATCCTAGTTGGTTATCCTTTCCTCCATACAGCCTTTGGCATTTCTGAACTAAATTGGTCATGAGGAAAATTGCCATCCTGGACACAGCTGTGTATCATGCTTGCTGTCTAAACCCGCTATGTCACGAAATATATAGAATGTGCACAAAGACGTTTCTGGTAGATACAGCAAAGTAAGATGAAATAGTTGTGCGACTGTATATTTCTCTATTTAGAATAGTGTTGATGAAATTCATGCTGACTTCAGCACATGGTAAAGTGATTCACCATGCACTGTGTTAGCACAACTTACTACCCTGTGACAAATGGCCATAAGTGTGTCAAATATTGACAGTATGGGTTTACATTTATGGCAGATTGAGGTCTCAGAATGTAATTTCAATTGCAATTAAGAGATATTCCATCTAAATGATATTATGTCTTATTTTTTAACTTAAACCCTTTCCTGCAAATAGAAAAACATTATGGTTTTGAGATGGGGGTGAGTTTAGACCTAGTCTCACTGCCAGTTGTATTGATTTTTCATTATGTAGAGGTTTTTCATATAGGGGAATGTTAATCAGTCCACAATATGAATTTGTGATGTCAGAAATGAAATTTGGCTCCCACTGACAATTTTTGTTCAGTGTGAATACTTATAGTTCATCCTTTACTATGTGTCTGCCTCTCTCCCCATCCCCACCCTTTTTGGGAATAGGGCTACTTGTGGAAGAAAGGTCATCTAAGGAGGAACTGGTCAGAGCGATGGTTCACCCTAAAGCCCAGTGATCTCTCCTACTATATGAGTGAAGAACGGAAGGAGAAAAAGGGTAGCATATCTTTGGACAGAAATGCATGTGTAGAGGTAATTGGGCTTACTGTGGTACAAAGGGAACAAAAGAAACTTGATTTACCCACAATATACAGTAATGGCTATAAGACTAGCTCATCATATTGTGAAGATGTTTTGCAAATAAGTTATATGCTCCCAGTATGAGCCTTTCCAGAGCAGAAACGTTCATTTCTTTATCTCTGAGGCAAGGAGACAAAGGAAGAATCATTAAGACATTCTCAGATGAGTGGGGGACATATGTTAGAACCAGTATATATCCTGATGTGGATTTTCACTAGTTTGGTTGCTGTCGGTGTACTGGTTCACTTCTCCGTCAGTGCTTTACATATAGTGAAATTATATGTAGCTTTTACATATATTACAGGCTTTTACATATAGTATTAATATAGTATACTGCATCTATGAAAGCCCTACCTCATACCCATGTCAATGTGTAATAATTTCAGTCATCAATGATAAGTATGATCCCTTGATGTGTGTAGGCACCTAATAAGCAGGCTGTTATTTCAGGCTAAGGAGGTGCCATGGGAAAGGTGATCATTGGAATCATAGCCCATGAGCAATGCATTTTGTGCTTCTACTGTTCAAAGTTAAATTATAAATGTAGGGCAGACACTTTAACTTTTTTACTTTCCACATTCAAAGATCTTGCCTGACAAAGATGGAAAACGATGTATGTTCTGTGTGAAAACAGCATCACGGACCTATGAAATGAGTGCTTCAGACACCAAACAAAGACAGGAGTGGACACTCGGTGAGTACTGTGGTGCTCTATCTTACTAGCCACTGTTTCTGGAATGTTCTGAGAACAAAACAGTTCCCTTTTGCTTTGGAAAGCTCTGGAAATGAAAATATTCAATTACAAGTAGCAAGTGCACCAGAAGGTGCCTCTTACTTTTGATTTGCCTTCATTCACTGATTGGCCACCTCTCTATAAGACTGGAATAGCTTAGCTAAAGCAACTAAAATTGCCAACAATCTTACAAAAAGAGAAAAAACTTCTGCATTTCATGTCAGTCATGCAATCATCTGGGTGAGATTCTTTTAACATTGTCTTTTGGGAGGATCGGGGATCTCTGACTTAAAGGAAGCTAAATGTTAGTGATAATGACAGGCAGGACAGTTGATTAGATGGAACCAGCCTGGCTTTCCCCTGTGACTGGTATTGTCATTTTCCATTTGCACACCACAAAAATGTTATGATCTTTGCAGTCTATATATTAGGATGCATGACTGTTAATGCAGGAGACTTTTGGTGCTGCTCTAGCCACAGGAATAAGAATAAACATTTGGACAGAATGAATGTTGAAATACTTATTTCTAATATGTTTAAGGTATTTTTATATAGTCTTTCATCAGAGTTTTAAAATGCAGTGTGTGAGAACATTAAAAATGATAAACATTTCCAACAGATAAACATTTAGTAAGTTAAAAAATCTTGGCCAAATAAAATTTTCCCCTGTCCTCCGAAATATAGCTGGAGGTTTCTTGGAGAGGCTGCTGCATAGTAGTGGGGCCACAATGGAAAAAGCTAATTTTCTTCCTGCCACCCACTTCTCTCCTGAAAAGCAGCACACGTGGGCTTTGGCAGGTGACCTAAAGAGATGGACACACCTTAAGGTCTCTGACCCTGACAGAAGAAATGATGGGCCTTGCTGACACCTCTGCTCCTTCCTCCCTCGACAGCCATCCAAATGGCCATCCGCCTCCAGGCTGAGGGCAAGAAGTCACTGCACAAGGATTTAAAGCAGAAGAGGCGGGAACAACGAGAGCAGCGAGAGCAAAAAAAGGCAGCCAAGGAAGAAGAAATGCAGCGACTGAAGCAGCTTCAGGAAGAAAAGGAGCGCAAGCTACAGGAACTGGAGCTGCTGAAGGAAGCTCAACGGCAAGCTGAGCTTCTGCTTCAGGAAGAAGAGCAGCGGCGCCAACAGCAGCATGAGGAAATGCAGAGGATGCTAGAGATACAACTCCGGGAAGCAGAACAGGTATATAAGCGGTCAAGGCAAAGACAGGGGATGACCAGGACCATAACTAGGCACACAGCAGACCAAACCTTGGAACAAACAGCATTAGAATCTCATGGAGTTGGTGGGTGGTAGGATGGGTTTAGTCCTTTTTTAAAAAGAATTTTATTTATTAAAATTACAAAACTACCAATACAAAACATAAAACAACAATATACAGTGAAGGGAAAAACACTGAACAAAACTCAAGCAAATAGGACAAAAAGAAAACAACAACCCCGTGCAACCCACCACTCACTTGGGAGTCGGGACTTAAACAAAATCACAACTCTTATTGTAGTAACCAGTCCATTTCCTTCCAGAAATACATTGAATCTTCTCTGGGTGTATACCTTTTACCTTTTTAAAATACGTATGCCAACAGTTTATCCCATATTGCATTGAAATCATTAGACTTTCTCAAGCCTTTCCTAATTCCTAATTAATTCCTAATTTTAATTATCATTAATAGCCAGATTCCATAAATCCTTACACCATTCCACCTTATACCTCTAGCGTCCCTTCCTGTGCATGAAATCTGAGAGATGTCAGTCTAGATATCCTTGGTGAGCTAAAAGGCACCCTTCAGAAACAGATAAACTTTGGTGGGTGACACATTTTGTTTCTGGGACCACTCTGTCTTTACTCCCATGGCCATCATACGACATGCTTTCAGAATTGTATCTGCTTCCTCCCTATTCTTTCTTTCCTTTATCTTCAGGAAGAGAAACGAGTGGTCTTCTCTGCAGTCAGTACACCAGGGCTGAACAGTGCAGGAAGATATACCCTTCTGTACCTTGGGGTATCCTCAGACTAGCTGAGTGCATTACCTATAGGGCAACTCAAATCAGTTAGGTGATGAGAGGTTGTGTGCAATATGTCTAGGTGAGCAGATTCTACTACACTGTAGAAACTATAGGGTGTGGTAGGTGAGAGTAAATATTCTCATAAAGAGTTCCTTATGTAGTTTAGAGACACAATATAGACTTGTGACATTTGTGCTAGACACCTACTTAGTTATACTTCTCCTTAAGTGTAGCAGCTTGAAAATGAAGAACCTACTTTCAGAAATAAGCTTAATACAAACAGGACCCTGTCATTGTTTGATTATTCCATATTATCTATGGCCTGATTATGAATCAAGGTGAAAAAAGGAATGAATTAACATGAAATATTGCTTTGTAACTGTGCAACAAAAGATAGTAATAGAAAAATAGAAGATACTTCTGGCCAATCCCCACTCAGTTCCAGAATGACAGCCATATTCCAAGGGCACACACCATCCTACTCAGAATGAAAGCATTTTTTTATCTACCAGGAAAACATGCAGAACTCTCTTATACTTGTAGACTAGATGACTTAATCCTATATCATTCCTCCCCCCCCCTTCCACAAAAAGAGTTCCAGGTCTGGGAGCTATACAGTGCATATTTTTGTTTGCAAATATAATGATAAGCTGGTTTATATAAAAATGCCATTAATTGAACAGCCTGGGCAAAACTCATGCCAGCCTGTACCAGCTGCTGGGTATGGGCTATAATTAAGGTAACTGATGCTGCCTCCTGCTGTTGATTGCTGTGTACTCCACATGCTAACTGCATTTTCTTTTCATGGCTGCAGGCTCGCGCTTCCATGCAAGCTGAGATGGTTCTGAAAGAGGCAGAGGCAGAACAGCAGCGCAAACGTATCAGAGAACTGGAGGAGATGCAGCAGCGACTCGAAGGTGCATTAGAGCAGGAGATTAAAGCTCGCCAGGATGAAGAGGCTCTCAGATCCGAACAGGCCAGGTATGGCTGGTGAATGCCCATATTCCTTCTGAACTGGAAACAATGTTTTGCAGCAACCTTCATATCTGAAAAGAAGCTGAACAGTCAGTTTTCTTATGCATACTGGACTTCCCAGCATCTATGTTGCTGGAAGAGCAATGATCAAATCCATTTCCAAGGCTCCTTGCAATATTTCTGTGTTAACTAACTAAACAACTCTAACTCTCCATGGCAATATTAAATACATAGGGCAGAATTCTCTTGCCCTATTTCATATGCACCATCCTCCACTGCAGATGTGAAGGGACTTTTTCCAGAGCCTATCTGGTACCTTGTGGTGCAACATAAACACACCTGGAATTAACAGAGACAATCTCTGGATCGTAAAAAGCCAAGTCAGAGATAATACCTTGGCGATGGCGCCTTTTGCTGGACTCTACCTAAACAAAACGCTGGGCCTACAGACTACTATTTCTGGGTGAAATCTGTCCAGATACAGCTGAAACAATTGATCTTTGCCAAATCCAACTTAAATATCCATCTTCTACTTGGAGCTGTCATATCTAGTTTATCCTGTTTTCTTTACTATTTGCACTTGAGATAATTCCAGAGAACAGGTTAATCATAGAATAATGGAGTTGGAAGGGGCATATAATGCTAATTAATTCAACCCCCAGTTCAATGCAGGAATCCAAATCCAAATTGATCTGACAGACGGTTGTCCAAATTTCTCTTGAATGCCTCCCATATTTGAGCATTCATTACTTCCTGAGGTAACTGATATATTGTCATACTGGTCTAACAATTAGAAAATTTTTCATTATAGTTAAATGAAACCTAGCTTTCCTGACTGAAATCAGGATGATCTCTCTCTCTCTCTCTCTCTCTCTCTCTCTCTCTCTCTCTGTGTGTGTGTGTGTGTGTGTGTGTGTGTGTGTGTGCGCGCGCACATATGTATGGCAGTCTTTCAAATATTTGACAAGTGTCATCATCTCTCCCCTCAGTCTTCTCAGTCTTAAACCATCAAACTTGCAATCTAGATGCAGATGGCAGGGGGCAAGAGAAGGCAGAGAAGGAAATGAAGGTAGACTACAAGAGAATATGGGTGTTTTTAATTACACACTGCAGTGAGGAAAGAATATGAAAGGACTGTGCCAAAGATTTCATGTACTGAGTTTAGAGGTTTGAAGGAAGTAAGGGAGGTGGCATCAGACAACTGTTCTGGAAGGTATTCAAAGGATGAACACTGACAAGAAGCAAAGGGCTGAGCCATTTGAGAGTAGATCTTTGAACAGGTGAGACTGGAAATGAAAAAGTCACACAGACATCAAGATATAACAGGAGACAGGTAAAGAGCGAAATGCTGAAAGACCTTCCATGCTAGATCTGATCTGGAAGGAAACAGGTAGGAATTGTATGGTTAAGAGAGTGGTTTTGATAACAAATTTCTAGACAGATGAAGAAATGGGAAACATTTATCTCCCACAAAGAGACAAACTAAAATCCAAAGAAGAGATTATTACAATTGTCAAGGCCAGTGATAAGTGGAGTATGATGTGCAATAGATGAAGAAGAGCCATATTTTAGTGTTACATGGAAAAGGGTTAGTAAGGCTTGGCAATACACTTAATGATGGGAGCAAAAAAGAATGAGTGGTCAAGAATAAAACAACTATTTTGCAGAGATCAACACTAGGACAAAGCATTTTCAAACAATTATCTTCCTTGCTATAAGCAAAGATTTCAAGAGTTGAGGCAGTAGAGCATAGCTCATTTCCCCCCTTCAGGATCCGTTTTGTAAGTTCTGGAGTGTACTTTGAAGACTTAATCAATAGATTGTCTCACAGGGGAAATTGATAATGATTCCTATGCTATTTTGTTAGGCTGCTAGCTGAGGAGGAGGAAAAGCTCAAGCAGCTGATGAAGCTGAAGGAAGAGCAGGAAGAGTATATCATCAAGGCCCAGCATGAGAAGCTGGTTCTCAAGCAAGAGATGGAAAACAAGAGCAAATTTCTGGAGGAAGCCCAACAGCAGCTGGAAGAAGTGAGATTTAACAGAGAGAGGATGGACCAGGATGTTATGGTGAGTGGTAGAAGAGGTGTCTCAGCTTCATTCTGTCTCATGGAGAAATTTAATCACAGGAAGGATCATTGTCTCCAGAGGAACATAGACTTTATCCAGTTTATTTACTTTCCATCCCACCACCCCATACATTGTTCAAGACTGAACTGTATGCTTTAAATAGTAACATGGTTATAATATTTGCATGGTGAAATACTGAAAAATGCAACTGACCATACCTATGAAATGCTTCCAACTTTTCTCTCTCTTGGGTTTATCCAATATCCTTTCTGGACCAGAAATGGTTGGTTTTTAGTTCAGTACACTCAGGGAAGAGTTACACAGCTTTATTCCCCCCCCCCCCCCACTTAGCTTAGTTTTGAAAACGCCTCAGATTACTATGGGGTTCTACAAACAGAAACAAGGTGCTTGTTTCATGAATGTAAAAATGTGAAAGCAAAAATGAGTTTGTGTAATCAGGAATTCCATAAGATAAATTGGAAAAGCTTTGAATCATACCTTTCCTCAACTGATCTCACACGGCTAGCCAATAAGGTCTTTATATTATTGCAGAAGTCAACTTTTTACCTGAAGAACAAATGAACTTTAATTTCTTTTAATTTTCAAAGAACTGGGATAACGTCTATCAATATACCTAAATTTTACGTGAGCACTATTAGATTTGTGATACATTATTATAAACAAGGAATTAAAAGGGTTTAGAACTTGGTAACAGACAGAAGTGATTTGATTTGATTTATATACTGCACCATCTAACCAAAGGTCAATCTGAGTGGTTTACAAAGTGCAACCATAAATATTACAATCAGTTATAATTGAATTACAGAAAAATAACAAAATGGTGACAAAATCTAAAATAACATTAAAGCAAAAACAAACAGCCAGAATAAAAATATCAGAGACAAGATAAGTGAAATGATTATCAGTAGTCAGTGAAAGCCCATCTAAACAGCCTGGTCTTTAGTTGTTTTTTGAAAACTTGCAGAATAGGTGCCAGACAGATCTCAGAGGACAGCTGGTTCCATAGATGCAGTGTGACCTCCAAAAAAGCTTGGTTCCTGGTGGAAGTTTTCTGTGCTTCCCCTAGGATTGGCACCTTCAGATGACCTTCCTGAGAAGAACAAGTGTTACAGGCAATATTTTGTGGTAAGAGCCGTTCTGGCAGATAGTCAGGTCCTAAACTGTTTATGGCTTTGTATGTCAACGTAAGTATCTTGAAGTCAATGTGGAACTGGATCGGCAGCCAGTGCAGTGCGGCCGGCATTGGGTAATATACGTTGATATCTGTTTTGTACCTATTACTAATCTGGTCACACTGTTGTGCATGAGCTGGAGCCTTTGTGTTAATCTCAAAGTCAGCACCACATACAGTAGTCTAATCTTGAGACTAAGAGTGTGTTGATGAATGTGGTGAGAGCCCCTGGGTTGAGGTAGGCATGCACCTGAGCAATCTGTCGCAGATGTTAGTGAGTAGACTAGACAACTGATGTCATCTGGGCCTCCATGGTGAGTGCTAGGTCCAGTAGGACATCCAAATTGCACACCTCAACCTGTGTGGAGACAGTCATTCCATCAAAACTGAGGGAGTTTCCCAACCAGCCAACGATGGGGACCCCACCCAAAGGACTTCTGTCTTGTCCAGGTTCAACCTCAGGCCATTTGTTTTCATCCATCCCAGGATGCATCCAGGGAGCATTGAAGGAATGGAATGGTATCCGCTGCAGCTAAGATACAGAGCTGGGTGTCATCAGCATACTGATGACACAAAACCATATACAGTACCTCCTAATGACCTCACCCAGTGGCTTCATACAGATATTAACAAGCACCTTCCTGTTTGTGTTCACCAGCAACTATACATCATGGACACATTGCCTCTAAAGTTCAAGATAGTAAATTGGAGTGTGACTAGAGCCATTGAAAGCTTTAGACTCTTTGAATCTGTTTAATCGTCATAAAAAGACCCTGCCTTTCCACTAAAAGATGTCTCTCCTGATGACTTACAGTTTTTGAAAGAAAAAAGAGGCAAAAACAATTAGCTAAAAATAGTAAAATAGACCAATCCTACTGTAAAACCAATTAACATTAAGGAAACATTAAAGGCCACTAAACTCAACAAAAGATACAGATTAAAACAATACAGGCAGCAAGGCAGCTTAAATATCACACACTGGACTAAAATATGTGGTTTTACTCCCTTCTAAAAATTAGGCAGAGTGGAAACAGATTGCAACTTGGAAGAGAGTTTATAGTATATAGTAGAAACCACACAGGAGAAAGTCCTCTACCACATGCTTGTTAGGCAGGCTTCTTACACAGTTGATATTTTTAAGAGGGCCTCTCCAGACAATCTTAACATCTGGACAAGCTCATAATGAGACAGGTGATTCCTTAGACAACCTGGCCCTAGGCTGTTGAGCACTTTAAAGGTTAAAACAGCAAACAATAGGGCCTAGTAAGCAAATGGTAACCAGTGCAGGTCCTTCAATGTGGCCATAATATAATTACAGTACAATCAAGTACCAGTTGGCAGTTGGGCATCATGGCATTCTATGGAAGATGATTCCATAATTTGGTGTAGGCTGCATTAGACTGAACAAGGAGTCTTTGCTCCCCATTATGTTCCACTGCTTGATGTGACCACTTCCCCAGGCCTCATGATAGATCTAGTGTGATAGTTGTTAGCAGTATGGTCACAGATTACTACTCTTCTTTTCCTGTTCCACTGCAGCTGGCACAACGAAAGCTCCAACAAGCCAGTACCAATGTAAAGCATTGGAATATCCAGATGAATCGACTGATGCATCCAATTGCACCAGGAGGTAAGAGACAAAATTGGTTGAAATACCCACCTAAAGCTTTTATGGTTGCAGCAAGTTGACTTATTTTGAACTTGCAGGCTATGGACACAGCTATATCTGCTAATTGCTTGTCTACCAGGGAATAATCTTGTGTTATAGAAACTGATCGTGATTATTCTTTTTGATCTTCGTCCTAACTACACATAGAGGTTAGATCTCTGCTGGATTTATGAGTACTATTGTCTCAATGCTCTTTTGTTCTCTTATACAAATACAAATGTGCTTGTTGAATTCCTGTTTAGAACATTCCAACTTATTAGCGTCTTGTGCGCTCTTATTTACTATTACTGCTACATTCTACATTGGAGACATTATATAATTTATAAATTGTGCATAAATGCACAGGTGTCTCACTGAGGTAATAGTGAAGAACATATGTATGATTTTTTTAAAAATACATTTTGCTTAAAACATTTAATTGCTCTTTTTATCCATTTTTTAGAAAAGCGTACAGTGGTGAGTGGAAGGTTCCCTGGCTTCAACCCTGCACTTCTGTCCAGGAGAGAGTCTTCCCTCAAACTAAAACAAAATCTGGAAAAAAAGCAATCTGTTGCCATGATGGATGACAGCAAGGAAGATATAAATGGAGAAAAGCTGGTGCAGATGTCTGAAAAGGAAAATAACAGTTCAGAAAATGTCTGATCAGCTACAGAAGTCAGAAGAACCGATTGTTGAAATTTCAGAACCAGGAAATAAGCATCTTGATGACTTAAAAATAATTATAGTGTACAGTTGTTGTGTCCTTACAGACGTGACCGACTCTTTGTGACCCCATGTCCATGGAGTTTTTTTCTTTGCAGGAATACTGGAGTGACTTGCCAGTTCCTACTCCAGGCACCTACAACACCTGGTATTCTCTGATGGTCTCCCATCCAAGTACTAGCCAGGGCCGACCCTGCTTAGCTTCCAAGATCAGGGGAGATCGGACGTGCTCAGGATACAGTATATACATATAAATACTGGACAGATGCATAGACTGTATAAGGAAGTACGGTAATGATTCCTTTCCACTGGCTAACATTGACAGCTTGCCTAGTGTACTAGTGATGTGCCTGATGTATATAATATAGACAAAATGGAAGCATCTCTACTCAAATGCAGAGGCATGTGTGTTTTTGGTTTTACAGCTCTCCTGTGGTATATTCAGTTAGGCCTCAGCAAATGGAGAAAAAATAGTGGTCACACTGACTTATCATACAGTATTATTACTGCACGAGGAATTTTTGTGTTATTGGCAAGCACTATGTCAATACATCTGTCTTTTAAAAACCCTTTTTATGGTAAAATATACTTTTGCACTATTTGGGAAACCATGTTAAAAGACTGGATTCTGATCTTTGAAGGCAATGTTGCTTATTTTCTGCATTGGACCTTTTATTAACATTTTATTATTAAGTGAATTAGACTGCTGAATTGAAATGGCTAGGATAATGTGCCTGCTTACTGAATTCTGAAAATCTGTACTTAAAAGATTACTTGAAAGTTAATTTAAAAGACATTCAAAAGAAGTTAATGATTGGCTTCAATAGATTGCTGGGTAGTATTAATATAAGTTTCAAGTTTAAGCACTTTATTTCTTATTAGAAAACACATAAACTTATGCCCTCATTAAAAATATACACTTCTAAAACAACCAATTAAGAACTATTAAAGAGGAGGTAGGATACTGAAAGCAGGTGACATAATTTTGGGAGAAGAGGCTGTGAGCACTATCACTATGGCATAGGAGTAGAATAATCTAAGCACATGTTGTGTAGAAACATTAATGTAAATAAAGGTTCCTAGCAGACAGTGGTAGAAGGGAAATTAGAACAGCAAAGAGCAAGAAGAATGAAGATATCTAGGACATCAGAGAAAGATGACTGAAGGGAAAATTATTCTCTGCAATAGTGCAAAGTTATAATTATCATCTTAGTAATCTTTATTAACTCCTCGATCTTATTAAGTTATATAGCAAGAATTTTAAGGATTTTTAATGCTGCAACTTTGCATTGTTACATGACATAATATGAATCCAACTACATTTAATAAGGAATAAGCCTCACTGCTTAATACAGTATTACATCTCAGAGGGCTTCCAGACAAGGCCTTTATCAAGTCAATCACTCTCCCTCATTCATGACGTTTTAATGAGGAATCTGGACTAAAAACACACCATGCTTTTTTTAAATAATTCCACAGAAGCTGTCTGTCAGTAAGGCACCTGAGAATTTTCTAGAGTAACATTTTTCTTTTCTGAAGAGCTGAAGGTGATATCTTGTACATGTGGCATGTACACTCATTTCTTTTGTCCTGCTACTGTCATCATCAAACATTAGCATGTGAACTTGCTTGACCAAGGATATGGTAGTGTGTGCACTGCAGAAGCATGTGGCATGTGGCCTTTAACTCTCTGATAACAGCCTACACACTCCCAAAATAAATATTAAGACAAGATACAGTATTTGTCCAATAAGCATGAGGATCACTGACTTAACTTGCACAAAGTTAGATGAAATGTTAAATGTATAAAATTCAGTGATGAGAGAAGGTATCTCACCTCGGCCTCTTTGCTAGCCTTCTCCTTTCTCAGCTAGTTGTTTGCACTTGACTATAAACATATGACAACATGGGATCAATTGTTTCCAAATGTAATATACATACTGTACTAGGCTTGATCAACAGTTAGCCATATCTAGAAGCAGACTGAAAGGAAAGTGAAAGACACATGCTGACCTAAAGAAATGAACTGGACTGACAGTTTAATCTTACTTAAGGGTTGATAATGGGTGGTATCTGCCACCTCATCAAAGACCAGCTGCCTATATGAAGTCATGGGGTTGAAATGTATAGTTCTCTCCTTTAATAGAAAGAATCAGCCAATAAGACCCCCTCTATACTACTTGCTTCCACAAGCCATTGCCTCAATTTGCCTAATGATTGGGCCATCTTTGGACACTTCTGAGTAACTGCTAGTATGTGTTTCTGAAGGGCTAATCTACACTAGCCCTTTTGGTGCAGGCTGCTACAGTTTAAACTGGGTTACTTGATCATCACCTCAAAATGGCATATGGACCTCAATACAGAACTCTATTTAATCTAACTCTTTTCATTGTCATTTTTCAATACCATGGAGTCGCTTTAAAAAGGAGCCACTTCAGGATACCAGCAAACTGAACACTTCCCTTGCTCCTTGGAAGAGGGTTTTGCCTCTGGTAGACCATTACTGATATATTGCATCATTTATTTCTTTGTCTCGTCAGAAGTGCTGATTAAGAAACTGCCTTGCCAACACCGTGAAGTGGCTTCCTTATTAAACTACTTCACCACAGTAATTAACAGTGGAGGGAACATCTACTACTTAAGGCTCACTTCTTGGTCCATTCGCCGCAATCACAGGTGTTGGATACTGACAAAACTACATGTTTGAACCTAGATGCACCAGAAGAGAAGCCCCTGACAAGAGCTCAGAAAGGCGCAAGGAGGGCTGCTCAGATTTGCTCTAGCAATTACATCATCTGGTAGTTGGAAAAAGAGTGAACCAACCTGTCCTTGCAGTGCATCAAACAGTGGGACAAATGCCTGTCTGACTGAGCCCTCATCTAGCTTTCTCAATATGTGATTTAATGCTAAAAAGGAGAGATACATATATTTCGCAAAACTAAATATACTTTTCGGGGAAATCTTAAACATGATAGGTCTACCAAATGCGGCAACATTTTTGGAAAAGGAAGCAAGAAGTATGCAAACGATTACAGCAAAAGTTACCATGATTTTGGCCTCAGATCCTCTTTTTTATTTTTGAGACACCTGAATGCCTTTCCACTTTTCCTTTACCATTATCCATCCCCTTTAATTTAAAAAAGTTATTAAAAATAACACAAGGGCTTAAAATTATTTTAAATCAAAAATAATCATAAGTTTTTCATGAACATATATAAGATTGGTAGTGTGATTCATTCATAGCAACAACATTGGCCACTGCCTTTATTGGATCATTAAAAGTTAAAAATAGGATAAACTTTCAACTTCTCCAGAATTCTTCCTCAGGCAAGATAATATAACTTTTCGGATTAAGGCAAATGTCATAAAAACAGAGCCAGAAGTGAATCATGAAGTGCCAGCAAAGCAAAAAGATGACACAGGTGATAAAGGTAAAACTTTTATCATTTCTATCTGAAGACAAAAGGCTGTCTTGGCCCCATGCCACAGGTTGGCAAATTACTTTAGCTTCATTTGGATGCAGTAAAGATACAGGCTATTTTCAGATTCCGTTTTTATTACTAAATCTTAAATTGTAGTAAATTTGTCAGAGAAATTTCTTTTATAATGAATTTTTTTCTCTTTATGAATATTTCACAGTATTATGCCCTCCTTGGAAATTCTCTGAGAGGAGCACACAGCCCACTCTGGGAATGGATGTACTTCCATCTGAGGCTTAGCAACTGATTTGCTAAGTTGCGAACAAGCATTTGGTTCACCTCCTGGAGGCTCATGTATTGGAGTAGATTATCAAGAAAACAGCCATGCCAGTTTGATAAGTTCTTTATGGCAGGCTTTTGATGCATAGTTAACAGAAACATGTTCTGCAAGGAATTTGTTGGTGTTTAACATGCTATAAGACTGTGTGTGTGCTACATGAATGAAATACTGTATATGGTATATGAAAGAATGAGAGATGTACAGACTCTTAAGAAGTGAAATCAGGAGTAGTGGGGGGAAACCAAGGCATTATTGATGCAGAAGCAAAATTACAGTGAATTATCAAAACAGAACCTAGGTAATGACCTGAAGGGCATTTTTGAGCCCCCATCATTAAACACTCTCTTGCACATCTTAGCCTGTGGAAATCCATACGTTGGATTTATTTATGAGGCACAACTAGACACCATCTTACTAAGGATTCTGTTCTAGATGAACCTATGGCACGGGTGCCAAAGGTGGCACTCTGAGCCCTTTCTGTGAGCACACAACATGGCCCCTTCACAGCCACCTGTATTCAGGTTAAATTGCTGTATTGGCACCTTGCAAAAAAATTAGTGGGTTTTGAATCACAGTTTGGGCGCTCGGTATCTAAAAGGTTTGCCATCACTGGTCTAGAAGGATGCTTAGAACAACAAAATGCAGCAATAATAACTAACAATAGTATAGCTAACTCAGTAGACATCAATTTAAAAAAGTCAGATTCACTTTACACCTGGAGAGGTGCCTGGAGAGGATTCTCGGTGCCCAAGGGAGCTGGGCGTTCTCCAAGGAAAGATCATTCCATCCTCAGGGTGATCTACGCTACTTCGGCTGCTGAACTCTTATAAAAGCAAATACCTGTAATAGAATTAAAATATACTTGGTTGCTCACCCATCACCTGCATTTGCTTTCATCTAACGAGTGTTAGCTGTTCTGAGACCGACTACGCCCTCACCTTGACTTGAGGCAACTCCTCGGTCCTCAGGTAGCCGACACACACACACACACACACACACACACACACACACACACCTTTTCTGCTAAAACCCCCCACAAATGTTCCGTGTCTATTGGGCGAGGGCGCCGGGCAAGCTGGGCCTCGCCTGCGGATGACAGACACCGACCTTCTCCCCGCGGGAGTGGGGGGGGGGCGGGGGGGCGGGCTTGGGCCGTCGTCGTGGCGATCTGGGTAACCCCTCCCTCACGCCGCTTCCCGGCCAGTGGGGCGGAAGTACGCGGTGGCGTCAAGCTCAGCCCGAGTGACGTGTAGAGGGACGGAGGGAGGGGAGGGAAGAATTGTGGCTGAGGCGGCTGCGTTGGGTCGGTCGGGCTGTTGTAGCGAGGAAAAAGTTTTTCTGCCTGGCGTGCGGATTGGGCGGCGCGCGCGCGCGCCCTGCTTCGTCGCCCGCAGGGGAGGGGACGGGGGGGGGGGGGGGGGCGCGCGCGCGCTGGGCCGTTGCTAAGGGCGACCCCGCTTGGGCCAAGGCAGGGGGCGGCTGGCTGTGGGCGGAAGAGCGCCTGAGGAGGGCGGGCGGGGGACGGGGGGGACGGGGACGGGGACGCTGGGCTTCCCAGATGGGACGTGGGGTGGTGGTGGGGGGGGTGCGAGTGTCCTCTCGAAGGCAGCTCTCCCGAGGCCGCGGGGCATCCTCAGAACTTCCTGATTTGGGGGGGGGGGAGTGGCTGAAGTAGAAGCCTCCCCAGGGAAGTCCCTGCCCCAGTGGTTGGCTCTAAACGCCCCACGCAGCCCCCACCCTATGGCCGACCCCTCTCCTTCCGGCGGGTGGGTCAGGCAGCATATTTTTAGATGCCGTGGAAGGGGCAGCAGGCGGCTGGCGATGTTGACGGAGTTATTGTGCCCCTCGTGCCCGAGGTAAAAGTGGCGACGGTTTGGGGGAGGGCTTGTGTCTCATGTGCAAGAACCACTTGCCTGCCTTTGGACGTACTTTTAAAGGACGGGAGCGGGGAAGGGTGCGGGCGGCGGTGTGTTGTTGTTGTTGTTGTCACACTCTGCGGGTCCTTTCGCTTCAGGCAGCAAAACGTCTGGGAGCGGCCTCCGTGGCTGCTCGCTCCCTCAGAGGTTTTGGAGGGCAGCTTGTCCGGGGCAGTTGAGGCTGCCTCTTGTCATAGCTCTTCTGCCTCGCTGCCAGCCTGTGGTCCCTTCAGGTGAAAGCATGGAGATGAGACTTTTAAGCTGCACAGCTCAGGGAGAATTGAAAAGCGAATGAGTGAAGGCAGCAGCAGCTGAGGCAGTCTCTGCCTTCCCATCTTTCACCCATTTGGGAATGGCCGGGTGAGGACACAGCGGGCTTGAACTGGAGAAAGCAATGGACTCTTTTTGAGGAGTAGCTTGTTACCTTTTGGCACGTGTTCTCTTTTTCTCTTTGGTTTGTTGGGCAGTGCAGTTACAGGGCAGACAAGGGAGAAATATCTTGCAGGCCTCCACCGCTTGCCATCAAGCCCAAGAGCATATGGATGTGTGGAAACACCATAGTTTATATTTAAATGTGCTGTTGCTGTTAACAAAAATGTCTCTAAAACCCCGCAAAAAGCAAATTCAGTTTTTAAACAACTTTAAAATATTTTAAATTGAGTGAAATTTGAAGAGACCATGTGCAGATAATACATTATTCAGTTTCTAGCAGTGGGAAAGTAAACAAAATGCTGGGGCTGCTTGCAAAAACCAGTATACTGTAATATGAAAACACAAAGTTCTGGCTAATTTCTTGTCTTATTCCTTGTGTTTTACTGCTTTTATAGTTCCTTTATTGCTGTCTACATTTGAAGGTACTTTGTAAAATGAATTTGGAATGCAAGACCAGACTATAGGTGATGCCTGCTAACTTTGTTGTTAGCAGGTTCTGAGGATAGAGCAGGCTCTACTGCTAAATGAACTAGTATTTTTTATCATGGGCTCTAGTTGTAAACAACCCTTCCTGATAGTGTACCATAATATGTTTTAAACTGACATTAGCAAGTATTCTTCTAAAAGAGTTATCTTAATACTCCAATTGTGGAATCAAAATATTTTCAAGAAAAGACTACTGCCTATGATGACACCTGTTTCCTCCGGATCCTGCATCCTGGGATCCCATGTAGTGCCGCAGAAAAAGGGATAGTAAACTATTCCTGAGTATTCTGTATCTAGGAAATCCTGGAAGTGGTTGTCCTAAGTCAGACTTGCCTAGTTCGCACATAATTTTTATTTTTAATAAAAAGTGCATAGTCACATGGGCTGTGACTAAACATAGGATGTTTTAAAGCTCTGGTCAGCTTCTAGAATCAAGGGAAATGGTCCAACTTTAGATTAGACATCGTGAGGGAGTAGCTGGCTTATACTAGCATGTGAGATAGCTTTTTCAACAATGTCAAATGTCGCTTGCTTTTGATAGGGCGTGAGTATTGATTTCACAGTAAGGCACCAGGATATTGTAGTCCCTTTTCCATTCAAGGGATGGTAGACATATAGGTATAAAAAGATATATGCCTGTTTCTTGATTCAGTTTCTATTATGTGATGGGATCGTAATCAAATATTTCTGTAGTGCATTTTTGAAAGAATGATTTCTGTGTTCCTGTATACAAAGAGTTACCATGCTATGTGAAAAGTCAGGACAGAGTCACCAGGCCACTGTTGGAAATTTTGTTTATGGCTGTTTTCGTTTGTCAGCCGGTTCTCTATTAGTAACTGATTTATTATGGTATTTTCTTTACTGTTTTTCCAGTCATTCTCAACAGGAGCCATAACGCCCCCCCTATGGGGCCCTTAGTATATTTGAAGGGGCCACAGTCTGGAAACAATTCTTCACACACAACCTTATAAGATTTGTTATGTGACTTATGCAGTTCTGATTTGGCCTATATTTTTCTCATATTGTGTTTATGGCTATGGCCAAAAAAGGTTGAAAATTAATGGATTATATTATACAGTGCATTTAATAGCTTGAATGTTTCTGTATGTCCTTTTTAAAGTACTTAACACTGCCATCCTATACACACAACTAATAAATTTTGTAAATAGTTATTAAATCCTAGTGAATCCAATGGTGCTTACTTCAGTTCTTAATAGACATATAAGAGGTTGCATTTTAAATTATATAAAACTGTGGCAAAATCTATTTAAATTATATTTTACTGAGGAAAAAAGCACTAAAATTATTTAGAAACTTAACCGAGTCTAACTTGCATTTGTTGTCTTGATATTTCTCACCTGCTCCACCACACAGCTTTTCCAGCTAACTCTGCTTGCTTTTGCTCAGGTTACAAAAACATATTTGCAGATTTTTTAAAAATATTGTTTGCAGTCACATACTTGCACATGATAGAACATACTGATGAAAGCTTTAGTGGAAACTTAATTTGCAGAGACAGAGAGGAATGCTTGTTTGAGCAATATCATATACAGGAATCATTCTTCTGTAATGCATCCATCTGTGCTATGGGAGATGCTCCTGTGAGCTATGAATGCAGTGTTCCCGTAGTGATTTCTGAAAGAACTGGAAGCTAGAACAGGAGGATGATTGATTTCCTTGTGGAAAGGTACAAAAGTAGGAAATGGAATGTGGATGACTCAGTGGGCCTTGGCAAGCATGAGATTGCTGTATTTGATTGTATGCAATACTGGTAGTCTACTTTTGAAAACCACTACTAAATGCTTACCTGTTTGTGACCCTTATATAGGTATATAAAAATTGAACATGTATGATAAGCAAGGTGTGCAAACAATTGGATAGCATTTGTCTACCACAGTAGCAGTCTGTGAAAGTAACACAACAGATCTTTAGTATTTTTTCTTGTTAGTCAGGTACAAAACTCAACTCCTGTATTTTTTAAAAAAGTTGAGCTTGCAAAATGTTTACCTCAGGTTTATTCATAGCCTACTCAGGAAAATGGGTAGATGTTAGGATTTCAGCAGCTGGAAGTAGCCACTAGCCATCAAAGATAGCTGAACTGATGCATTTAGCTCTGGTGTGCTATATTATAGCTGCTGTAGTTACACAGAGGTCTGGAGAAAAGGTCATCCACTCATTTTGGATGGCTGGATGGCACAAAATAGCCTAGCCTGCAACTAATTTTTAAAAGGAATCAATTGAGCAATAAAATACCATGTCACTCGCTGTGACTTGGGTCATGAGGGACTGAGTCACAGGAGCAAGCCAAAGAGTTTTTTTTTTTAACTACTATTACTCCAACATCAACATCAATATTGGATTTAGAGAACTTTCTCTTATCATGCTGTCAACATTCACTTAGTCTTTGAGCTTAAAAAACAATCCTCAGCTTTCTTTTCTCTTATTTTGTTTTGCAACGTGCAACCTTTCCAGAAAACGAACATGCTTGCTGGCTATCATGGGAATTTTATTTCAACATATTGGGTGAATATCAGGTTGAGAAGGCTGACTTAGACAGTAGACACTAACCAATAGAAATAAGCAAGTAATAGGGGGAAGCATATGTGTTTCTTTTTGGATAGGAGAAAGTAAATGAGCTCCTGAGCTGGAAAGCTTCTTAAAAGATGAGTCCCTTTAACTGTCCCACCAATTACATGTATGGGTGTTCCAGTTATCTCTTTGGTATCAAATGGGAGGCAACTGGCCTGCCAAGTGCCAAAGGTAGTGCAGGCATATGCCATTAAAACGGAGCAATATTTGTTGAGCAGAATCCTTTTGTGTAACTTTGCTCAGTGCAACTTCAGATTGAGCATCAGAAACATTTAACTTACATTAAACAAAAGTTTCCTGACCCCTCTTTTAGGTTCAAAGGCTCCCTTGGATACCCTTTTACATTTGAGAAGACTTTCGGAGCTTCAGGTTGGAGGGGAGCTTTTAAAAATAAAAAAATTATTCCACATCGATTGTGGTGGTTCAGCAACAATTTTTAACTCTGAAAGTTCCTTTGACATCTGATCCCAAGGCTTCCAAAGACTTCCTAGAGCAAAAGGAAGCCTGAGGAGACTTTGGAACCCAAAATGGGGGCTGGAAATGGGAAGCGTTTAGTCAGTGCATGTTAAATGTTTCTGATACCTGATCCAAGTGGCACTAGGAGTAATGTTTTACTGCAGGATTTTGATCATTTATTATTTTGTCCAGTGTAGTAGGTGAAAAGCATCTGAAGGTGTTTTTTTTTTACTTGTCTAAGGACACGGTTGTAAATGTATTGGGAGAGGGGTGTTTTTTTAAAAAAATAATTTGTTTTAAAGTCACATGGTAATTGGATAGATGTGTGTGTGTGCTCTTGGGAAATTTTGAATCTATTTTTACACTGTGTTGTATATTTATCGAAGGGGTTACAAGGACTTTTAGAAATATTGGGTGTGCTGTTTTGTCCTGTACCTGCCCACTCTGACACTGGCTGCCTCTCACAGCCACTAGTTGCTGCTGCAGTGAGGTTATTTTTAAAATAATTACTGTATTTTCCCATCTATAAGATGACCCCACGTATAAGATGAACCCCCACTTTCCCCACCAATATTGCAGTTGGCAACTGTGTGGTTCTCTCCCCAGCTTACTTGTGTGTATAAGATGGCCCTCAATTTTTAATCTACAATTTTAGACACAAATATAGTCTTATACACAGAAAAATATGGCACAGTGGTACCTCTGCTTACAAATTTAATACGTTCCGAGTGCATGCTCATAAGTAGAAAAAATTGTAAGTAGAGCAGCAGTTTTCCATAGGAATGCATTGAAAATCAATTCGTTCTGGAGGGAACGGATTTCAGTCCATTCCTATGGGAAAGTTGAGCATGCACATGCCTTCCTTGCACCCGCTCTAGCTGTGCCAGCAAGCACCTGGTGCATCTTGAGTGGGTGGGAGGGAAGTGACTGCATGCTCGCGTGGATGGCCCCTTGGAAGGGGTGATCCATGCAAGCATTTACATATCTCCCTTCCACCCGCCCAAGCCGTGGTAGCATGCACCTATCCCAACTCAGCTCCGGCAGTTTGGAAGGGAGATACGATGGCCACCTTATCCTCCTCCTTGGTTGCTTTGATCTCTTTTGCAGAGATCAGAGGAACCGAGCAGAAGGAGGAGGTTGTGATACATCTGACTTTGACAGGCCAGACTTTGACAGGTCAAAGTCATTCATAGGTATGGGAAACCCTATCTAGGTAGGGGAAACCCTATTATAGATCCTATTAAGTAAATTCAGATATCAATGAACTGTTTGCAAGACTTTCTGAGAATTTGCTCTAGGAGGACATTGTACCCCTGTGCTAGCACTGGACAGATAGACTAGATCATGGTGATAACCTCTGAGGTGATGATATTTTTCTTATGTTGAAGTATCCTTCCTTACTTGTGGCTTGCTTTGAGATACAGCATCCATCCATCAATTCTAACAACACAAAAAACTACAGTAAAAGCTCATAAGTGGAGATAAAAACAGAACAACTGTCATAAGTCTCAAGCACCACAATGTTTGCATGGTATACTTGAGGCACCACAAAGAAACTTCATCCAATGTTGCTACTATAGGCTTCTCTAAAGAGCTGGGTTTTCTGTAGCCTCTTGAAGATGGGGAGAGAGGGAGACAGGCCCATCTGGACTAGCAACTGTTTCGAAAATGTTGGGGCCACAGCTGACAAGGCCTGGCTTTGAATATAATGTATTTTCCATCCAACCCAAAATTAAAATTTCACAACAATGTGGTTCTCTCTTCGGCTTACTTCTGTGTATAAGGCGATCTTCAATTTTTGGTCTGGCAATTTTAGACAAAAATATAGTCTTATACATGGAAAAATACTGTGTGTTTTCTTTGTCTCCTGTGTAAGCACCTAGAGGATCATTGCCTGGGAGGATATGGTGGCACAGGTTGATGATCATGGTGAAAATCACTCCCACAAGAAAGCTCAAAGTACTCTTAATTAAAGAATCTAAAGACCCTTCTGCTGCTGTTGAAATGCCTTTCTTGGGACTTCCTGACACATCTTCCTGTATCATTTACTTACACCAACCTGCCCTCTAATTTTCATCCTCACTTATATGTGTGTGCACATGCATGAAAAATCCCCCCAATTGTGGTTTCATTGTGACCATGACAAAAATGGTTGCAGTGGGTGCATGGGGCATTCCCACACCTGGATGTGAATCCTCGCACGCCTTAGAGGGAACCTTGAATTACACTATATTCAGGCATTCATATTGAGGCAGATATCATTGTGTAAATAACTGAGTAGGACTGATGTCATGTCCCTCCTTTTATGTCCATTATTTGTTCAGATGGGATGGCCCTCTGCCCTGTTTGGAAAAATCTTCTACATGGATTATGTCATATTCTATAAATGGCAAGGTGTGTGGCAGGCCTTGTTAGAATGAGGAGACTGGATGTTTTTAAAAAAAAAATAGGAAGAAGTGCGAATTCTAGAATTGGCAATGGGAAAAAATCATTAGGAATGGGGGAGAACAGGAGAAAACAGTAACAAGAAATGTTCCTCATCAACAGTAAGGGGCTCTTTTTCCTGCCCAGCATGGGCTAATCACATAAAGTCTGCATTGTACTGTGGTACTTGGGTTTAACATTGTAATGAACTACTGTACTATCTTCTAGGGCCTTTTGATCAGATCCAGCTGTCTGCCACACCCATCCCATTCTTGCTATTGTTCTGTTTGCCTTCCAGCGTGGAGAGTTACAAAGAACTTAAAATATTGCATTTTATGATGTTATGTTTTAGTTTGCCCTAATTAAGATAATTTTTGTCATTCCCTCACCATGAATAGGAATGCTTGGTGACATTGTCTTCGTAGATGTCTCATGTTTGCATAGGTGGAGGAAGTATAATCCTATCAGTCCTCCTTATTTTACTGGTATAAAATTTCTGCTACTTGTGAAATGTAAACTATAGTGCATCTTTTATCAGAGTTGTTAAAAAAACAAAGCATCAGCAATTAGAGGATCACAAGCTGGTGGTTGCTTTCCATTTCCACCAAACATTTAGGTTGTCTGTTAATCTGCTCTTTTCTCACAATTTCTTTTCTGACAAGATTTGACTATAAATTTGGGGGAGCCATCTGCTTGTATGTTTCTTTGCTTTGAAGTATGATGCACTTGGAAAATGAGGCCAAAAGTGTTACATACTGAATTCTGTACACTGGAATTCCCAGCCTTTTGGCTGTCCACTGGAATGTATTTAGAGGTGTCTCAGAATAGATTACTTGCTACTTTTTTTGCTGATAACTCAGAACATACCAGATGCTTGTTTGTTTGCTTGCCTTGTGTATGATTCTTGTGGTATTGAATGGGACTGAGAAATTCATAATACACTGAGTACTGTTACAATATTTTATTCTCAAAATTTGTTAACAATTATTTTAAAAATACCCAAACCAGTCTGCTCTAAGCAGTTCCTTACTTATTACATAATGCATTTGAACTGGGCAAATGTGATTTTTAAAAAAATGAGAAAAATGCTTCTCTTGTACAGTATTTGGCTATTGATGTGCCACAGTAACTGTTACTAGCTGAGGGCTAGTAACACTTCCTGGGTACAATAATTTTTTCTTTCTAACATTTGAGTCTGGATTTAGCTCTCAGGTTGCTTATAACCATTTAATTATCAGTAAACACCTTGGAACTCAGATTGCTGAGTAGATATGTGTAGAATTCCGCAATCAAAGCAGAAGTCAGTATCATTTTGCTGAGGTTGATCCTCTCTTAGCTCATTGGTGCTTATTGAAATATGCTTGTTGTTGAGTGGCCATATTTTACATCAGTGGAACTTTTGAAGTTATATTTAATGGCAGCCTCACGCAGGCTATGATACAGCAGTCCAGTCTAGATGTCAGTGATGCATGGATAATTGAGATAAGGCTTGTCTTGATAGATATTTGTCCAGTTAGCAAAGGATGCATAAGACCTCCCAAACATTAGGATAACTCAACTCTAAAAAAGATAAGTTGTAACCTTGCACCCAGAACAAATTGATTTCGCTACTCATTACACCTTTGTCCTGTCTGACAAGTTCTCTATTCTGACCTTTGATTATTTTCAATTCATAATTCAATATGTGAGCTTTTACTGTCTAAAATGGAAGATCAATTTTTTCTAATTTTCCATCTCCTAATTAACCCCTGGCCTTGCTCGGGGCAAAATTTAATGCCACCGTATCTCCTGAAGAACCCCATTAATTGCCTGTTAAACTTATTTATTTATTTTATTTATTTTATTTATTTATTTATTTCTATACCGCCTATCTTCCTGGTGGGGAACTCCAGGCGGTTCACAACAAATAGAAAACAACAGAATTGCATATACTGGTAAAAAAAAAAAAATAGAACATATAAAACATGTAAAACAACAATTGCAAAAAGATGGCGATGGCGGGAGAAGAGAGAGAGAGAGAAAAAAAAAAATCATCCAAATGCCTCCCGGAACAGCAAGGTTTTCAGAGCTTTCCGGAAGGCAGGCAGGGACTCTGCAAGGCGCACTTCCGCTGGTAGATGGTTCCACAGCGTCGGGCCAGCCACAGAGAAGGCTCGGGAACGGGTGGAAGTCCTCCGAGCCTCTCTGGGCGTGGCCACATGGAGCGTGTGCGCCCGCGACAACCTAGTTGGACGGGCCGAAGTTGACCGCTGGTCGATCCGCTCTGTCAGGTAGCCAGGTCCTAGGCCATGGAGGGTTTTGTAAACCAAAACCATGACCTTGAATCTGATTCGGGCTGCAACGGGTAACCAATGCAGGCGGGCCAGAACTGGGGTGATGTGCTCGAATCGACGCACACCCGCCACCAGTCTGGCCGCCGCATTTTGGACCCGCTGCAGACGCCGAATGAGATTCAAGGGCAACCCCATGTAGAGCGCGTTGCAATAGTCCAGTCTCGAGATCACCAACGCCTGGACCACTGTTCTAAGGGAGTCCCCATCCAGGTACGGACGAATCTGGGCGATTCGACGAAGGTGGAAAAAGGCAGCCCTGGACACGGCGGACACCTGGGCCTCCATGGTGAGTGCCGGGTCCAGGACTACTCCCAGATTCCGGACTGAGTCCGATGGCCTGAGGGAAACACCCTCCAAGGTGGGAAATGGGCCACCGTAGCTGGATGGGGTGGCCCCGAAGAACATAACCTCGGTCTTATCGGGGTTGAGTTTGAGCCTGTTATTCCTGGTCCACTCCATAACTGCGCCCAAGCACCGGTCGAGGGTCCGGACAGCCTCATCTGCAGCGGTGGAAAAGGAGACATAGAGCTGCGTGTCATCAGCGTACTGATGACAGCAGACTCCATGTCCCCTAATGACCTCTGCCAGCGGCCTGATGTAAATGTTGAACAGCATGGGAGAGAGAGACGACCCCTGTGGAACCCCACAAGGGAGTATCCAAGGGGCCGACAACTCGCCCCCATGCTGAACCTGCTGGGGACGGTCCCCGAGGAAGGACCGGAACCAACTGTGAACAGTGCCTCCGATCCCAGCCTCGGAGAGCCGATCCAGCAGGATACCGTGGTCGACGGTATCAAAGGCCGCTGACAAGTCCAAGAGGACCAACAAGGAGGAGCACCCCCTGTCGGCCCCCCGGAGGAGGTCATCTTGCAGAGCGACCAAGACTGTCTCGGTCCCCCGACCGGGCCTGAACCCAGACTGGAATGGACCCAGGATGTGCTCACCCTCCAGATGTGTTTGGAGCCGGATCGCGGCCACCCTCTCGATCACCTTGCCCATGAAGGGAACATTCGCAATCGGGCGATAGTTGGATAAATCGCCCGATGCTAGATTGGGTTTTTTCAGAATGGGCTTTACCACAGTCTCCTTAAGGCGAGAGGGAAAAATCCCTTCCCTAAAGGAGGCTGTGGCGATGATGGATGCCCATTCTGATATGCTCCCTCCAACGGCTTTCATAAGCCAGGATGGGCAAGGGTCGAAGGGGGTGGACGCGGGCCGGCAGTGGGCAATAGCCCTGGAGGTCTCAAGTGAGGTAACAGGCCCAAACTCAACCATGCGAGGAGATCGAGGGGGCGCAGCCGTTGGGGGTGACGAGAGTGGGCTAGAGCAACAGGGTTCAAAACCGGTACGGATGGCCTCAATTTTTGATCGAAAAAAGGCTGCAAATTGCTCGCTACTGAAATCAGTAGGAGGAGGCCTAGACAGTCCAGGATTAGTGAGGTCGCGAACCACACGGAAAAGCTCCGCTTGACGGTTCGAGGCCTCGCTAATTCTCAGGGTGTTATAAGATCTTCTGGCCACCCTGATCGCATGAACATAGCGCCTGGACTGTGCGATGACTGCAGCCTTCTTAATCGCCGACCGGTTCTTCCTCCAGCTGCGTTCCAGCCTCTTCCGTTCTTGCTTCATCACTCGAAGCTCTTCCGTGAACCACGGTGAGGAACGAGCTCGGCAGCGGATGAGGCGCCTAGGGGCGATCTGGTCGACAGCCCGGGATGTTTCATCAAACCATTGGTCTACCATGGAGTCAACCAGATCGTCAGCCAGTCCGCCAGAAGGCCCTCCGAAGACTTCACGAAACCGATCAGGGTTAAGGAGTCTTCGGGGGCGGGCCCAGATGGTTGGCCGGAGGTCCCCGCGGGGTGGGGTGGCGATTGATACAGAGAAGGACAGCAGGTGATGGTCTGACCATGACACGGGGGTGGGAACAATGTCCCACACCCTCAGACACGAATCCTCGGACGTGGAGGAAAATACCAGATCCAGGGTGTGTCCAGATCTGTGGGTTGGGCATAAAACATGCTGGGACAGATTCATGGAGGTCATGGACTCCATGAAATCCAGAGCAGCACCTGACAGATCACCGCCAGCATGCACGTTGAGATCACCCACCACCAGAAGGCGGGGGGTTCTCAACAGAGCTGCGGCGATGAACTCGGTGAGCTCTGGTAGGGATTGTGCTGGGTTGCGGGGAGCGCGGTAACCGAGCACAATGCCAAACCTGTCCCGCTGCCCAACCAACAGGTGGACGCATTCCAAACCTGGAATCACCAACGTCGAGGCCCTACTGATATGAATAGTATCTCTGTAAACAATGGCCACCCCACCCCCCTTACGTCCCTCCGATCTTCCCACCCCCAATACCAGAAACCCAGGCGGGCACAGCTGGGCGAGGGACGCCCCCCCCTCTGCACCCACCCAAGTCTCGGTGATACACGCCAGGTCGATCCTCCCATCGGCGATGGTATCATGAATGATGGGTATCTTGTTATGGACCGACCTGGCGTTCAACAGGAGGCAGGTAAGATCGGAGGCGCTGGCGGAGTGGCTCCGAGGCTCGTGACAGTGAGCTGAGGGGTCAGAACGGGGGACAGGCGAGATGCCTGGCCCGAGTTCTTCTCAGCCGACTAACCCTCCAGCCCCTAGCGTACCGACCACAGCCCGACACAACCGGTATAGTGTTCCCTGCCTGCATGATGGAGGAAAAAAAAAAAAAAAAAGAAAGAAAGAAAGAAAGAAAGTGGATATACAACTAAACAATAATCAGATTCGAAATACAAACGAAATATACAATAGCATAACACCACGCACTAACAGTAGAATGTAAAATAAACAACAATGTAACTTAAAAATAGAAGGTAAAAGGTGTTGGGCTCACTTAGACTGGTGATGGAAAATAGGGGGAGAGGAGAAAAAGAAGGGGGGGAGAGAGAGGGGGAGCAGCCAACTGCACTGACTGCCAACGGGGGCAAATCCGCAGCCTACAAAGGCTGTCGGAGCCTCCCAGCCAGGCAAAGATGGCGGCCCGACCCCTCTCCGCTAAAGAACACGCCAGGCAGATGTAAACTAGTGCCAGAGTATTGGAAAGTTGAAGGAACAGTGGGCAGCTTCATTTCAGCCTTGGACGAGCCCCCTAGAATCCCCCTTCACAGCCTTGGCGAGCCCCAAAACAGATTAAAAGAAAATTAAAACATGGCAGCGGGTGAAGCTAGTAAAACTAAACACGCCGGAGCAGCCGACCTACACGGCTGCTGCTGCCGCCCGCCATCTTTCCTCCCTGGGCCAGGTGGCAGGTGTTAAGCAGGGAGGTGGAGGGGGTCCAGGCAGCCGGGTCACAGGGTCCTGGTCCTGAGGAGAAGGCAGG